>JARFXV010000879.1:0-560000 GCA_031761425.1 Cosmopolites sordidus | reverse complement strand
ATCAATTTAAACTTTTTATGGTGTGCTGGCTTACAGTTGTTTAAATCCTTACCATTGCTATAATTTTTTTTTAAATATAACATTAAAATTATTCTGTTTTTAATTTCTGACCATTAAGTTGCAAGTTATTTTTTCAGTCTCTAGTTTTAAATAATTCGTAAAATAAAAAAAAATGGCATATATTAGAATAGCTTCTTGACATTATCGTTACGAAAGGCATCGTAACCGGCGACGAAACATGGATTTACAAGTACGACATGCAAACAAGCCAACAATCTTTGGAATGGCGCCTCGAAAACGAGCCGAAACTCAAAAGACAGGGTCAAAGTAGCTTGAAAATCAAGGTCAGGCCGTATTCTTTGATTACCGGATTGCAGTATTCTTTGATTACCGTGGTGCGGTACACTTCGAATTTCTTCCAAGAGAGACAAAAGGTGAACAACGAATACTATTAAGGCGTTTTTGCAAGAATATCCGTCGAAAATGGTCAGGTTTGTGGAAGGATAATTCATGACTCTTGTAGCACGATAATGCCATCGTTGTGCAAGAGTTTTTGGTCAAAAACTCAACGAACGTGATCGACCAAGTACCGTACTCGCCTGATATGGCCCCGTGTTACTTTTTTCCAATTTCCGAAGCTAAAATTACCACTTCAAGGAAGGCGTTCTGAGTCAATTAAGGCTATAAAAAAAAATCGCCAAAAGCCATACTTCAATTAGTCTATGAACAATGTACACAGGATTGGGTTAAATGGTGGCTTGGTTGTATTGCACTTGATGGCGCCTACTTTGAAAGCGACAAAATAAATTTTGATGAATAATTTTTTTTTCTGTTATATTTAATAATTCTGGGTATTTTTTAGCACATACATGTGTCATGTATTTCCTTTGTAGCTAAAGATGCAGAACCAAGTCAACAAGATCAAACTACACCTCTGTCTGAAACAATTCATCTAGATTATGTTCATAATAATGGAAAAACTAATCTTATAAAGCCTTCTGTTCCTAAGAAACGCAGATTGAAAACTTTGAATATCACAAATATGTTACAAAGCGACAGTGACGCCGATGTTTCAGATCTTGAGACGCAGAGTGAAGATGAGGGTACGGCACTTCCAGTTCTACAACAAACTCGTTCTGGCCGAATTCCTAAAATAACACAAAGATACACAACTCTAGAAGATTCGTTACATCTGGATAAAAAAAGTAGACTTTCCTCTTTGAGTTCATATCCAGAGTTGAACTCTGATAAACTGGTACCTGGTTCAGTTGTAATTTTGTCAGAGGAAAATTGTGAAGACAAATATAAAGTTTACATGGTGACACCAGACAGGCAGTTGACCCCGTTGGATTTGGATCAAGATGTGATTTCAGACATAATTAAAGAAAGACAGCAGAGTGGGGATGGGGAAGAGATTTTGTTGAATCAAAATTGTGAAAATAATATCACAATACCAGCCACAACTGATACAATAAACCAAACCGAAAATGAAACTACAACTGAAACAGGAACCTATTTGTTACTCTAAATAATGTTTTTTGTAATATAGAATATATTTATTAAGAATAAAATGTTGCCTCACAAATACAATTCTTATGCCCTTAAAAATGATTATAAATCTATCCTAAATAATGTAGTAAGTTTTATGGGACTTCCATAACATCACAAGATAACCATTTTGAACTTTCTATAGCATCCCAAAGATTACAGTCTTGTTCTATCTTTTCCCTATTCAATTTTTCTACATCCAGTGGTATGGAATGTTCTACAATAGAAATAATTAATTTAGAGATATTTGTAACTAAAATATAATTTTTTCTTACCAATTAATTCTAAGTCATCCTCTTTTTTGGTGTCTTCTTGAGGTGTCATGTAGGCACCATGTTGCATTGCTGCTGTAGTACTTTGATCATAGTAACTCTAAAAAGTACATTTTATTTGGTTCCCTCAAACAAATTAAATTTTACCTGTTGCCAATTTGCAGCATAATTCTGCCAATATGATGATGGATCATAATACTGACTATAACTTGTGGTATCAGTTGTTGTTACTGAAGAAGAGCCTCCATTAGTGGTTGGTGTGTCACCAACACCCTTTGGTTTAGGAACAGCATTACAAATTTTTAATGCCTTAGTTCCCAAACCTATATATCCATTCATTGTAACCAAACTGTCTTTCATTTCATCCTCACTTCCAAATCTAACAAATCCATAGCCCCTACTAAACCCACTATTATCCAAAATCACTAAAATAACGACACTTTGAAAGAATACATTTTTACATTACACCCAGCTTAAGGGTAAGATACATTGCATTAAACTTTAAGATTACTAAAGTTAAGCGACGTCAATATAATGGCAATCCAATAAACCTCCCAGCACTTAGTGGTAAAAGGAATATAGGATAAATAAATTAAAAAAAACTATACATACCCTTAGCTGTTTTAATTGTATTATATTTAGAAGAGAATACTCTGTATAAGTTATAATCATCTACATCTGGACTTAAGTCACCAACCCACACAGAGAATTCCCTATCAACAATCTGCCTTCCAGGATTGTTACTGGCATTGTTTAATCTAAAACGTACAACTGGATTTGTGCCTGGGATTGGTTTTGAATTAAGTTTATGCATAGCATCAATTGCTTCATCATCATTGGCAAAATGGACAAAACAGTATCCAGCTGGTTCTCCAGTAAATTTGTTTCTCATTACTTTAACGCTTAAGGGATTTTCTCCCATTTTTCGAAAGGCATTCAATATAAATGTCTCTGTCATATAGGGTTCCAACTGAAAATAGTGAATTAAACTATACGAAGAAAATTAAACATATATATATACTCACACTACCCATCCATAACTGACAGTGTACCATGTTACTCATTTTTGCAAATTTATTTTACTTAGGGGTATAAGTATGAAAACTTAGCTTTGTTTACCAATATTTTGAGACGGTTAGACTTTTTTCCTCTTCTCTCTAATAAATAGATATTTAAGATGTCTCAGTCAGTTCAATAATTATCAATTATTATATCAAAATATATTTTTTCTTTAACAATTTGTTTATAATGATTAATAATTAATTTAATTTCTTGTATTGTACAAACATTATATCTAAATGTAGACATTTGCCTAGCAATTTTTGAGAAGAATAATTAAAAAATAATCTGTAGCCGAAATCCCCTGATAACTTTGGTCCTGAAAAATGATTAGAAGAAAATTTTTAAATTGTAATCTGTGGAAACCAACAGCAGAAAAGTTTGAAACATAACAAAATAAGACTAATTAAATTCAGTCTAATTACATCACCGTTTAAAAATTGGTTATTTATTTGCTTAAACATATCGTAATATTTTCAATCGGTCTATGATCACTTTAATTTGACACTTGTTTGACAAGTAAGATAGCTTTGGTATTTGTTTATATTTTTTTTCCATTATCTTAGAAGTATTCCTAAATATACACACCATAAATATTTTCCAAATGAATACACGGTCTTAATCGACTTGGAGCTGATGAATGATCAAGGGAGCGAACAATGCAGACTCGCATTCTGGTATGAAAATTTTTTCATAAACAATTTTTTTATTTATTATTTTTAACTACATCACAAATAGCAACAGTCTCGACATTAAGTCATGTATTTCATACCTCCATAGATGATACTAAAATGAACCTTTTCAATCAATAGTTTCTGTTAAAAAAATTATTGAGCATGTGCAGTATTTCAACCCCCTCAAGTTTTGTCTTCCCACCCTTATTCTCAGTCAAGAGTAGTTGAAATCAATAAAGAAAAATTGTATATAAAAAGCAATATGTACAAAATACTATGAAAATAACATAATTTATTTGGTGGAATAGTGAGGACCTGTATTGTTTTAATCTTAAACAAACTTTAGGAAATTATCTATTTTTTTTTCAAAGCTAAAAATTAATACTCAAGATGCAAACCTTAAGGAAGAAGACCAGTCCACTAAAATGTAAGCAGAAATGATATGGCTAAAACATAGACAGTGAAAATTAACAAAATGTGCTTAAATTACAGACAAGAATGAAACAACAAGATTTTTGGGTGATGGGGTGAGTTTTAAAGCAAAATTAATTGGAATCTTGGAAGTGTCTGAAGCAAGAGGTGATAGGATGTGTCAAGAGGCACTCAGTGATTTAAAAATGGCCATAAGAGCTGCAGGGGAGCATAAACAAAGGATAACTGTAAACATAGCTATAGATGGGCTTCGATTAAGAGATGAGAAAACTGGAGTAAGGTTTACCTAAAGTAATAATTTCTAAACATATTTTAACTTATTGTTTTTCAGGATTGTCTGTATCATCATCCTGTGCATAAAATATCATTTATTGCCCAGGATATGACAGATTCAAGAGCATTTGGTTATATTTTTGGCTCTCCTGATACTGGTCACAGATTTTTTGGAATTAAAACTGACAAGGCTGCCAGTCAGGTTGCTAATTAAGGTCATTGTGTAATATCACTGATTGTATTACCAATGTTTTATTAGGTTGTAATTGCAATGAGGGATCTGTTCCAAGTGGTTTTTGCTTTGAAAAAGAAGGAAATTGAACTTGCCAAACAGCATTTGGAGAAAAGCTATCTTCCTACATCACCACTTTTCTCAGATAGTTCAAGTGTGACATCTAAGGTAAAAAAAGGAAAGAAAAATAGATATATAGGTTTGTTAATCACGAATATTTAGCCATCAGAAAAATTGAAGAATGAACATAAGGCTAGTAGCAGTGCTACTGATAACAAAAATTCTGGTACAGCAGTTGCAGACTTGGTCGATTTAGAATTAGAATTGAACAGTTTACAGCAGGGTTTAAATCAAATGGAAAGAATAACTCCTTCCGATCCATTTGGTTCCAAAGATGATCCTTTTGGAGACAGCTTTATTAGTTACCCTATAAATGTGAGTATTTCAGTTTTTAAAGTTCTCATTAAATATTGTATGTATTAACCATTTTCAGAAACTAATTTTACCACCACCCCCCTCATCTACTAGGGAGAGATCAAACAGAACATCTGATTCTAGCATATTAAGTACCAAAACACCACCAAATACAGCCGCCAGTGTAGACAGTGGCACTGATTCACTTTTTAGTTCAAAAACTAATAAAGAATTCTCATTTTCACAAGATTTTAACAGTTCACATGAAGAACCCAATAGCGGTGATTGGTTCACGCCTTCTTTTGGTAACAGTATATTTGAAGAACCTGCTCCTCTAGTAACTGCAGAATCCACCAAAGATGAAAAGCACGAAGCTGCAAAGCAAGAGATCATGTCTCAGTTTGATGTTTTCACAGAGTTGGATCCTTTAGGTATGTTCAGTAGAGCAGGAATGATATCAAACTTCATTAGTTTATTTTTATTTTATATTTTATCATTGTTACTTTTCAGTATGTTGTTTTTCATTATAGCATTATACATTAATAGGTTGTTTCTTATTTAGTTTAATTCCAAAGTATTGTTTAAAAAAACCTTGTCAGAAGTGCCGGGTATTTTTTTATCTTTCAAGAAATATCATAGTGAATGCTGAAGGCAGATGGTGATTCAAAGAACTCTAAATTGTGAAATAAAGTTCGAAAAGAATTTACAAATATTTGTTAGCAAACAAGAAGAGTGAACTTGTTGAAACAGTTTTAAAATAACTAAATGCAATGAAATACTTAAATCGATATCTTCAGGAGGATGATTCGCTCTATACGTTCAGGAATATTAGTAATTTTGATTAATGGACTACACACTGAAAAAATAACGGAACTTTTTAAATTTAAAGAAAACTACTAGCGCCATCTAATGAAACAATATATAATCTACAATATGTATATTTCCTTTAAACAAAACCGGCATGATTAGAATCGACCGGCATTGTCAAATTATGTCACTTAAAGTGACAGTACCTTTTATCACCCCGTCTCCAAAACACGATGGAACAAAGAGCTAATATTAAATTTTATTTCAAGCTTAGTAAAACTTACAAAAACATTTCAATTGATCTAAAAGATTTAAGGTGATGATTGTGTATCCTTTACACATGTACTTTGGAAGACGACCCAAAACCAGGCTGGCAAAAAAAACAAAAATCGGTATAAGTTGGTGAAAAAAGTGCGTGAAATGATCGCCTACGATGCGAATTCAATCGTGGGATGAATAGCGGAGGATTTAAATACGATCAAAGGCATGATCGACGGCCTGGAAGTTGGTTTTTGTTGCATGATAATCCACCATCTCACCAGACCGTCGCTGTTCGTGAATTTTTGGCGAAAAAACAAGTCCGTATGCTTCAACATCTTCCGTATTCGCCGGATTTTATCTCCGTGTGACTATTTCCTGTCGCTGAAACTCAAACTGGCCATGAAAGAAACGTTTTATGATAGTGCTACATAAGTCCAAGAAACCCTGAAGAGAATCATTGAGGCGATTCCGAAAAAACAATAAAAAAAAATCTCAAGCATTGGTTGAATGTGCCCATGTGGTGGCACATAATTTTTGAAAAATATCTATTTGTTTTTTCTTTAATTTAAAAAGTTTCGTTATTTTTCCGACATATTGTGTATCACACATTAGAAATGCTGGAAGCATGTGACAATACTGCAGAAGAGTTTTATTCAATTTTCGGCTCTAAGAACACAATATTTATTAAATCTTACAATTATCCTCTAAACTTAAGAATAGTTTTACTACTAAACACCAAATCACTTGCATTAAACTTTTCGACACGCGTTTCGTTATCCGTGTTAGCATCATCAAGAGGTGATTCAGATTGAATCACATTAAACTCAAAACTTACAACAAAACACCGAAGTACTTGTTTTTAATTTCCCGAAGAACATTTCGTTAACCATGTTTGCATCATCAGGAGATGATTTAGATTGAATCACACTAAGTTCAAAGATATTTACCACTAAACACCAAATCACTTGTTTATGATTTATCGATGCGCGTTACGCTAACGTTGTTACCATCATTAGGAGATTATTCAGCTTGAATCACATTAAACTCAGAGATTTACCACTAAACACTAAATGACTTGTTTAAAATTTCTCGACATGCGTTTCGCCAACCATGCTAGCATTATCAGGAGATGATTCAATCTAGACTGACATCAAAGGTTCCAATTGAAGAATTGAAAAATACTACTTTCTGGTAATGTCTGAATGATTGTGGCGTGTTCATATATTTTTTTTTCCTTTATTTGGGTTTTTCGCCACTATCTAAAACTCAAAAAATATCAAAAATACCTGTTTTTATTTAAAGAAAGAATCACTGGGTAAAAACAAAAAACCAAACGGAGACAAATTTCTCAGTGATTCTTTTTTTGTAAATAAATTTGCCTAACGAACAAAATTTTAAAGATATAAAAATGTTATAAAAAATTTTACAAACTTTTAACGTTAACGTTTCGGAGGGTACTCTCCCCCCGTTTTCAAAAATCAATTATATTAATTGGTCAATTAATTGTTGTCAATGTAAGTATCGTTGAAATATACAAAAAAATATATTATTATTAAACGGGGGGAGAGTACCCTCCGAAACGTTAACGTTAAAAGTTTGTAAAATTTTTTATAACTTTTTTATATCTTTAAAATTTTGTTCGTTAGGCAAATTTATTATAAAAAAAGAATCACTGAGAAATTTGGCTCCGTTTGGTTTTTTGTTTTTATCCAGTGATTCTTTCTTTAAATAAGAACAGGTATTTTTGATATTTTTTGAGTTTTAGATAGTGGCGAAAAACCCAAATAAAGGAAAAAAAAACTACTTTCTGGTATTAAACATTTTGTTTTATTGATTCCGTCTTATAATCTGTTTGGCCTTTTCTGCCACACTACTTGTTTATAATCTTATTGTAAATTGTTATTTATAATCTTATAATAAATTGTTGGTTATAATCTTAGCTTGCAAAGCTATTTTATATATTCAGCAGCTTTATCTTTTTAAAAATATATCACTCAAACTGCAAAATAGAAAGAATTTTGGATGATTTTCTCACATGCAAACTGATTAGGAGGATGCTGTGAACTTCAATTTCTAGAAAAACTATTATTTTGACCTGATTTGTATTTCGGAGTCCTTGAATCACCATTATAATTCTGGTTTTGTACCAACTATTACAGTTTTCTGATGTACGATAAAAATAATATAAGTAACGCATTTCTACCATGATATATATCTAAAGATTAAACGTGTGTCCATTCATCATTCAGCACTAACATACTTTTATGCTACTAACATCTAAATCTACATATCTGTGGTAAAATAAAATACAAGAAATTTTTTTGTTCGTTTTTGTTTTACAATTTTACTTTTGGTTTGTGAGTAGATAGACCGTCTAAAAGCAAAACTCGACGTCAAAACAAACTATTTTATTTTACCCTAGGTACCGGTAGAAGTAAGCCATATATTGATAAGAAACATTTCTTTCAAGAGCTGAAAAATCCTCCGAAAAAAGCCCTTAACGAATTGGCGTCGTCGAACAGTTCAGCCACCCAGGACCTCTTTAACATTAACTTTAATCAACCCTCTTCGAAAACCGCCACGGTGCCGAACGCATCATCCAACACCATCTATTCGAATACAACGAACATCTTTACATCGGACCCGTTCGGCGAGGATCCCTTCGTTAAGGAAGATCCATTCGCGGAAGCAGATTTCTCCAAGCAGGATCCTTTCGAGACCGAGTTTGCCACGCAACAGGTCAGCAAAGACCTTCACTCTATTTTCCAGAATAATTTATCACGATCACCTAAAGCTAGTGGATTGGATGTGGTTGGTGTCCTAAGTAGTAGTCCCAGGACGTCGCAGTTTACAAAGGCAGGCACTTTTGAGGTTCAATTTGACAATTTTAACGATAAAAAATCGAGTTTGGAAATGTTATCCGAGCCTGAGAACGCTCCAGAACCACCGCCAAGACCTGTAGCCACATTGGGCGAAATTCAACCACCGCCTTTACCTCCTAAAAAGCAAGGAGACATTATTTTGAAGCCCCCGCCGAGGCCTCCCCATACTGAGGAAAATCGGTATGATTACATTGAAAAATTCGAAAAGGAACAGAAAACTCTGGATTTTAAAAATATCCTGGATAATACTCCTCCGCTTCCTGTTCCGCAGCGAAAGTCAAAGTTTGAGTCTGATTTCACGACACCGCCCGAACGTCCTAGGAAACAGAATCAGCATTCAAGTGATGAGGATTACCTGACTCCCATATCATTTCCTGAAAATTCAGATAGTCCTAGTGTGCTGTTACCTCCTCCACAGAGGCATGCCAAAAAGGAACAAGTCGCAGATTCTAATCAACATTCGACAACAACTACTAAAGATGACTTGAATAATTCCTTGGAAGGTTTAGATATAACTTTGAGCCAGTTAACTTTGAGTGGATTGAATGAATTAGCTAATAAACTAAAAATACCTCCTCATAAACTAAGCAATATGACACTAGTTCAATTAACAAATTATCTATCGACTTTTATTAAGGCACAGTCCGATAAAGAAAAGTTAGCTACAGACAATGTTTTTCCAGCTTTCCAAGCAGATTTTTCAGCTAATTTCGATAACATAACCAACAACGCAACAGCAGGATCTAATTCAGACTCCACCTACGATCGATATGCAGTTTTTCGAGAATTACAAGAGGAAATTAAACAGACAAAGATCGATACCGAACCTGAACAGATACAGGAAGAAAAACAACTGGAAAAAACTGTTTCTGTCGAATCTGTACCTTCCAGTGATAACAAGTTATCAAGTGAGGATAAATATGCAGCTTTAAGAGAGTTTGTCGAGATTGAGATTAAGCAAGCGGAATTAAAAAAAGACGAGATGAATCAGAATATAATTCCAAGCGAGGAGAAGACAACCAAAGAGGATACATTAAACGAAGATCAAGATAAAAGGGTGGAGGATATTAACTTAGCTAATAAAGAGCACAGTATGAATGAAGTTCCTGAGAAAGATATTATTTCTAAAGATTGTATTATCGAATACATGATGGAGAATAAAGAGTCTAAATCTAAAACGGTAACTCCAGAAAAATCACCTGCGAGATCACCAGTGATGAAAAGTCCCGTTCCCAGTGCTATAACGGAAATAATACAGTCCAACACGAGATTAACGTCTGGGTCGTTGTCAGATGTTTTGAGTGGTAGTTCACCGGAAGTGGATAATACCGGTAGCAATTCCGATATTCCTAAGAAGAATTTGGATCCAACAGGTAATTTTTTTGCTAAAATTATTATGTATACATGCAGCATGGCGTTTAATAATTGTTATTCAACGAACATCAAATCAAATAATAATATATCAATGGATACTGTCGTTCCTTCGTTTTTATGTATTTCTTACTTTCTTCATAGTATTGTTGCACAGACCTCTTTCAGTGGTATATGTGCCTACAACTTAATTAATAATAGTAATACTTTTTTTAAAATTTATTTATTAGCAATCAAACCAAACTTGCTTCTATATGCTAATATGTTGGCTTGAGAGCAGGTTATGCCCTTGTTTGGCGTGATGAGGTCTTCTCCAAAGACAAGTCCTCTTCAACCATTTATTAGGTCGGCTGGCCAGTTTCTCTTAAGTCTTCTTAGGGTTCCAGTTCTTGGTGGTTACCACATTGATGTGGTTTTCCAGTTTGTTGTGATGTTTCGTGCATTGTTCCGAGATTACTTCATGGAATGTTCTGTTTGGCACATACCAGGGTGCATCTGTTATCATACGAAGTATTTTGAATTGGTTTATCTGAATTATGGCCATATTTGATCTGTTTGTGCATCCCCAGAGCTCAGTACTATACGTCCAGATCGGTTTTGTGATTGTTTTGTAAAGGAGAAGCTTATTTTTCAGTACCAGCTTGGATTTCCTGCCGATTAACCAGCATAACTCTTTTACTCGTTTTTTTACTTTTACTTGTTTACGTTTTTTGAGTATATGCTCTTTCCAAGAGGAGCCCTGAATCTAGGTGCATTCACAGGTATTTCGTACATGTAGCTTGTACAATTTGAATTTTGTTTAGAATGACTGGTGGGCATTGATCTTTTCTTATTGTATAAGTCACTTGGACTGATTTTGCTTCATTTATTTTAATTCTCCACTTGAGTAACCATGTTTGGATATCATTCAAGTGTCTTTCTAAGATTGTAGACGTGGTAATGGGATTTTCATGGCTTTCAAGTATGACGATATCATCGGCGAAGGTTCTCGTAATAGTTTCAGTGTTTGTTGCTAGATCTGCTGTGTAAATGCATACAGTAGAGGTCCAAGAACGCTGCCTTGAGGTACGCCTGATTTAATTGGAAATTTTTTGGCACTCTTGTTTGTGATTCTTTTTCACTTAAGTAAGACCACAGTAGTTTAAAGTAGACTATGGGGAGATGTTTTTTGTTTTTATAGATTAAACCCTTATGCCAGACCTTATTAAAAGCCTGGCTAACATCTAAGAAAGCAGATGTACAATATTTTCTGCCGTCCAGAGCTAAGTTTATGCTGTGAGCTATTCTATGCACTTGCCGTACTGTTGAATGTTCTCTTCGGAAACCAAATTGATGGTGAGGTATCCATTGTTCTGTGGCTGGGTCAGAGTCTATTTTTTTGTAGCAGTAGCCTCTCAAGTATTTTAGATATGGTTGGTAAAAGGCTTATTAGTCTGTATGAGGTTTTACTCTATTATGTACTCTATTACTAAACTCTACTATGGTTTTTGCCTTGTTTCGGAATCAAAATTATGTCAGCACTTTTAAACAATTTTGGTTAGTAGTTTAGACGTAGTATAGCATTAAAGATGTGTGTTATAAGCGCAATACCTTTTCTGTGTAGTTCCCTGATCATTTCTGGTGTTACCCGGTCTATTCCAGGCGCTTTTTTAATTCAGGGTCCGGCAGGGAGGTATGGTGTTTTTGAAACGACCGTTACGCGCGATAGTGTTGAGCGAATGTTATCAGGATGGTTGATATCTACTCGTTCCGGGATGCCATCTCAGCAGCCATAGAGCCGTGGTCTGTGGCAAATCATATGTTTATTTACTATACTTTTATCGAAACTGGTCGTTCTGTTGTGCTCACACAGCGACGATTTTAAAATCATTTTGACGTTGGTCGGCAGGGTCGCGTTCCAAAACGTGATACCATTATGAAGTGGGTGAAAAATTTCAAATAACAGGATCGTTGAGACCTGGGACTGCTCGGAGAGAAAATCGAACAATACGAATCCCGGAAAGCATTGAGAGGGTGCGAAAAGCGGTGGAAAGCAGCTCTCGTACGTCACACTCGCGCTCTTAGAATATCAGAGAGGTCAGTTCGCAGAATCTTACACTTGGACCTTCATATCCATCCATATAAAATTATGGTTGTCCAAAAATTACAACAAAATTACTTTGACGATTCCCATTTTCATTTATCGGGGATCTAAACAAACAGAACTTTAGATACTGGGCACCCGAAAACCCGTACCGAGAGAGTAACTGTTTGGTGTGCCGTATCTTGAACTGCCAGAATTAAGAAAATGACGCATTAGCCTAAATACACTTTGGTTCTAACAAGATGGGGGTGACTTGCTATACGTCAAGAGGAACAATGGCCTTTTTAAGGGAACATTTCCCTGGGCGCCTTATTTCGTTGCGTGGGAATGTTGAATGGCCACCTTGGTCACCAGACTGTTCAGTTTGTGACTACTTTTTATGGGGCTACTTAAAATACCAAGCTTAAGAAATAGACAAACAGCGAACTTTTGCAGCTCTTTCCGAAACCATAACGCGCGAAATTGAAAGGATTCTTCGTGCTCGAGAGGAGTATGGACGATTTTGCTACCCATACAAGAATGCTTCGACAAAAATGGACGCCACCTAACTGATGTGATTTTTCGCACCTGACTGTGTTATGTATACTTTATTGGCAATACACCACTAATGTATAAAAGCAATAAATTTTGATATTTGTTTAAAAATATGAGTGTAAATTTTTTCAAAACACCATACCTCCCTGCTGGAACCATTTAGGTGGTTAATCTCTTGCTGTACTTCTTTTGTAGTTAGCTGTTTAATTGCCGGTGTTTTATCTGGAATATCGTCTGGCTCTTTATATATCAATGTCTGCTTCATCGTTATTGGGTGTAAATAGTTTAGCTAAGTGCTCAGCAAACAGTTGTTTATTCTTGTTGTCAATTCTGACCCATTGTAGAATTGGTCATATTTTATTCCGCCAAGGGAGAGCTTGAGTTTTTGGTTTCTTGGAGTTTTTGATTGGTTTCCATATCGAATTGTCGAAACCATTTAAATTACTTATGTAGTCTGCAAACAATCTATTTTGTGCTTCTTTGATTTTGGACTTTAGTTGATTAGTTAATATATTTAGTGTAGTTATGTAGTATTTTGTATACTATGTAACATTGCCTTGACCGTTCTTTCAGTTTTGTTTTCAGTAACGAATTGGTTAAAGAACTGAACATGTAAGAATGTGATACTCGAAATGCTAAACGTTTGATTTGTTGTGATAACACATCTCAACAAAGCTCTAACAATTTCTGGTGCATAGACAATTGATTAATTCATCAATTCTGTACGTTTTGTAAAAGTTTGTCGGGTGGTCAAAGATGCGTGTTGTCTAGCAACGTCTCGATGGAACGTAGTGTCCTTTCTGTTGGCTAATTCAGGTCGCTTCTGGTGGATTGCTCACTTTGATCCACTTGGTTGTGAACAGTATTTCTCCGAATTAATGGTCAAATGCATAACATAACCTTTGCGGTGATTGAAACGGCATGCCTTTATACTATGATCTCTTACGCTTAACAATATTATACATAATCCATTTTACACATGTAACTGTCTGCTTTAAAAATCACATTCTTGCCTTGTCGGAAATAAAAACTCGGAAATACTTAACAACAGTTTTAAACACACAATCAGATAACACAATGTTTTTCTCAAGTACTGGTTGGAATTCCTTCTGTCAAACAATTCGAAACTTTACACGTGTGAAGTAGATAACACTTCAGAATTTCGATGCATGCCATCTATTACCAAAAATGGGAGGAACTTTTGCATCAACCCAATTGATCACATTAATTTTTTGTGCAAACTGAAATTAGTAACAATTATTAGCGACATGGTGTACAATATACGAGCAAGTAAACTTTAATTACTGGATATTTAGGGGAATCATGGGCAATATTCGATCAAAGTAGTGCTAATATCGAAAGCAAAGAAAACTTAGGAGCAGTTCAAAGTGAAGAAGGTGTATCTCCGTGGTCAAGCGATTCAAAGGAGTTCGGAAATAAATCTCCCACTGAATGGAAAAAGGAATCCAAAGGGGGAAAGAGATGGAAAAAGAACAGAGGCGTAGAAGATTGGTGGGACACATCAGCTGATCCAGAAGGTAGCTTTGTACATAAGTTGCTTTGTTCTCCAGTTACATCAGATAATGTTGTAGGTCCTTATTATCCAGCGAACCGGAGATCTACAGATTCATACGAAGAAGAATATTACGAATGCTACGATAGGCCTCGTAGACGAAGACAGGGTGGTAGCAATTGGCAACACGGGAACCAACAAACCGGTGGTCATTCTTCGAGCTCTCGAGACGTGAGTCCCTGGGAGGAGGAGCCTAGAAGACGCGAGGGCAGACCTGGTTGGGCGAAGCATCTGAGAGGCCATTCCTTCGAGAGACATCGAGACATGAAACACGTAGACAGTTGGGACGACGAGGATGACTATGAGTACAATATTCACATTTTAATTAGTCTTTAAGTAACTTTTTTTCTTGTTTGTTAGGTATGATGAAGAACATAGATCGAGAGGTCACTATTTCCAAAGACACGGCTCTAAAGATATGGAACGGCACAGTAGTGGAGGAAGCAGAGATATGGAGAATGATAGATGGGATGATTATGGAGAGAGAAGGTACAGAAGAAGGCGAGAGGGGAGTAGGGAGCCAAAAGAGAGCAAGGAACGATGGTGCTGTCCAGATTGGGATCAAGGTCAATTCAAAATGGTTAATTTACGCTCTAGTTAAAATCTTCCATCATTTTTATAGATAAATCTGGACGATATGGTGCTAGAAGAAGTATTATACCAGATCGGCGTGAACGTTACGACGAAAAATACAGAAGTAGTCGCGAATCTCAAGATTCTCCCTGGGAGGATGAATACCAGAACGATTTGGAAGAATCTCACTCTCCGCATTACTTGTCAGCTAAGAAAAACTGGAAGCAAAGACCAAGCAGTGCATCAGAAATGGACAGGAAGACTGGTGAAATTAAATCTAGGCATTTCTTAGGAACAGGTGATTGATTTCTTCCTTTTAAAAGCAGACATTTTCAAATTGGATGTTGGTTTTGTTTTGCAGGAGGAAGTGATGGTGAGCGAGAGAGACGATATAAAGGTGCTCGTAGATCCAGAAGCCGTGACTCGCAGTTTAGCGAACACAGACATAAATCAGATACGGTTGGTGGACGTTCTCAGCATCGATCCAAACCTCACAAGCCTGTGGAAGCTGACTATATGGAGATGCCACTACCAAAAAAAGAAACTGATGTCGGCGATAAGAAAACCTCTTCGTTACGAAAGAAGCCTAAAGATAGTAACAGTATTGGTGAACCTATAGTGAACACGTTTCCTAGGAAGGGCACCACGAGAGCGAAGCCTTTGTTTGATAATGATTTTATACCGTCAGATGAAAGCCCGATCATTAGAGAGAAAGAGAACAAATTTAAGTTCGACAATGAATATGAAAATCCTGAAAATGACCTACCTGTATCAAACAGAACTATGAAAGGTAAAATAAATATATTTATTTAATAGTGCAGTTTACTAATTTACGAGAATAGTACGCATAGTTCTCGATCTGTAATATAGAGAGGGCGGATATTTTTCAAGTATGGTTCATTAGATGGTGTGGTGCAAAGTTTCAGATATGTGCGTTTGGAAAAGAGCCATTTGAATGAACACTTTTCCATGGTGTTTAGTTTTATTTAAATGCGATTCTGCTGAACAGTGGATGAAATATTGATTAATCATTGCATAGTAGCGATGAAGCAGCAGTTCAAACGGTGGCTGGGAGCAGGTGAAAGTACGTCAAAGAAAGCGAAAACCGTTCCATCAGAAGAGAAAGTATAGTTACGATTTTCTGGGATTCACGTGTTGTAGTCCTTATAGACTATCTGAGTATTACACTTCACTGCTGGACTAATTTAATAATCTAAAAGTGCTATTCAGCTTAAACGCCCACATCTAGCCGAACACTTGTTAAATTAAGTAAAAGTTATCAGTATAATCTCATTATACCGAGAGTATTAAAAAAATGGAACGTCGTTGGTCTAAACGTATTGAGTTGCGAGGAAAAATGTTGTGTATTTATTATCGGGCCGAGAACTTTTCGAAGGACCCTCATAATGCATGTTCCCAAATGTTTTTATGACATGTTTCTATAGCTTATGACACAAGTTCAAATGCATTTTAAAATGTTGAAACATAAAACCAGTGGATAAGTGGACCTGAAGTTTTAAAACATTCTAAATTTTTTGTAATCGTCGAACCCTTAGAAAGTCACACAATTTATTTTTTAATAAGTGATATTGTATATGCAGGATCGGACCAAGACCTCCTGTCCGCGGTCAATTGAATTTAGTTGTCCTCTTTTACAAAAATGCGTTTCTTCTCTATTTCTGATATATAAGTTCGGTATATATTAGGTCTTTATCTTAATCCTCGACCCCCACGTTTCATTGACTGTCCAACTTTTTTGAATTAGATTTTTTTTTCCCGCGGTGTAGTAATTACAAAACGTTAACTTTCGGCTTCCAAAAGAGGTATAATGTACGAGACTACTGTGAATACACAGTAGATTAAGTATCAGTACTGGTCCGAGAATATATGATGAAAACGAAATACCTGGCATTTTTTATAAATTATTATTCGAAATATTCTCCTCTCGGTTCGATACATTTCTTATATCTATTCAATAGTGATTCTAATACGTGCTCTAGCTCATTTTGTAGCATAGCCTCCAAACTATGCGTCGAAGCTGTTTGGGTGGTCTGACATTTGAACTTTCATTAACCCTTACTTTGCTTTTCTGAACTTTTAACTTTGGGAACAAGGAAAAGTCACAAGGGGCTAAATCTGATGAATTCGGTGGGTGGTTGATTACACAGGCTTGGTATCGGGCCAAAAATTGACGCATAATTAACGTGTGAATTGGCGCATTATCGTGTAACAAACTTCAGCTGTTTGGATCGCGATATTCTGGCCGAATGCGACGAATTCTATCCATCAATCCTTTCAGGAGTTCCAAGTAATACTGCCCAGTGACAGTTTGACTAGTTGGAACGAACTCTTTGTGGACGATGCCTTTGCTATCGAAGAAAACAATGAATGTTGTCCTGATTTTTGAAGGAGTTTTTCAAAAAACTGCTACTTCCGTGTTTTTTGTCTGTGGTGAGTTTTCGACTAAGCGACTTTTCACACTTTGGTGCTTAGTTTCTCGATCGTATTGAAAGTACCATGTTTCATCCCCCGTAACAATTGATTTCAGGAAGTTTTGATCATTTCTGTCGGCTGCGACGACCGCTCTGGAATGATTAATTCGAAGTGATTACTGCTCCTCCATCAACATGTGTGGAACAAACTTTGCATACACCTTTGTTTTACCCAAATCCTTGTGAAGAATGAGTCGAATCGTTTCTTTGCTGATATTTAAAGCCTCTTTCATCATTTTTTGTAAAGCATTGCGGTCATTTGCTACAAAATCGCGAACTTTTTCGATCATTTCGGGAGTGCGAGCTGAAATTGGTCTCCCGTCACGTTTGTCATCCTCTAGCGATACTGTGCTCAACATATGTCAACCGATCGTAGTAAAGTAGGTTTCATTAGATCCAAGAATGTTCAAGCTTTGAAACGACGCCGCTCTTCAATAGATGGCATGATTGGTTGCTGAGAGATATATCTTAAGTTCTGATACTTAATGGACGCGCTGTGTATAACCTGAAAAATGCTGACAGCGGTGGTTAGATAGTCTTCCCTGGCAATTGAAGGGTTCCTGGTTTGGGTATGGATGTCTGTGAGTGTTTGGTGGAAGGGTGTACTTGAAACAACCCCCTAATGAGCTGGTGAAATTGCCCTTAAAAATGGACAGAAGCCAATAAAAGAGAAAACCTGAAAAATCAGTTTTGAGTTCGAATAGCAACTTTAAGGAATTGCATTTTTTTTGCACCTTTGAACTGAAAAATATGCTGTGGGAAAAATATGTTGGGAAACATTGCTGGAAGAAAATGCTTGTGCTAGAGCGCGGACAGGACTAAGAGTAAAACCACAAGCCATTTCTAAACGCTTATACAAGCTGGAAAAAAACCAAAAGGAGAGTCGTTCGGTCCACTATGAACTCACAGCTGAAAATAAGAGTAGACGCTCTTCAGATTCAAGGAAAAGAACTTCCTGCATAAGATTGTGATCTTTGACGAATAGTCGAGGCAAAAATCGTTGGTTAGTCCTGGTGAGTGAGCCATCGACCAGTACCACAAAATGGAATATCCACGTCAAAAAAATGTTTCTGTATATATGGTGAGAATAGCAGATTGTCATGCATTATGGGTTGCTCCAATTTGGTCAAACTGTTAGTAATAGCAGCTGATTTGTGTTAGTGATGTTTTGGAGGAAAAATTGCTTTATACTGGCAAGGAAAGGAGGGAATCATTTTGCTTCAGGACAATGCACAGCCACATTCAGTAAAAATACTCTGCAAATGATCACCTAATTGGGCTGGGAGGTTTTATCGCACCCGGCGTATTCTTCAGACTTGGCCCCTTCGCATTTTCATTTTTTCCGATCCCTGCAAAATCATCTGGTTGATAGTCATTTCACATTTTTTAAGGTGACTTTCCCACTGCCGGCCGAACCGATCTAAGCCAAGCCAAGCGGGTTCGATTTTGTTTTGAGAAACAAACGCTCAATCAGTACATAGCTATTCACCCTAAACACCAAGCGAGTCCGGGCCGGGCCACAAGCGATTCAAAGTGAATCGCTCTTGAAATGTATTTGTTTCTAAAGCAAAATTGGATTCGCTCGGCTCGGCTCGGCTCGGCTCAGCTCAGCTTGGCTTCGTTTGACAGTGTGAAAGTCCCCTTAGTAAGTCGCCGAAAAAATCTTCAATGAAGTTAAAATAGCCACGCTTTTTTTTTGAGGTGGTAAAGGTGTATAAAAAGTTAGCGAGAAAGATTAAATTTGTGTTACATTTTCATAAATAAAAGTACTGAGAATTAAGTTGCGTAGATCTAATAAAATACAGTTTTTGAAAATTTAACATTATTCTTTTACATTTAGTTCTTTATGTACACCATCTTGCCTCTCGTCAGGACCGGCCTCGAGTATATTGCATGATTTTTTTCTAGGTTTGAGACAGCAGAACTTATTCGAAAAGAGCCAATTACGACTAGATAAAAATTTCAAAGAGCGTAGAAGCGAATTTTTTCAGGAATCGAAACTGTCACCGAGATACCAGGTGAAACCAAGCAGTCCCTTCGAAGATGACTTTTCGCCTAGCGAAAAACAAGATCAAGCGCCAGAAGGTAACGGCATATCCAGCATAAAAGAGGAACCGGATTTACCCGAGGAAGAAGAAGAAGAGGATGACTCATTCGGCACGACTAACATCAATCCCCCGAACGGACGCAGAAAAATCCTCAATAAGAATCGATTGTCTGGCAGAACTGATGTCAATTTGAAAAAATCTGGATCTGTAAATATATTTTCCAGGGAGAACGATCCCTTCGATGATGAGTTCTTTAGCGGTAACGTCGAACTGGAGGAAGTTCAAAGAGATTCCGAATTAAGATGGACTGAAGAATTCGAAGACTCAGATAGCGGTAGAAAATAAGTTTTAAGCAAATTTTGCGTTAGAGGGCCCAGTTTATAAAAGATAATTGGAAGGAAATCTCTATTTAAAAATATTAGTTAGGTGAAATGGTTTAGTAAATTATACAATTGGACTACTTGATCTGCGGCAGTTTGAAAAATGAACAGTCAGGAATGATTTAGGGCCAGTTTATTCATCTCTCGCATCCAATATATATATACAAGTATTAGCTAATTCGCATTTTTTTATTAGTATTTATTTGGTTTAAAAAACCAGAACAATTAATTAGTTTTACATTAGGACTATTTTTCAAGCTGCCCGTTTTCATTATTTATTGTTATACATGTAAAAGCCTGATGTTCAGGTATAGAAATGTGTACTTAATGAATTTTTATGTAATAATTAACTCACCATTTTAAACAAAATGCAATTTTATATAACAAAAAAGTTATATGTTGAAATTTTTAATTTGTATCAATCTATTCTTATGCCTGTATAATTGAAACAGCCTCAGTTGCATTCTATATAGTTAGATATTTTATTTTGATTCTGAATTGTGATACTACCTCTTTTTAAAATATATATTATTTTGATTTTGTTAACGCAGTTTTTGTTAACTTTCCAGTTACCTTCATACTTATTTCTATCCAATAGGATATTTCTTAAGAAAACCGTTAAAAATTATCTAGTAAACATACTATTCACTTATATTTTATTTAAAGGCGATAGTTTTCATTGTGGAATCTGTACTTACAGGTCACATCAGAAAATTACTTGAACTGTCTAAAGCATAAATCAAATTAATACAAATTTTAATCTTGACACATACCATAGATTGGTTTTTATTTTATCCATGTTGCTTTCCAGCTTTTATTTATAAATACAATCGTATCTCTCGATTTTAAAATTACTAAAACAAAGGCCGATATATATAGAAATAGGTATATAGGCAAAAGAGGCAGAAAAATAGTTAAATAAATCCATTTTATAGATCTTTTCCTTATTTATTTCATATATAAAATCTTCTCATCTTTTCTTAGCATTAGGTTATATGCAACTGTAATTAACATATGATCAAGGAAATGATAAAGTTCCGTCGATCATAGAGCTAAGAAAAAATAAGAAGAACATTTTGTATATAACCTATTTGTAATGTTGAAAAGTCGAAGAATCTTTTAAATTTAAATATGAAATCTGAAGTTCAGAGAATATTTATTAGTGACCTGCCAGAAACCTTGACCAGGGATGAGTTGGACTCTCGTTTTAGTAATTATGGTCAAGTATCCTCGATCGAAATTAAGGAACGTAAAGAATTGGGCATCAAAAATAAATCTTTATTCTTTGCTTATATCAACCTTGTTACGAATCATTCCGAATTAAATAAATGTAAGTTAAATTAATTGTATAAACAATTTCCAACTATTTGTAATTGATCTTCTAGGTTTTAAAGATATATCAAGTGAAAAGTGGCATGGCCAATATCTTCAATTACAAATTGCTAGAGAAAGCTTTCTGGATCGTTTAAAAAGGGAGCGAGAAGAAAATCAAGTTCAAAATAACACAGTAGTAGACAATAGTACTGTAGTAGAATTAAACACCCCACTAAAACAAAATAGTGCAAATAATACTAAAGAAACTACAATTGATAGAAATTTGTCCGATTCAGGTTCAGAAAGCACGCTTCACATAGAAAATGAGGAATTCAAACAAACTTCTGTTAAGTTGTCAACAGAGACTAAAATTGATCCAGATTTTGATGTAGATGTTGTTATTAAAAATAATAAAAATAAGCATCTCGATAAGAATGGTTTAAAAATTCCATCAGTTGGTAAGGAACCTATAATGAAAATCACAAAAAGTAAGCACAAAACTACTGGAAATGATAGTGAGTCTAATTTGAAAAGGCTGCTATCATTACAAAATATGAAAAAAGGCTATAATGATCAAAAAAATTTTATTCGGAAAGCTTTATCAAATGCGGTTAGTAGAAATTTTAGAAAAATGTTACTTTAGCTAGGTCAAATATTGAATTTTTCAGGATAGGAAACCTAATAAAAAAATTGTTTTTGATGAAGATCTTGAAGTTAATGCAAAAGTAATGCAAAATGATACAGAGCAAAGGTCACTATTTGACAGTGACTCTGAAAGTGATGATGAGTATGCCGTTGAAAATAAATTTAAAATTAAGGAACAGTTTCAAGGAAAAAGTGGACAAAAAGTAATGTTTCAGGGTGATTTAAAATATATTTAACCAAGAATGCATATTGTAGCTCTTAGAATTGCAATCAAAATATAAAAATGATAGGAGATTTATGTTAGATGAAAGATTCATTGATGATGAGAAGGAATATGACTCAATGGAAAGAGAAGATGCTTCAGAAGAAAGATTAGAAGCTGAAAAAAATATCCAGTTCAAAATATTAGAACAAGTAATAGGGAAAAAGATTAAGAAAGAACAATCCACTGAAGGAAAAAGTGATAGGTAGTTATAGTTGTTTTATTGTTAAAATATAAGTGAGAGGTAACAACCTTTTAGTATGAAGAAAAAAATTATGAGAAGATTTGATCCAACTCGGTCAAATCACACAGATTTTGAAATAAAGGAACCAGAAAAAAGGATTAAAATAAAAGAAAAACTAAAAGCTGTTGAAACAGAAATGGATGAAAGCAAGGAACCTGAGGTTTCCAAAGAGGTATTTTACAGAGTGACCAATAATTTGAAAGACACATTTGAAGATAAAGAACAATTTAGCTTATTGGGAACATTTGGTAAACCTGATACTGATGCAGGTTGGACAACTATTTTTTTGTTTAAGTTCCTTAAGGTATTTTACTGTTCATTTTTAGATGAAGAGGATCAGGGCACAAGTGAATTGAAGTTAAATTCACACTCTCTATCAAAGTCTAAAAACCCATTTAAGTATGATTCCTCTGAGGAAGAAGATGAAACTGAGGACATACCTCATAAAAGTCAAACAGGAACACAAAGTAAATCTAGTGATACTAATGTAAATAAAACATCCAAAGTACTGTTTTGGGCAGAGCCATTCTTTTTTAAGAATGATGATTACAGGTTACAAGGTAGAGTTGTTGACTTCTACACACATCAAAATACTCTAAGGGACAACTATATATAAACGTCTTTATAATGGTAGCAAGATATTTTAGAGTAAATTGATTGTTGTGTATTTCTTTGGCAGCTTAGCAGCTGTTTATGGAATAATTTAATCAGTTGTTGATAAAAAGTATCCCTAAAGATATAGAGATATTTTTATGTATCAAAAAGTATTCATTTTCTTATTAGAAGTCTCAAATTGATACTGATGCTCTTTTGTTCTATTTCAGTTTAAGATCAATAACTGATGTTTTTTAGAATAATGTATGACCTCAGTTAATTGCGACTGTCCTGCACCTTCAGGGCATACTCAATATTAAATTATCATTGTCATTCTGCTTTATTTCATAGCATTCAGTTAAAAGTGTCACTAAACACCAAATCAATTTTTTTAAACCTTTCGACTCACGTTTCGCTAATAATGTTAGCATTATCAGGAGATGATTTAATTTTCAAATTTAGTGTTTCACACTAAAGTTTTCAATAGAACAATTGATGTCCCACAATGTTCGATAGATTTGAGATCGGTCATTAGATTACATAGATTTGAGATTGTGCTGGTCATGGCAAAATATCAACTTTCGTGATCTTCGGGATATGCACTACCATCCCGGCCGAATTGTCATGCACCCATATTGTCAGGACCTATATTGTCCTGCATCAGTCGAAATTGGGAACCATGTGGTGGACTCAAGAATGATATAGCAGTATTTAAATGATTTCAAATAAACCAAGTCAGTTCTCAGTTCTCAACACCAGTGGTGATACCACTCCAACCCATTACACTACCACCATGCCGTCCGGAGCTAGTCCAAATTGATACTCGGAGAATAAAGCAGGGGCTTAGTCATAACTATTTCAGTTTGAGGGTTTTTAAAGTGTACGCGATTTCTTTGGATAATACAGGCACTTTCACAGGTCTTTAAGCATCAAGTCTGGCCTCATGGACTATTCCTAATCGTTTGGTTATTAACTCCCACTGGATGTGTGGTTCCCAACCGATTTATTAATTACAGTCCTATAAAGCCTTTAGTGGAGAAAATGGTTTTGGAACTGATCAGTGTGTAAAGCCTGTTTCTCATTTGGCCACGTCACCTGTTTGTTAAAACCTCATTAATAATACTTCTGTGGACATCAAGGGCTTCATCAATTGCACGAACTCATGAACTGAATTACGACACGTAATTTGAGTGTTATAATCTAAACGATCTCTTCATTATTACCAAATGCAAGATTAAATAGAGGGTGCGGCCGTCAATACTGCATTTCTGAAAAACGTGTGAAAAAAAAGTATTGTATTTTTCATAATTTTTTAATCTACATCAAATAGCATTTAAGAAACGAGTTCACCTTTTAAAAATATCATCAGTTCGATGGAACAATGACAACATTCATTGATGGTCTGAACCACTTGGATTTTATAGGAGTGATGATGATCAAACCTTAAAATCCATCAAACTGTTCCGTCTGAAATTCCGAGCGCAACGCTTTGTTGACGTGCTGATCTCCAAGGGCTTCTTCCCACAGCTGCTCTTACAAATATTCACCGGAATACGCACTCTTTTCACACTACCACCGCTCCTGGTTGGAGTATGGTTTCGCTAGTGTTCTCAAAGTTTTCAACCCACAACTTAACTGCGCGATTACGATGAATACCGAAATGCGTGCATAAAATGCCTTCACGGCGAACGGGCGTTGTTGTCGCGACCAGTGTTTCATGGAAACATGAAATGCTTTGAGCTAGAGAACACAACGGTAACCTTGGCAACTGGCAGCACTTGCGGCCATTAATGGCCGCATCTTGTAGAAATACATGCACATACCGAAAATAAACAAAAAAAAGCACCAGTATCATAGTCAGACATAAATAAAAAATGAATATTCTTTGCCTTATTTTTTATTTTTGGGTATTTATCCAGGGTGGCCGCAATGAAATGATTTCAATATTCCTTGATAATTCCTAGTTTTCCAGTAAAATTTGTCATACTTTTCCCTGATTTAGAAATGTTATTCAAATCATTAAGATATTTAAAGTTTTGATTATATTTTAACTGTCATATTATATTATATATGTTATGTGTGTGTTATATTCAACCTGATATAAAATTCAGGTTAATATGGTACCTGATATAAAATTCAGGATAATAATTCATTCATTCAAAAATTAATATTATATATGTTATGCGTCTGTTATATTTAACCTGATATAAAATTCACAAAAATTAAAGACATATTCAGCTATGTTTAATTAAATAATTAATTTTTTAGGACATTGCCATAGCTGCTATTTTAAAACTATTTAAATAATCTTATAAAAAGTAATTTAAAATGAGTAAGACAAAAATAAGCTGGACTAGAACAAATTAAACTTTTCATATTGTTTTTGTCATTATTGTTATTGTATTATGTCATATTGTTATTGAAGATTTTTAAATTGCTCATAACTTTTTTTATGCCAAATCTTTTTTTTTAATTTGCTACACGTTTTCTTTTCAAATCTTCTGATTCGGTTATTTTATATTCTTTTTTTCGATGTTCAATTTCTTCTGACAATTTTGAACCAAACATTTTGGAACATCCCCATTAGTTTCACTTAATATAGAGTAATAAATAAATCGTTGAGCAATTAAAGTTTCCTATTTCATATTCTCAACTAAACATTCAAAATTAACTGAAAAAAACCTCTCTCGACATTAGCGTTGCCATAAGAGAGATATCCACATCAAGTACGAGAATGAAACCTACTATTGCGCTTAAAACGTGTCGTTTTAAACTGCGCGGCTAACGCGAAATAAATACACAGAAGTCTAAATACTTGTCCCTTAGATTACTTTGATGTGTGTATATTTAATCACATTAAAAAACTTTAAATTTTAATTTCAAGAGGGTATGGATTTCATACAAAAAATTAAAGGAGAGAACAGGGAATTCGACAAATTTAGGAGAGAACTGAAAGGAATAGTGAAGGCTAAAGTTAGAAATAACGAGAGGAAAAATAAGATGTTTAAAAAGAAGCTTGGGGGAAGCAGAAAGAGGAAACAGATAAGATTGAAGAAAGCTTTAAAAAGATAGCATTGGTTATGAAATATGTGTTTATATTATTTTATGAAAAAAATAAAAATTAATTACTATATACTGAGTGTATTTATTATATGTAATATTAAAATGTTCATACTATATCATTAAAATATGCTTCTACATTGACAGCAACTTAAAATACAACTGACTGAATCAAAATGTCGTTAATATACTTTGGTCATTGTCTTCTGATTAAACAAGTCCATAGTGATGCCGCTCAAGAAAACTGGAATCGAATTTTGATGAATCAAATGTAAATCTATCATGGGCCCCAAGGTGGCGCTGAACTCATTTTCCAACAGATTTAAGTCACCCTCAGGATTAACTTCAAAACAAAGCTGATCCTCTGCATGCAACGCGTACATGCTTCTCAGTTTGTAAATGCTAGAGTTAGAAGGTTTATCTATCTTGTAACCAAACAGCATGTAAATTACATTTCTAAAGTCCTGCATGGATGATTTGAAATAGTCTTTGAGTCTCTGACTTTGTTTTTCGTTATTTTTTATTTGCTCTCGCAGGACTTGAACTTCTTTTGAACATATTGAAATATCCCCTACAAAAAAAAAAAAAACATGTTTGTTATTACTTCTTAGTAATGAAGGGATCTGATCTACCCCAGACGCTGGTTTCTATGCCTTCTTCCATTTTCTTGAGTTTGTTTTTCAATCTTAAGTTTTCTTGTTGTAACTGGTCGATAAGATTGGCTTTTACTGAAGTGCACTGTGAAAGAGGATTGTTTGCTAGATGTACAATCTGCCCACCATGGAAAGTGTCCTGACCTTCTAGCAATGATTCCAGTTTGATTTCTAATTTATCTTTTTGTTCCCTCAACATTTTGTTTTCTTCCCTTAACTTGGCTGCATCATCTTGAAGTCTTGTTATTTGTTCTGCTCTTACCGGTGTCACATCTGAAATATTTTATCTCAATTCTTACCTTAATTTGGAAGAAGGAAACATACCTGTATATAGTTGTGGTTGTGTCAACTGAAGATCACTCTCTAACTTGGCCACCATATCTCTATAACCATCAACAACTTTTTCCAAGTTGTCAATCCTCTCTTTGTAACTATGTGTTACTTTTGAACCAGGTGTTGCTTCATGTGAACTATTATCAACCATAGTAAGATCTCTCTCATATGAATCTAATTGTAATCTGTAACTGTCTCTCTCACGGCTAACAAGAAGAAGTTTTTTTTGCATGCGATGAATCAATAATTGTTTTTGTTCACCTGTTGTTTTCAAGTTGCTCAGTAATTTTTGGTTCTTTTCTAGTTCTGATCTTGCTACTTTGGCAGCCTGAAATATCATTACATAAGGATATTTTATGGGGAATAAAAAGTACCATTACATGTTCAGCAGCTCTAAACTGGGACTCAAACTCAACTTTCTCAGACATCAATCCAATTTCTTGCTGTTGTAATTTCTCAATGGAAGATCTCAAAAGGTGAGGTAACAGTGCATCACTTTCTGTTGTCTCACAAAATCCTCTGGCTACAGCTTTCCATTCACTCAAATACATCTGATTTTGTGAATCTTGTGCCTAAAAACATCACTAAACATATTTTCACAAAATAACTATAAACCACAAACCTGTAAATCAGCCACTTTTTTTTCCAGTTCTTTGTGCTTAGTCAGACGTGATCTTAAATCGTACACTTCCTCTTCCAAAAGGATTTTGTTTTTAATATCTGCTTTCATTCTTGAAAAATCTTCTTTCAGCTTTTCATTTTCTTTTTCTAGCTCAATATACCTCGCTAATTTGTATGCTTGAGCCTTTGAGTGCACATATGTAAGTTAATTAGTTAGTACTTTTATACTAGTTAATTAGTTATACTAGTTATATATTTAGTTAGTACTTTTACCTTTGCTTGTTCTTGAAATTCTAGATAATCCTCTTTGGCATTCTCTAATATTCTTAGTTGGTTCTTTGCCTTTTGCAGTGCTACTTCCTTCAAATCCAAATCAATTAACAATGCATTTTTTTCTGATAATTCTTTACCTAAAATGTATGTCGTAATTATACACAACTTATTTGTTGAATACTATTTGTTTACCAAGATCTGATGCCAGTTTCTTCTGGGCCTCAGCATCCTCCTGGGCAGCTTCTAATAGTGTCTCCAACATTAAAATTTTTCTTTCTAATGCTAATGACTTAGCACTGTCTTTTAATTCTGCAGTTTGTGATTCATCCTTTAAGGTTCCCACCTCACTTTCTAACATATTAATTTTAGTTTCAGTTGACGTTTTAACATTACTATAATTTTCATTAACCTAAAACATTTAAAAACAATTTTACATCCTATAATTACTTCATAATACAAATTCACCTCTACTAATTCTCTTTTTAGTTCTTTTTCCCTTTTCCTTATCATTTGTAATTGCATCTCTAATTCTTCAATAGATTTTCTATCATAATCATGTTGTCTTTTAAGACCTTGAGTTTCATTGTCAAACATCAATTGCATTTCTTTACGAACGCTATGCATATGCTTGATTCGATTTTCCAAATCCATAATAGTGTTTCTTGCTTCGATCAGATCCGCTCTCATACGTCTCATTTCCCTTGGAGACCCTACATAGGACAAATTAAAACTGTGTTCCTTCTTAAACCTCTTCACTGGTGTTTTGTCCTCAATACTACTTTCAAATGAATTTGTGCTTGCAGAACGTTTCAATGGAGATTTGTATTCTTCATTTTCGGTGTTGTTACCGATCGCTCGTAAATCGTTAACCATCTTAACAATTGTTTGATTCAATTTTGTGGCTTTGCTCATGATGGCAGGCAAATTTATTGCCGTTTAATTTTGACTCATTTGTGAGCACATTTTTTTTATCCAAAATATATTCACATAAATACCGAAACTATATCATAAGCGTATTTTATTTATTTAAAAATAAAAGACACAAAATCTAACCTATTCACAAGCGGCTGAACGAACTGAACATTTTTGGGATCGTAGGCGATGTTGCCATTCTATGTATACATTAATATATTTTTCAATAAGCTGGTATATATTGAAAGTTATCTATTTAGATTTCAAATAACATACATATTTTATAAAATCGATCAATATTTAACATATTATGCACACAATGCCTGTAAAATTCATACTGGTCAAATTAAGAATAAAGGAAGATCTAGTACTTTTTTAAAATTTGGCAGCGTTGGGGGGAAATTACTATTCGTTCGACCTAAAATATTCCATCTTGGTATTAATAAAATGGAGGAGAATCCGGTGAATTATATAGAACTGTCCAGAGATATTTCATTGTTTTACTTCTTTAATGGGAAATGTAGGCATTTAGTTGAAGAACACTGGAGGACAACTGTGATATGCAATAGAAGGTTCTGGAAAAACTTTTGACAACCACAAGTCAATAAATCAGACCAATGGAGACGTTTCGTTGTCATAGCTTCTGCGCAGTTGTTTGGTTACTGCAGTGGCACTGTACGCCATTTTGTAAGCGTCGGGATTGTTTGAGAAACGCTCTTGTGAAGCCAGTGTTTTTAACACGGTAGTACGAGTTTAAATTTCGTTTCAGCTTGAAAACAAAACGCCGGTATGGGAGATTACCAAGTCGCTGGTGTTCAACAGGATGCTTTGGGCGCCGTTCAGCTGGAACTCGGCGGAAATCCAAATGCCCTCGCATTACGCCGGCCTTTTGATCCACTGGCTCACGATCTGGAGGCCAGTTTTAGATTGACGCGTTTCGCGGACTTAAAGGGTCGCGGTTGTAAAGTCCCTCAAGAAGTTCTCAACAAGCTAGTGGAGGGTCTCCAACAGGATTACAACAGTGGAGGAGATCATGAACATCATTTTATGCATATGGCCATACCGCGGATTGGTATTGGCCTTGATTGTTCCGTAAGTGCATAAAGCCGGTTGACAATTTTTTTCCTTATTTTGTTTTGGCAAGTAATAGTATACATTTTTCCTTTAGACGTTTTCTGTGTTGATTTTAAACTTTCTGTTTCTTTATAATATGTTTTTATAAAACCTTTCAAGAAATGTAATATTCAGAAAAGAAATATTTCTAATAGTTTTTTGTTTTGTTTTCAATTAAATCAGGTTGTCATAACCACGAGATATTTTTATTATACAGGGTAGCGATATTTGCGATAAATATCTATGAAAAATATGTTTTCTTCAAAAAAAAAAAATTATATATATATATATATATATATATATATATATATATATATATATATATATATATATATATATATATATATATATATATATATATATATATATATATATATATATGTATATATATATATATATATATATATATATATATATATATATATATATATATATATATATATATATATGTATATATATATATATATATATATATATATATATATATATATATATATATATATATATATATATATATATATATATATATATATATATATATATATATATACAGTCATCATAAAGTGAGGATGTATAGATAGAATCATTTTCACAAAAAATTCCGTTGGGACTTTCATGGATTTTTTTTTCTTTTTAAAGGTTACTCCACTTCGTCATGGAGGTTTGGTCCTGGTACAAACCACTGATTTCTTCTATCCCTTGGTTGATGATCCCTATATGATGGGAAAAATTGCCTGTGCCAATGTTTTAAGTGATTTGTATGCCATGGGAGTAACTGAATGTGATAATATGTTGATGCTTTTGGGTGTCAGTACTAAAATGACTGAAAAGGAGCGAGATGTTGTTATTCCTTTGATTATGAGAGGTTTTAAAGACTCCGCGTTGGAAGCTGGAACCACTGTCACTGGTGGGCAGACGGTTGTAAATCCATGGTGCACAATAGGAGGAGTAGCTTCAACAGTGGCCCAACCAAATGAATATATTGTGCCAGACAATGCTGTAGTAGGAGATGTGCTTGTTTTGACAAAACCTTTAGGAACTCAAGTAATTTACATATATATTTTACATTTAGATTAGTACAGAATTATTATTATCTGTTCTATTAGGTAGCTGTGAATGCCCATCAATGGCTGGATCAACCAGAACGTTGGAATCGAATTAAATTAGTTGTCAGTGAAGAAGACGTTCGTAAAGCATACCATCGAGCTATGGATTCAATGGCAAGGCTTAACCGAATCGCCAGTAGGCTGATGCATAAATACAACGCGCACGGCGCCACTGACGTCACCGGGTTCGGTCTGCTAGGTCACGCTCAAACGCTGGCTTCCCATCAGAAAAACGAAGTTTCTTTCGTCATTCATAATCTCCCAGTAATAGCAAAGATGGCAGCCGTGGCCAAAGCCTGCGGAAACATGTTTCAATTACTTCAAGGTCATTCGGCGGAGACGTCTGGAGGATTGTTAATTTGTTTACCAAGAGAACAGGCGGCCGCTTATTGTAAAGATATCGAGAAACAAGAGGGCTATCAAGCGTGGATTATCGGTATTGTAGAGAAAGGTAACAGAACGGCACGTATCATCGATAAGCCCAGAGTGATTGAAGTTCCTGCAAAGGAATAGATGGACCAGAAACAGTCATATGATTTAAATGTTTACGTATTTTTTACTGGTGACTGGCTGTTAATTTTCTAACTGCCATAGTCACACGAATGCCACACAGCTTCTAAGTTCGTCACTTGTTTTAATCGGTCATAGCATTTAGTCCTTAAAAACTTTTTAATGGTATTCTTTCAGAGAGACAGAATATGGCGCTGTAATAATGAATAAATCCTTTTTATTACATTTTAGGTTCTTAGTATTAGATTATTTGTAAAAAAGGTCTATGTTTTGATATTTTTTTTCCCTAGTAGGTAGCATAGCAAATTATTTGGAAATTTGTATAATAATTTTTAGATATATGTACGTATTATCCTTCGGACTTTACGTTTAAAGTAAATACACCTTATATTTTGGTTCATAAACATGGGATTTTTCTTTTATCCTGGCCTCTATTAACACTCTTACCCTCAAAATTATTAAAAATACAATTTCATATCTTTTTAATACATATCTTTCATTTGAAAATATACTGTCTTGTCATCTATAGATTTCTTATAACATTATATATGGTAGTGGAGAAGTAAACATACTCAGGGTCATTCGACAGAAACGTCAGATATCCTATGCATTTGTCCAGAAATTGGTTGTTTCATAATTTCCCGCCATTTTTACAATTTGTTTGGTTTTTCCCCTATTTTTATTTTGTTTGGTCCAGTATATATATGCCTTGATAGAGCTTTTTTACTCTATAAAACTATAGCCATCATTTTGCCGGAAAACTGAATTTTAATTAACTTTCAGGCTTTTGAAATTCCAGGTAGCAAAAAACGTCATTTTTGAGATTTGCTATATTCGTGATCAAAAAACTACAGAAGCAGTTCGAGACATTTGCCCCATATATCAAGAGGGCGCTATAGCCGATCGGGCTGGTCGAGATTGGTTTGCCAAGTTCCGAAATCTCAACTTCGATTTGGACGACAAGCCCCGTTCTGGTTGGCCTTCCGACTTTGATGAGGACTGTCTTAAAGCACTTTTGAAGGACAGCTGTCAGACGCTGGTGATAATTGGCTGAGAAGATGGATTCCATCCTTGCGACATTACGACATCTTCAATCTATGGGATTTACTAAAAACTCTTGAGCTTGGGTGCCACACAAACTAACCAATGGCAAAAAGGAAAATCACCGTGAATTCTTGTAGAGAATCGTGATGGCAGGTGAAAAATGGTGTCTCTAAGTCAATACGAAGCAAAGGAAGGAGTGGGTGGCTGTAGGAAATACGCCAAAGCCGAGAGTTACGTAATATCTTCATCCCATGATCTACGTTTAGTGGGAACAGGGTCTCGTGTATTGGGAAATGCTGGAGAACAAAACAAAACGGGCGACAAGGAACGATAATGGGGTTATTCAACTGAAACACGACCTCACAGTAAACATCATCAAGGAGACCCTGAATGATCTCGAATAGGAGGTTCTGCCGTACTCTCCAGATCTTGCACTAACCGATTATCACCTCTTCCGATCGTTGTCCAACGAAATGAGGGGCGTAACCTTCATGAACGCAAAACTGACTGGAACCTCAAAAACTGGCTGATCAACTTTTTCTCGTCCAGGCCCGACAATAAATTGGTTCAGAGCTGAGAGCAGGTCGTGAACAGTGACGGAGAATACATCATTTATTGATTTGTTGCTTTTTTCAATAAAACCTTATAATAAAAAAAGGAAATCGGCGGGAACTTAAAATGGAATTGTTTTATCCTGTCCTTTAGTAACACTGCTATCCTCAATATAATTGAAAATGCATTTCTAATTTTTTTTAATAGGTAGTTTATTTCATTATTGATTCATATAATAATTATATAATTATGAAAAACAACGCATTATCGTCAATAGACTTTTTAGAATATCAAATATGAAAGTGACAAAGTAAATTTGTGAAAATATATTTGTGGCCATTTGATATGTCAGTCAAACGTTTTCGGAGTTTTTTTACTTAAATTATTTGAAAATCTGAATAATTTTTATTTTTTATAAAATAAATAATTACAATTCATTACTTAAAAAAATTATTTAATTACAATTTTAACAGTAGCTAATATAAAGACCCTTTATCTTCAGGATACAAAAAATATATTTCTACATTCCCCTTCTCTGTATGTACAATTTCCTTGTGTCTTATTAGATATATAGCAGCTATTCCATAAGCTAAACAAGGTAAACCTGAAAAATACTTACAGATATACTGAAATACAAGCTTTCACACATTTACCCAAGTTGACTACTTTGATTGCTCTAAAAAAAGCATCTTCAATGCTCAGGTCTTGGTAATTTCTTTTTGAACAGTGGTACTTTATGTAAGGATAACATCCAGTTCTTAAAATGTGATAGTTTGAATTGCCTACTTTCCAATTAAAGTGAGACTTACCCCACTGATCATCTTGAATACTACTGTACTGAAAATGTAGCAAGATTATTCAGCTTTTTTTATATGGTAATAACACCTCACTTTAATGAAGTAAGATGTCCAAGGTGGTTCCTGGCATTGTGACAAGTATTGAGACAGTACTTCTGAAGAAGTAGGTTGAAATAATTTATTTTTAGATTTAAATACATTATTCATTGGTATTCTAAATACCATGACGAAATTTACAGCACTAATTACAGGTTAATTAAAGTATGTCGACTCCTCGATTCATTAAATATTGCTTTATCCAGTTATAAACTTGCAGTACTTTTAAATACACCTAATTACTATTCCTACTAACATTTCAAAAACAAATAGTTACATCAGCTGTTTTTGACGTTTCTATTATATTTCTTCCACTGCCATCTATGTATAAATAGTCCTAATATTGTTTATTTATTTTAAATAATATATTTAAACTATCTAAGGCTTAGGACAATTTATAAGTATTAATGTAACAATTAGAAGAATTGGTTGGTATTTATATAAATGTTAAAATAAATTATCATCTTTAAAATATCGACTTAACAAACTGCACTAAAGTGAAAAAATGACAAAAGCAGTTAACTATCATAACATGGCTGACTTCTTGTATAGCGAAGAATAGAAAAAGGAGTTTAAGCTACTTCAAACGGTTTTTTTAGTTAGTTATATAATATTTCGTAAAGTGATATTTCCTAAGTTGTTCTGTTATGTACGCAGAAAATTCTACGCGACAATGGTGGTGTTTAGTGGTGGAAACACTGTGAACTTCAATGATGTTTTTATTAAATATTGTTCAATGACCCTACCTATTGTTTGACAATGTTCTCATAGATTTTTGTTAGAAAACACATCTAAAATATAGGCAAATTTTCTTTTGGACTTAATGGAACTCCGTTCGGTTCAGTGAATATTTGAAAATGGACAAAGAACAAGAATTAATAATACCTCTATCTTCTGGTAAGTTACATCTTATTAAGGTACATATTTTTGTTTTGGCATATAGGATATAGGACGAATCTACTTTAAAAATGTATTTTTTAGAAAATATAAACTTTTTTTATGTTAATTAGTTTCGAATTTTAGTTGTTTGTAGATTTCAACACTATTATAATTATTATGTTTATTGATATATTATATATTTGTTGGGTGGTATATTATCATAGATATTGTATACTATATATATTGTGGATAATACTGGTGAGAAATTTGATACAAGAAAAATCGCACATGAAACAAGTGGGTATTGTATTGCAAGGTAAACTATAGTGGAATGAAGGTATCATAGCAAGGATGTAGCTGTAAATAAAAGCCAAAGGTGTGTCAATATAAACACGTCTGGCACTATAGAAATTTGTTAAATATAACAGAATTCAGCGTTAGTTGAAGCTGAAATATTTTGTAGTTTTTATGGAACTAATATAATGATTTAATGTGATTTTTTTGCGTATATCTTACATTTATAGCAGTTGTCATTGACATATTGTTTTATTCTCGTTAGCATGGTAATTTAAAACTGGTATGCTAGGCAAATGTTTCTTTACTTGTATAAATATAAAACATAGTATTTATTTACAGTTTATATGGGTCATTGGTAACTGTTCATGTAATTTCAATTTGTTCTATGGTAGGAATCTTCAAGTTTTTATCACTTCTTTAAAGATTTTTATATACATATATATTTTTAATATTATAATTTTTTTTTGAGAATTGAGTCGTTGGTGAGTGAAACAATTTGTGTTTTTAAATATTTTTATTTCAAATTATGTTTTATTCCCGCTAGATTTATGTACACAGATTGTCTGAAAAGAGACTGAAATATATATTTAGGAGGAAAAAAAGAATATTTATTTCCAAATAACCCTCCTCTGTATCAAAAGACTGTAGTTTTTGCTATAATCGCAATTTACGAAATATTCTTATGACAGATACTTGTTATCGTAATTTTAACCTTCGACGAGACAAAATAGCCATAGGGAAACAAGTCGGGTAAATAGGATGGTTTTGTAGACCTTTTTGAGTCAGAAGCGGACTGTGTGCTTTGTTTTTGTGAGAGGCTACATTGTAGTGCAGTAGAGTTCAGTTTTCAGACGTTCTGAAGTACTTAAATATTCCCTGCAGACCTTCTGACTATTTGGGATTTTTCACGAAATTTTTGGGAGTTGCAAAAACAGACAAGCATGATTTTGAAATGCGATTTTGATTTCATACGGAATTTTGACTTTTCCATATGGGATTTAGACGGCTGGTTAATGTTAAGAACAAAACAATCGAATTTGGAGTCAGAGTTTGTTGGTAAGTTGAAGTTGAATGTTTTAAATGTTTAAATGGGTTTCAATGCAGGGTGTGCAGTACGAAATCTTGGTAGAGGAATAGGAAGGATCCTATTTTCTGATCCTATGCCGTTTCTCGTTAATATTTGCGCCATAATTAATGTACGTTAATTAACATAGTATTGAACAAAGTCACCAGCGTAATAGACGTAGACATAAGTGGAGCAGTACTAAATAAAGAAAAATATGTAGTAGGATGTGCAGATGACCTAAACATATTAATAATATCGAAAATATCATTAGAGACACCTATGACGAAATAAAGCTGAAAGTCAAAAGAGCCGGTCTAGAAATAAATATAGACGCAACAGAGGTGATGGAAAAGGGAACTAATACAAGAAGAGAATACAATTGGATAATTGGCGATGAGGACATTGAAGTTGTGAAGGTACATTTAAGAAGAGATGCTGAAGAACTTTGCACATCAAAACCTTGCAAGGGACTGTTGGAGATCGATTCTGATGGAGGCGAATGCTCACTGACAGGCTGTAGTACCACAGGAAGAAGAATGTACGTTAACCTTTGGCTATCCACTATATTGGCCAGATTTTAGTTCATGCTATTGTTTTCTGTTTTTAAAAATAAATTGTAAAACCTTGAAAGGACCGAGAAACTAAGGTAAATGAAAAGGAACAATGGAATATTTTAATTTTCATTATTATTCGGGATATTTCTCAATTTTCGCTCGTAACATCAAAAATCCCGCATTATTCAGTCTCTCCTAACGACCTTCTGTATTATTCTAATCACCAGCCCTTGTCAATTGTTCTACCGGTTGCTTCGCGGCAGCGAGCAGGACGGCGCGTCGCAGCTGAGGGGCCCCAGGGCGCAGCCGCGGCTCATCATCGATCGGGAGCCCCGCTTGTCACCCGGCCTGGGCACGGGATTCGCCAGTACTGTCCCGAAATTCTTCGGTGTCGCGTGAGGGTTTCGACCGACGTCAACAAGGAAGCTTCAATCATTGAAGGAGGACCGTACAACAGGTACTGGCTTACGAGGTTTGCTTAGTGGCCACGTTTGTTGCTTTTTTCTAATTTTGTTTTGTTCTAAAATTGGTCGTTTGATGCTGCAGCAGCGACATTTTTTTGTCAGTTTGTAATTTGTTTTTTTTTTTGCTACTGGTCTCGCACCTGCAATTTTAGCCCTAATTGATTTGTTCTTTACTACATTACGTAATAGTGCATGTTGTATTAAAATTAGTCTATTTTTTTAAATGAATTTTCTTGTCCAGACAATAGGCATGGCGCTTTAAAATGCATTTGTTTTATTGCCGAGAGAGTACGTTATGAACTGTTAAAGTGCAGTTAAAATAGCAATAACTCGCTCTTATGTTTTCCAATTAAAAATGAAACAGTACTGTCACCGTGGTTATTTGCTAATAATTGTCTCCTACATACCAGGTTTGCAATTTATAGTTCTGTTTCTGTATTTTTTGTCGATATTTTTATTTACTCATATTTATTTTGAAAATTTTTTTTTAGCGGTTGTAAGAAGCTTTTTAAATTAAATTTTAAGTGTGAAAATTAAAATATAAAAAATGTTAGGAGATTATTCTGTTATGGTGAAATTGTCACATGAAGTGACACTAACATTTTCTTGTTTTAGATTTTGTTATCCAACTGTGCTGAGACAATGATTGTCTTGTAATTTGATATACGTTGATATTTTATAATTACTCTATACCAGTTTTAAAATTTTTTAAAATCAGTAATATAGTATTACAGCAATAGAATATTTTTTTGTTAGTTTTTACTTATAACAGGGTGAAGAACAAGTTAATTGTAGAATATAAACTATATTTTTTTTCTATTTTAATGATTGTAAGGGAAGTTTTCGTTTTTATTTTTACTGATTTCTCTATTTGGGTTTATATGTTTATAAGAGCGAATATTAAAAAAGAAAGATAAATAGTTACCTAGTTTTACAGTATGTATATAGAAAATGTTTTTGACGAAGAAAAATACAATTAAAATCCTAATAACAATGTTTTGTTGTAGTTTTATTTTTTTTAAAATGCAGCTAAACTGTATCTGTGTTTTTTTGCAATAATTACCATAAAACTGGATGGCTTTTTGTCCTTTAAATTTAATTTCTGATCCAGATATATTTATATCAGATTTCTTCATAAACATTTTTTACTATTGATTCATGCCACATTATACGAGGGTCGTTCGAGAGATTCTCTGCCCGATAAAAAATCCAACATTTTTAAATGTTTAATTCCTCTAAAGGCATTTTCGGTGTAAAATACTAAACTCGAAGAGATTTCTCACTAAATACCAAATGACTTTTTTACATTTCTCATTCATCAGAGAGATAGCCTAGAGAGATAGATTGAAACATCTAATGATGCTCACATGGAGCGAAAGGCGTGTCGTAAGTTAAAAAAGTGATTTGGTGTTTAGTGGTAAATCTATTCGAATTTAATATTTTTAAATGGATTGAGACCAACGACGTGCCAACTTTTTAATATCTTGAGCTTAATGCTATTCGTATCACTCTGTAAAATAAGCCTCAGCTCTCTTTTAATCTTCGTCCAGCGAGCCATTTCTTCAGGTTTGGGAAGAGGAAGTAATTGTTGGGTATCAAATTCGGCGTATGAAGAAGTAGTTCGAATTGTAGATCATAGAGCGTTGCAGCAAGAACCAGAAACGCGCGTGAAGGCGAATTATCGTGGTGAAAGAGCACTATCTTTTTGGCCATATGTGAACGTTTAGCTTGAAAAACATTCTTTAGTTGGTCCATTGGTGACAGGAAGCGTAACACTTCGCTATGATCTTATTGCCTTTTGCTAGATAGTTAGAAAAACCATTGCGATCACTTTTCCTGCAGTTTTCACTTTCTTTGGCGTATTTTCACTCGCTCCTACTACCCACTGGTTGTACAGCTGCTTCATCTCTGGCACGCATGGGTGAATTCACATTTCATATACTGACAGTAGGTATTTTGCCACTGAAATATATACAAGATAACCAGAGACTGGCTTTGGTTAAAAATATTGTTTTATAAATAAACAGCAAGACTGTAACTAAAGCTGTTTCGTTAAAAAAAATATGCGCGGAGCTATATCCGGTAAATTTGGAGGATGGTCGGACAACACGACGTTTCTTTAGCTTAGAAATCGTAGTTAAGAAGAAATGTCCGTTAAAATGAGATGTGCGATGGATTTAAGGCTGCCATCGAGGGTTTTCTTAAACAACACAACGATCCAGCCATCGATTGAAGCCATTTTTTTCGAGCTTTCTTCAGTTGGAACTGTTCATCATCTAGCCGATGATATTTTTCAGTTGAATTGCTTCACTACTATAGATTATTGATTCTCTCCTGATAAATAGGTTGAATAATTCCTAATGTTTCTGAGATACTAATCCAACCTTATATACACAATTTAAATGTATGTACAAAATTGTTTCATTCATAAGATACTGTCACGTTAGTACCGTCACTGTCACGTTAGTACAGTTACTGTCATGTTGCTATTGCTACTGTCACTGTCACATTAGCATTGTCACTGTCACGCGAGCTCTGCTACTGTAACGTTAGTACTGTCACTGTCATGTTAATATTGCCAGTGTCACATTAGAAATACCACTGTCACGTTGGTACTGCCATTGTAAAAGCTAGTATTATTACTGTCACATTAGTATTGCCACTCACATTAGTATTGTCACGTTAGTACTGCCACTGTCACGCTAGTATTATTACTGTCATGTTAGTATTACCACTGTTACGTTAGTATTGTCAATTTTACGTTAGGATTGTCACTGTCACAGTAGTAGTGCCTCTGTTACGTTAGTACTGACACTGTCGTTACAGAATATACTGGCACCTTAAAATTTCAGATAATGAAAGCTTAAATGTCTCATTACATAGTGAGTGCATTCGTTCAAAGATGTCAATGCTTGTTAATGCAAATATTCAGTGAAATACCTTTTACATTGAACCGACTGTGCATTCCCTTGATTTGGATTAGACATATTGTTTTTGGCTGTAAAAGTGAAAATTACAATAACATCTTGTTGGGGCGTTTATTTTTAGTATTTTTTTCAATGTTTATAGACATGAGCGGTAGTTTATTTCGTATTTAAAGTTATTGGTTGAAACAATTCCTTATATTTTTGTGTGTATTTCGAAACGTATTACTTTGCTTATATGATATTTAATATTTTCTAGAGTTAAATATATTAAACTTAAGTTTTTAAACTGAATGGAGATGTGAGAGATGACTGGATGGGTATATTTAGAAGAGTAAATAATAAAATGAAAGATAACTATTTGCCTAATAGTTTATTTGAGAGTGGAGTGAAATAAACATTGAGTATGGTTTGTATAAACCATGGCTCACCTAACAAATTTGCCATAATATTTTATGTAGTTTGTTACACACGGGCTTGAGCTAAATGTTTTAATTTATTGCCTATATTAGAACGCAAAAACGATTATTCTATATTAGTTTCGAGTTAATATTCGAACCGTTTTAAAAATATAAGGTAGCGTGTTAATGTATTTTAGCTCCGGTATTTTTTTCTGGGTAAACCAGTTTTTTTACATAATTTTAGTTAAAATGGTTCAAAAAAGTTAAAGTAAACAATATTTAATATTCGTATTAAAAACATACACCTCTTACCACTAGCTACGTCTCTTCCATTGATATTTATACCTACACCTCCACAATATTCTTAAATTGATTTTTTTTCTGACTCGTAAATATTTCATTTCTACTAATTTCAGAGCTGATGAAGTATCCATCACTGACTTTTGAAAACATTTCTTCGTTGCTTTTGAACTTGAAAAAAAAATAGAACGTAGACATATATTTTGTCCTTTGTGGGAAAACGGAGCGGGTCATATTGCTTAACGCCATCTACTGTCGAAAATGGGCAACAGATTTGCAAATACTATCGTGGTTTTAGGTATTTCTGGACCGATTTTCATAAACTTTCTTTTGTGGGATAGATCTCGGAAAGCGGCATTAAGAAAGTGTATCACATGTTTTTTTGCTAATATCATGGCTAACTGCGTCAATTTTTATGGCTCCCATTTTAGAGAAGTACTATTAAAACTTTTTTTAGAGAAAAACTAACAACGGATTCTTGACCAGCACCACCTTAAACCAAAATGTACCGATTTTTATGGTTCTTAATTACTGGGTGTCAATTTTTCTATTGGAACCTTTGGTGTGAAATACTAAACATGAAGAGATTTACCACTAAACACCAAATCACTTTTTTTTTGAACTGCACTGCATGATAAAGGGCATATCCCTTATATTCAGTCAACTTTTTCAATTATTAATGCAAGGCTTAGTAAACTTCACGGTTTATGATTTTTACACGCTTTGTTAGGTAGGGTTTTTCATATAAATAGTACATAGTTTAGTTTTAGAATTAGATTAAATCATCTCCTAATGATGCTAACATGGTTAGCGAAACGTGCGTCGAGCAGTTCAAAAAAAAAGTGAAAGTAGTAATTAATAATTAATAATTTTTCTAATAATTACAGACTATTTTTTAACAAAAAACTTCCTTTATTTACAGGTCGATCTAAACTGGCACTATAAAACTTAAGTACTAGACTTTTCAATACATAGTCGGGTATTGTTACTTTTCTCAGTTGTTGTTTGGTATTGCTACGGCAAGCCTGCCTACTACGATCACAAAGATTGTCTCGAGTTTGGAGCCTCAAAACATAATAAACCTTATTTTTAATTGTACCCCAGAGAAAAAAATCATGAGACGTGAGGTTCGGGGATCTCGGCGCCCTATTTATTACAGGACTGTTTCGCCTAATCCAACGATTTGGAAAATTATTATTTAACCAGTTTCTTACGTTAATTCATGATGAATGGGTGCCCCGTCAAATTGTAAGTGAAAATTGTACCAATAATTAAGAGGCAACACATCAATTTCGTCATCAAACTCATTTTGTATAAATCTAAGAAATATAGCTGCATTCAAATTTCCATAAAAAAAAATATGATCCGATGTCATTTAAAATATCGCACCAAACGTTCACCTTAGTAGAATATTGTCTGTTACATTGTATCACCCAATGTGGGTTATCTGGAGCCCATAATCTAATATTTTGTGATGATACGATACCATTTGTCATAAATGTGACTTGATCTGTGTATAAAATATTTTTTAGAAATGTAGGATCTTGTATGTACATGCCTTGTAACTATAAACACTATTCCATTCTTCTTTCAGTGTCACCAACTTCAAGTGCTTAAAGAAATTTTTAGTATAAAAGGTTTCCTGTTATTTTTCTTCAATCATAACCAGATGGTACTTTTCGGGATATTTAAAATTCTACTAGCGTCCCTATCGCTTGAGTGTGAATTCTCATTAAAATAATCAAGAACTAATTGAGTTGCTCGAAATTCACGAGAACGATGCTGATTAGGGAGTTTATTAACAGTTCCGTTTTGATGAAAATATTGGTTCATGCAAGAAACTGTAATATGTTGGATGTTTTAATTAATATAACAAATATCTGGAACATCCAGTAATTTAGAACCATAAAAATCGGTACGGTTTGGTTTAAGACGGTGCTGGTCAAGAATCCGTTGTTATTTTTTCTCTAAAAAAAATCTTAGTAGTACTTCTCGAAAATGGGAGCCATAAAAGTTGACGCAGTTGACCAAAATATTAGCAAAAAAAAATATATGATACACTTTCTTAATGCCGTTTTTCGAGATCTATTCAACAAAAGAAAGTTTCTGAAAATAGTTCCAGAAATATAAATTTTGAGGGGGTGGTAAGTCCTTATTCTGAACACACTGTATGTGTGTAAAGTAAAGATATGGGGTTAGAGGCGCATCAGCAACTGATAAGGCTATTTAGCGACTGGACCTACAGCTTAACGTGGGTACCGAACCACGGTCATCAGCTACCGAAAACCCCGGTCAGCACCTCTCTTGGGCTATCAACCCTTGGTTTTGTGTTTAACCGAAAGTATCTCGAGATTTACCGTCTGGCGAGTGACCAACGTAGAAAACCTCTCAGAAGGCATCCAGCCTTACCCAGCCTCGAACTGGCGTGACTGAGGGGTGATTCCTTGTCAGATTTTACACTCTTATCTAGAAACATTCACAAGAATTTTAGAAAAACTTTTTTGCCTAGTACGGGATTCGAACCCGCTCCACAATAACTGCCGTATCGTAAGGCTGACGCCTTAGACACCACAGCTAATGTAGCTCCATTATATGTGTGTGTATGTATGTATATATATATATATATATATATATATATATATATATATATATATATATATATATATATATATATATATATATATATATATATATATATATATATATATATATATATATAGTACAAAAAAAAACGAATAAAGAAGCATACATACAATTAGAACACAATGTCCAAATCTCAACAACAAAAGAAAAACACGTCTAACGCCTGTAATGAATCAGCTGATCGTGACAGTGACACTGGCAGGGAAGTGAAAGACAGTTTGAGCTTAGATTGTCGCGGCACGTCAAAAGACTATTAAATAGTCTGTATCCAGGAGCCAACTTGAAAACAATGAGACGAGTGCGCACAATATAAACAAGCATATCGTCGGAACATCGTAAAACCGTAAATTTAATACAGTCCATTTATTTCGATAAGACTTTTCTTTATATGGCTTGGGATACATATTGGAGATGAGTTTGGTTAAAGTTTGTTTCCCTTTGGTTTTTTAAACGATTGTTAGATTGGTATTGTCAAATTATATTGATACGAAAATGAATAGCTATACATCAACAATTGCTTGTGACTTCTGATAACAATTCTGCATTGTTTAGCTCGGGTACACAACAGAAATATTGTAAGATTCATTTTAATTTTATTTTTATATTAATGGGATGGACGTACTCTGTGGCGAACATGTTGAAAAAATTATTAATTTTGCTCATTTGTTTAGATGGCACTGTGTAATAGTATTTTTCGATTTTTTAGTTGCTTGCGTGTAAAAATAGATGCCTGTTTTTCGTAGCGTTTAGATAGTTTTTGTTATTTATAGGTCGGGTATTTCTCGTATTATTTGGAAAAATGGACCGGTTTTTATTAAGTAGCAATAAAAGCGTGAAAAAGTGTAACTATTGTGACTACGATAGTTATTTCGATTGTTATTTGGGTGTTTGGGCGGAAAACAGTTTCAAGTGACTTTTACGTTGTATTTTCGGTTTCGTCTCGTAATGGACGTGTGTCATTATGAAGCTTGTTGGCTGGTTTTCAGTTCAAATGCATACATTCGTCTTGTCACCTTCTTACTCATCAGCATTCTTTGAAGACTCGTGTATTCGATAAAGATGACTCATCGTAGGCCTTCATCAACTTCGGTAATGATTATTCTTTTGACATCAAAGATTACCGACCGTGTTCCAGTGTAGCTGAGAGACCTATTCTAGATGATATAAGGCGACCATACACCGGATATTCAAACTGAACCAGGAGGCGGGATGTATCTGTTTGTAGGCTTAGGTCTTTTATACCGATGGACTAGTTGTCTCCATTGGGTTATAGTGGAGGCATTGATGATTAGCATTAATGGTCCGTATCGTTTCATAGAGAACACCTTTGTAACGAAGTTTTTGGTCTTCTTGCCTATGAGTTTACCATATAACATACACTTTTCTAGACGATGGTCGGCCAAATTGGCAAAATGCCCCGCCTAGCGCAGACCTCTTTCTTTTCACTAGAACCTCCATCGACAAACAGTTCACCTCACCGAGAACTTCCTTATTTGATTTTTATGGTACCATTTGATTCCCCTTATCTATCTCATATGACGTTGCTGACTTCTCTCGAGAACAACCACGGGTTTTCTGTAGGGCACCTACGATTCCTACCTGTGAGTAAATAATGGCAAATATTGTCGAATATTCCAAAAGGCTTTAGAAGCACAGCTAATTCGGTTGAGGATTTCCGAGTGCACATCGCCTCTAGAATTAAGGAAACTAACCAGATGGCAAAATAATTCCACAGACTCAAATGGAGAGGCAGATGCATAAATGTTGACGCAGAGATATATATATATATATATATATATATATATATATATATATATATATATATATATATATATTCATATACATATATATATATATATATATATATATATATATATATATATATATATATATATATATATATATAGATATGTATATGTATATATATATATATATATATATATATATATATATATATATATATATATATATATATATATATATATATATATATATATGTATATGTATATGTATATATATATATATATATATATATATATATATATATATATATATATATATATATATATATATATATATATATATATATATATGTATATGTATATGTATATATATATATATATATATATATATATATATATATATATATATATATATATAATATATATATATATATATATATATATATATGTATATGTATATGTATATGTATATGTATATGTATTGTATATATATATATATATATATATATATATATATATATATATATATATATATACATATATATATATATATATATATATATATATATATATATATATATATATATATATATATATATATATATATACATATATCTCTGCGTTCTCTGCGTCAACATTTATGCATCTGCCTCTCCATTTGAGTCTGTGGAATTATTTTGCCACTGGTTAGTTTCCTTAATTCTAGAGGCGATGTGCACTCGGAAATCCTCAACCGAATTAGCTGTGCTTCTAAAGCCTTTTGGAATATTCGACAATATTTGCCATTATTTACTCACAGGTAGGAATCGTAGGTGCCCTACAGAAAACCCGCGGTTGTTCTCGAGAGAAGTCAGCAACGTCATATGAGATAGATAAGGGGAATCAAATGGTACCATAAAAATCAAATAAGGAAGTTCTCGGTCTCGGTCAGATGGCTAAAATATTCCACAGACTCAAGTGGAGAGGCAGATGAATAAATGTTGTCGGTGTGACGGTTTGAATTACCATGAATAGGTATAATTTTAGTTTCATTTATGTTAATTTTAAGATCTATGCTTCATACGCTCATTGATTCAATACAAGAAATTTCATCGAAAGCAAACACTATTCTGTGTTATTATTAATTGTAAAAGTCGTAGGGGACAGTGGTCGACTAATTTCACAAACAGCTGTAAACAAACTGGACAGATGGCGCCAAAACTCTGCGAACTCTGCGTGACAATTAGATACATTGGTACCAACTTACAACAAAAACAGTCATACATTTTATGCCGGCCTTGTAAATGAACAATTCCTGATAATTATTAAACAATGTATTTTTTAAAGGAAAATGTTGGGAATTTGGCATAGAGACAAGAAACAATTTAACGCTAGTATTCTTTCGGAATATGTTTCTGTAGATGACAATATACGAAATAAAGGATTTTGGGTATTATTTTTGTCGGGTATCACACACAAGTGCACAATACTTTTGGCCGTGGCTGTATTTTCGATTTATATCACAATGTGTATTTGTATATATTGAAGTATTTGGTAGATTTCCCAAATAACGGTTAAATCTGAATGTGATCTATAAATAGATCACAGTTGAGTGAAAAGGAAATACCTTAAACATATCTAGGAATAATTATACGACGGATAGAACGCCTTGAAACAGGCTTTACATCCAAAATAGACTATAATATCTAGTCAGATCGTAAATTCGTACGCATATGCGAAATTTACAATATTGAAATTTAATGTAAATCGTCTCCCTATAATATTTGAGTTTTTTTATTGCGTGGTCGTATGTTTTCTTTTTAAAGTATTCTGGATGTTACTTGGTATCAAGTTTGGTGAATCGATATATACAGGGTGTAAGGAAAATGCTGGCCTATGCCGACAAAGGCCTATTCAAGCTTCCTCCATCTGTTCCTATCTTGGGGAGTCCGAACCCAACCTTTTCCCGCTAATTGCTCTATGTCGTTTATCCATCTTTTTTGCGGTCCTCCTCTGCTTCGTGTGATTAGTCTTGTTGTAATTTTCGTATCCGCAACCTTGTTATTGTCTATGGCAATATTGTCTTCAACTGGACCCATTTTATTTGCTTTGTGAATATTCATTTTTAAACCCGCTCGTCCTGGCGTTCTGAGAAGCTCGGCCAGGATGTTTTTTGAGATCTTTTATGTTGTTACTTAGCAGTAGGACATCATCAGCGAATAAGGGAAATAACTTTCCTAAATTTAATCAACGATTCTTTACATTTTTTTGGGCAAAAAGTTTCCTTAAAAAATGTATTCAAAGTGCAACCATTTCCGCGGAAAACAGGTCAGCATTTTATTTTATTTTCCTTACAAAAGTTGCTAATTGTCCAATTTAGCCATTCCAGTTTTTGTTTCATTGTCCTCTTAATGCATTATTTGAGAATAAAATATAATATTTTACAAGAAAAAAGAAACATTTACACAGTAATGTCGTTTAAAGTCAAACTTGAAATTACTACACTAATTTTTTACACCATAGCGATTTACGCCACATTAAGAAACACATGATTAATTGCTATATTAAATTAAATATTCAAAATGACCACCGTTTTAGTCGATGCAAGCCTAGCACTGTTTTAACCACTTTTTCCGAACACGTTGAAAAAGTTCAGGCATATTTTTAATCTAGTCGGCAGCAGTAAAATATTTTCTTCTTAATACGAGCTTCTGCGTAAATAAGAAGCATATCGTGATATTCGCGTACATAATACATTTTTGGTTTTTAATGAAACTTAAATATACGTACTGACACTAAAATAATTTTTGTCGCCATTTTGAATAACATTTTTTGCCGTGGGATGTTGCGATGTTGTCGGATCGTTCTTGGCTGATGTAGGGTATGTTTCTAAATTGTAAAAATTGTTTCAACAATATTCACTAGTTTATTCGTTAGATAACACAGGTCAACTAATGTAAACTTTTTTGATGTAACATTGATGAAAATAGGTGTATATGAAGTATTCTGTAGCATAATCTCTTTTTCAAAACCAGCAGCAGTCGCCCAACATAGATGGATTGCAGAGTCTTTGGTATCTTGCTCCCATCGTCCTGATGTCCTGGTGAAAACCTCTCTCCTTGTTCGTCAAATCCCAATTTTCCAATGTTTCCAGTCAAATGCAAAAAGTTCCAAATTTTCCGGAAAAAATCCAAATGGAAGTGTAAAAAATGCATTTTTAAGGACAAGCGACACCCTAGTATTTCATAGGCTTTCGAGAGTTCATCTGTGAGGTTTTTAAAGTTTTCATCTTTTCTGTTGCCCAGAAATCTTTTCAATACTTCTATTGGAACCTTTGGTGTGATGCACCAAACTTGAAGAGATTTACCACTAAACACCAAAACACTTTTTTGAACTGCTCGACGCACGTTTCGCTAACCATGTTAGCATAATCAGGAGATGATTTAATCTTAACCAGATTAAATCATCGTGCGTCGAGCAGTTCAAAAACGTGTTTTGGTGTTTAGTAGTAAATCTCTTCAAGTTTAGTCAGAAATCTTTTCACTACACTTACAAAACACTTCTAAGCCGCCAATTTCTTTTCATTTATTTTTTCTTGAAAACGGAAATCACCTAGAAGGTTCCTTATTTGAGGTCCAATAAATATGTCTTCTTTTAGTTGCTTCACTTAATTGAGGAACTATTTCTTTTAGGTATATGAAACAAACCATTACCTTCTTTGTCCATGAATTTTTTTAGTAGTCCAAGCTTAATATGGAGAGGCGGGAGAAGCACCTTTTTTGGGTTAACAAAGGGGGCATATTTTATGTTTCAAGTACCAGGTTCAAAAGAAGTTCTATGAGGTCGATCTTTCTTACTGTAGTGTTCTTTTGTCGCCCTACTGTCCCATAGACACAAAAAAACAGCAATGCTTTGTAAAAACCCCCTTTAAATCCCTACAAATATCTCACTGATACTGTTCATATTTAACGCGATTTAGTATGGTTGCTTAGTTGCCATAGGTTTCTTTCTTTGTCACTGAATGGGCTAAAGAACTAAGTGGGTATTTGTTTCCATTATGAAGCAAGACTGCTTTTAGACTATACTTATATGCCATTCGGAGGATACATGTTCCATAATAAGTTCATTTATTAAATCATCAGTACCATAACAAACATATAGCGATCCTTCCATTTTATAAAAACTGGAAAATGTTACACTTCGTTTTCGGTAAAGTGAAACACTTGCATTTTTATCTAACAGGTTCCACTGTTGAACTCTGGAACCAAGAAGTTCCGATATTTATTTTGACAATCTCAGGTCACATACCAAATCATTTAATTCATTCTGAGTTATTAAGTGATGTCACTTCTAGTTGTTAAAAATGTAACAATCACTTACAGGTCAATGGGATCTCTTCACACCACATGAACAGCAAACGGCATAGAATTTTTCTTGCGATGATGTAGTACAACTTTTATTTTCAATTTGTCACTTAAAATATAAGAGATAGACTTCTTTGACTTCCTCGGATGTAAATCTAGTTTGTAACTTTAAGATAACTTATCCGTTGGCTAAAATCGACTACTAAAACTTGCCATTTTATATAAAATCGACTTAAACAAGTACTTGAGTGTACTGTGAACGAGATAAAAACAAAACCAAACTATAGAAAACAATAAAACTACCCTTAAAGGTTCATAAAATACTGTGGAAATACCCTCTCTAAGTTCTTGTGGAAATTCCTACATTGTCTAGTCCAAAGTCGGGCACAAATAATTTCAATGGCCCTAATGGAGAAGCAGGTGCTTAAAAATGACACGTGCAAGGCCATTTTTGTGAAAAGATGTTTTAGTAACAACCTAAATGAAATGCAAAAAGAGCATTTTCATTAATTTTACAAAAATTATGTCGACCTGTGTAAAGGTCAATTAATATTTGCTAAATATACTTTTACACATATTTGCTTAAATTTTTATATTTTATTATACTTTTTTGACAGATTCAATAATAATGCTGACTGACTCATAATTAGTTTAATAGTTTTGTAATTTATTTTCACGGAAACCGTTTTTCATCACTGTTGTAAGGACCTTTTTCTTTGAAATAATGTAAATAATCGTTCGTGAAATTTACGAAAGTTATTTCCCTAACACCCTGTATATAATGAATTATAACTTGAAAATAATTGTTACAGATATTTATGTTTTTGTTTGTTAAGTACGAAATTGTGTTGTCGGCGATTCTTTTCAGGTCATGGTCGTTATCCATACCGGTCTTGCGACTGGCTATATTGGTTTTTCTTGTTCCTTATCCAGCTATCCCCTTTTCGGGGATGCCGTCGCCGCCGAGTCAGGCAAACAAGATCAGCCCCGGAAATTGGCCTTGACCTATTTCTCTCCTGTCCTAAAACTTTTCGGTAGGAAAACATCCCGATAGAAGCGCCGATGAAATATTGATGCGACACATCTTCTAAAAAGCGACGGATTAAGTTTCGGTTTTATTTTCGACGGATTGATGGCCTGGACCGTTGCTATCAAAGGTCTCCGAAGGACAACGATAAATTTACGTCGGTCTCCGCTGATTTATGGTGGAATTTTGATTGGTTGGCGTTAGACTAGTCACGTCGTTCTTGTTCGACAGCTATTACATTTTTGCCCCGTTGCTAATAGAAGTTGTAATTGTTGATGTAATCTTTTTTTTCTACACCACCCTATAATATGAATGTGTTGTACGTAAATGATAATTACAATTATGAATTAATTCAATTATCAAACAATTATGAATCAATTGTTCTATTAGAACTTTTATTGAATTACACTAAACTCAAAGAGAATTGCCACTTTTAATTTATCGATGCGCGTTTCACTAACCATAACCAATCATCAGGAGATGATTCAATCTAATTCTAAACCTAAACTATTATATTTATATGACAACCATATATATATATATATATATATATATATATATATATATATATATATATATATATATATATATATATATATATATATATATATATATATATATATAACACCCTAAGGCCTAATTTAAACGATTTGAGAATTTTAAGTAAGTTAAGCTAAATTAAGAGATTTGCGTCACACAAATACTTAGGTTTAAGTATTCATGTACTATTATATCAAGGTGTTTACTTGATGGAAGTCCTTGCATTTAACCATTGAGTTAGTTTAATAATTTATTTGTTTCTTAAAACGTGTAAATTCGACATAAGATTACATGATGACAAATTCAATATTGTAGGTTAGAATACGGTGTTTATTTACTTTATTTAATCAGCTGTTATTGCTATCAAGAGAATTTCCAACGTTACTTTTATATTAATAGTTATTGGTGATTAAAATACAGTTATTTAAATCGGGCAGTGTATGACTTATAGTCGGATTGAAAAGGAAAATATTTCATTTCACAGCGAAGAAAGAAATTTACTCTTCTAAGGTGTAAGTGCAACTTGAATTATCTTTGTAATTGATTTCTATTTTTGTAACATATATTAAACAAGTTAACCTATTATATAGTTCCTATATAGTGAATTAATGTTAAATTGTCTAATAAAATTAAATAGATAAACATTTGTTTTAATACATGTACATTGAGGTTAGGGTAAAATACTTGACAAATATAAGTACATTATTACCTACCAACTCTTATGAATGACAGCTCTTAAATCAACTAATTTTATCAAGAAGAAATAATTCAGAATTCAAAAAATAAATAAATCTATAAACGTCACCGTCAAGTTCAACCGTTGTCAAATTATATCCTGTGTTCATAGCCGAATTAAACAGTGGCGGCTCGTGAGGGAGGGCATTTGAGCGTCGTCCCTCCAGCATTGATACTTGATGGAAATTCATTTTAAATAAATAAGCAAATATTAATATCTAAAAATTTCTACTATATTTAGTATAGTTGTGAAGTATAGTTTGTATTTGAAAAAGGCACTGTGTGTCAAAACAATTGTCATACATACAATTTTAAATATAGTGGACATTTTTCTAGCCTTTAAAAATAAATTCTAGTCTTTTTCGTTTATTAATTTCATTGAGGAATAGCTTCTTTATAGGTCGCCTACCTCGAACGCGTTTGTAATTATTTGTAATAAGGAATGTTATCTGAGATGTGACCTTCTTCCCTGAGCATGCCTCAAAGTCATTAGTAAGCTATTGGGTGCTTTGTGTAGGGTTTTTAAGGCGCCTTTGACAATTTTACTCCCCACCATATGAAGAGACTCGAGGACGCCCTGATCGGCGTTTTTTTAATTGTTCCCGTCATTTCATTTTTTACAATATACTACACTGTAGAAAATAATAAATTAAGTTGTTTTCTAATTTCTCTATAACTCTTTCCAGCACAAAACAATGCCACTATTTCCCCCTCACTTCCACAGTAATTTTTTGTGTATCACACAAGAATTATTCACATTTTGTAACAATTATTTGACATCCAAAGTTAAATTTAACTGTTAAGAACAAGCGTCGTGTTTCAGTTTAAATGTAGTGCACACACAAGTAAACAGCCGACATTTTGTGGGTCCTTTGAGACCGATCCAATATTTTTTGGTCCTTCGAACCGGATCCAACCAACTATTTCAAAATCCTTGATTCTCACGACTATCACGATTGCTTCTTTGTCTATTTACGCGGAAAAAAATTGGGTGTATCTTTTTTTGATTAATTTTTTTGTTTACAACTTATTCGACCTACAAACTGGCAATTTTCAAACAATCAGCACGAATTACCCGAGCGTTTTCTGGATTTTGTTATTTTTAAAAAGCTCAATTAGCGAGGAGGCAAAAACCGCTAAAAACGAAAATAAAAAGTTACGGTTTCGGGAAAAGCGTAATGAAACAAGACGGTATATTTTTAAAAGCAACCGAAATAAATAACTCAACATTCCGAAATTGTGGGTTGCTCCTTGTTAATTCATTGCTAATAACCATGATGGAATGATGCCCGCGACCTAGATGATAATATCGACTACAACAACAGTTAATATTATTTTCTTGAGAACTACGATTTAATCAGACAATAGAATTATTTATATTGAATGTGTAAAAGTGTAATTTCCCATGTGCTTCTTATTTAATTAAACTACAAACCCAATATTAACTTGAAAACAAGAACAGGACATAATCTTGCACGAGTATATTCTCTCATTGTCCTCTGTTCTAAAAGTTTTTCAATCAGAGTGTTATAACTTTGAAACGTAATAGCGGCAACACTGTTTGAAGTGTAAATTGATTATTAATGTAGTTTACATATTATAATCTACTGTAATATATTATCCATATTATCCTAGATGGAGGAAGTTTTATGTATATTTAACAGTGTATTTTTTATCGAAATATAATTAGTGATTTAAACAGTATGTATGTGTTTTGTTTTTCTAATTATGATTTGTATTGTTTTTTTTTGCTCAAAAAATAATTACAAACTAGAAAATATCTTTTAGTTACTCAATATTTAACATTTATCTTCAGTGGGTGTTGGATCTTCACTTCTCCGATGTGTCCACATGAGTAGTGCTAATGCATGTTTAAAACCACTTGTCATCAAATATATACAAAATATTACTATTTATAACATTATATATATTTTTTTTGTTTGAGTAGTTATTACCTGCTGAAGCTGCACAATCTTGACATTGAGTATCTTGGACTTTTCTTAATTTCTCATTAAAAATCAAGGTAACTGTATAAGCTTTATTCCGAACTTTATGTTCTCAACATACACGTCCTTTTAGCGTACACATACCATTTTTGCCTTTAAGTTGAACACAACCTATAGCCTTGTCACCGTAACTTTCTCGTGACACCCTTCAAATAGTTTAATTATATTTAATAGAAATATTTTGTTTCTTATTTACATTATTATTATTTTTTAAAAAACTTACTTCAGAAAATTTGTGCCAATAAAAGTATCCACAGCAGGTATATTATCAGAATTAGCCTTTATGAACCCTTTGTCACACTTTTCTTAACTAAATTAGTAATCAATAATATTTTATTTTGCACTTAACCAACAATAATTTTAACAGTTAGTTATATACAAATAGAGGTCGTTGACAGTACTGATGTGAAAATACTGGTATTCTGACGTCACAAACATAGCAACCAATCGCGGCGTGTTCGTAGTCACGTGATTTTTTTAAATTTTGTACATTTTAATTCATTTATAATTAATTGTAACAAGTTTTTAAAAAGGTTTTCGTATCGATTATTAATATTATTTATGATAAAATTTTAAAATAAAGTAAAAAAATCGATAATTATTTTTTATTCAAAAATCCAATTAGAGTCTACTAGGGAAAATTGTTAATTAAAGTCACATTTGTTTCAGTTATTAGAACTTTTAATTAGGAACATAAACCTTGTTTATTTGAGTTTCAGATAATCACAGTTTATATCAACTATAGTTGTATATTTCGGTAAAATAAGAGATTTTCCAAAGAAAGTCATTCGCTCTCATTACCCCATACTTCGGGAAATGAGAGCCCATTTAGCGCTCATACGTGAAATGGGAGCCATAGTTTTTAATCAGTCTCAAATATGAAGCTTAATATAATCAATTAAGTAAATTTTAGTTGTTAATATAGGGAAATATTTGTAACATAAATAAATAAATCAAAGTATTAAACAAAACAAAGAATAGACATTTTAAAGATACAAACAAAAAACCCAAATATAAGAAGCTGGATTATCACTGCCGGAACATACTTTATGCGTCCAGTTTCCGGAACTTCTGCAATGGTCACTCTACTTTTGCCCGTGTCTAAACAAATTGTACATTTGTTTAGACACGGGCAAAATTTGGAGTTTCTTCTTTTGAGTTTTCTGACTCATTATCACAAATTAAATTTCCAATTTTTTTGATATAATTAATTTTATGATTTTGATTAATTTTTAAATTTTTTTTAATTTAGTTCTTCAGTAGGCGATTCTTCATAGTCACTCTTGAATATATTTTTCTTTGCTCTTTTAACTCTTTGTTTTTGGGTTGTAGTCTGTCTTCATTTAACACCTTTATCTTTGGTACATTTTCCTTTGGCACAATTTTCTTTATTACGGTTTCCTTTTTTTTTCTGATTCACTTCTGTTTTACTTTCTTTTTCAATACGTTTCTTTTTTTTTTTCTTCGAATACAGTTTTCATTTGTGTCCTTGTTAAGATTTCAGAATGCTGTTTGATATTTATAAAAAGTAACGTCAAGGTGTTGTAGACGGTGTGATGAATGTGGTGGAATGGTAAGCATTATGACATGGTTTTCTTTTGCCAATTCCCAAGCTTCTAGAGTAAAATGACTGTTGTAATTATCCAACACCAGCAAAATTGGTCTTTCAGCAGTAGGTCTGGTTTGTTTTATAAGAAGTTGTTTTATAAAAATGAAAAGAGGTGGATGAAAGATCCTGAAGAGCTGATAGCACATATTACTGTGACGGTTTTACATCTTTCCCGTGATGTAACAGTTTTAACGCGTTTTTGTCCTTTGGAATTTCATCAGTTTCTCCACATTATCAAAGAAATGAGTTATTTCACATTCGTTAGATCAAATTATTCTATTGATACTCGTTGTTTCGGGCTTTCTGATACTAAAATCAGGATGTTGCTGTAAAAAACCAGACAGCCAATCTTTGCCAGCAGTTTTATTGACTTTATTAAACCTTTCTGCAAAATCTAGTCTTTCAGCTATGGTGTAACATGTTTTACGAAATTGTTGTTTCGTAAGACCATAGAATTTATTTGACATTGTACGAAAACGATCAGCCAAAACCCTTTCTTGCTCAAAAGTGACCACAAGATTTCCAACTTTGGAGGGCATTTGTAACTACCACTATCAGCTTTAGCTAAATTGTATCTCTTGTTCAAGGTGGTGTACGGTATACCAGTTTCCTGAGATACTTTGTATATCGAACTGTCTCCTCCTCTAAAGGTTTTGATTTGCATATTTTGATTGCATGTGGAGGGTTTACCGCCGATCTCTTTTACGCGGCATCTGAAATAGAAATAAAAATACTAAACCTAAAAATCTACTAAAAATACATTATGAACTGTGACGAGGTAATGGAAGCTATGGCGGGTAATGAGAGCCATGTAAGGCCCCCATTACTCGCAAGTCACCATATTGAAAATTAATAACACAAATATTTCATTCGACATTCGATTACAATTTAACGAATGGTACTTAAAAGAAGACATATTTGGGTAGTAATTAGCATAAACATAATACAATAAGCATATATCTTCATGTTTACCTGGAGGCTGACAGTCCGTAATTTTTTTATAAGCACGGAGCGAAAAATCAACAATCATCTCTTGTGACTCAACGTGGGGCACTGATGAGTCGGGCGTGTTAAGCGAACTTTCCCGATACTTAACGAACACGCCCGAGTGTCCCAGGGCGCACAAAAAAGCATATGCTCCGTATAACGACGTAGCCTATGCCTATATACCTTGTCGCCATCGCCCTCATTACCAGACCGCGCTCTTTACCCGACCGCTCTCATTACCCCACGCTCCCCTACTTCTTCACCACGGTTTTTGGAAAAAGGAGTTGTCACTCCTTTACGCTGTCTGTCAAACAAATATGGTCTTATCAGACTTGGTGGATAATGATGGTAATCGTGTTATTGCTAATGGTGGACGTTGTAGGAATAGGCTAACAGGATATCTTTTGCCTGAACTGACAAATGTGAATATAAACCATGTTTTCTTTCCACAAGATGGTGCGACTTATCGACTCATCTCGTCAGACATTCAATTTATTCCAAGAAAAGGTTCCTGTATGCGTGTTTTCACGAACTGCTAATGTCAACTGGTCACCAAGATCATATGATCTCACGCCCTTAATGATCTCACGCCCTTAATCTCTGGTTTACAGTTAAATTTTTGGTTTACAGAAATAAACCCCGAATAATTCTTGCCCATAAACGAAACATTCAGGTCTTCATTGAACTCGTTATGACGTAAAAAGTCCCTTTGTGGAGTGTTTACCGCCTACAATAACGGGGCTTAGCTACTACACTACGACCGTAGCGGATATCAGGGTCTGTGAAAGAAGACTTAGGGCTTTTTCTGACAGTTTTCTGGTATTTTTGGCAGTAGAAGAAGGAAGACTTGGGTTTCAACGTGACTATAGGTGCATGAAGTGGAGTTCATGATCAAACTGCATGATAATTGTAGATAAAGATAAATGTGGAGTTCTTTAATGTGTCTTTTGAAAGTAGTCTGGTTGAGAGTGTGGGATATTCGTGTACCGCTGGCAAACCCAGCCAGTTAACCCTTGCACATGCCCACAAAACCAAATAAAGCGAAAATGGTTTCAGATGCAGGATAAATAATTTTTTTATTACGCTTCACCACTGGGCCAATTGTAGCGAGCTATCCAGGCTGAATGTCCACATTTGAACAAAAAAAAAACAGTGCCCTTTCACCACGATAATGCGCCTGTACGGACGTTTCGGATTATTGTTGCAAAACTTCATGACCTACGGTTTGAAGTGCTTTCCCATGCACCGTATTCGTCAGATTTGGGCCCCAGTGATTACTCTCTTTTTTTCAAATGGCTCGTTGGATGAAGATTAACTTCAAATAATGATTCCAAAGCTGAGGCATCCTCTTTGCAGAGTTTGTTAATCGTATTATATTGAGGGTATTAAAAAGTTAGCTATGTCGTTGGCCTAGGATAGGTCGTCAGTTATTAGGTTTAGGAGTTATTAGTTGCGAATGAGCGATTTCTAAGATCAGTTAGCGATGAGGGGCTGAAGAGGAAATCTTTAGTTCGACAAGCTCGTAAGCTTCCAATCCAGATTCAATGAAACCATCAACTAATGAAAATTTGACTCTTACTAACGGAAATTAGTTTAATATGTATCCTGTCAAAAAAGTGCCGGGAATTGATCATTTGAAAAACTCACAAACATGTTGACTTTTTTCTTTGATTATCGCGGTGTTTTGCACTCGGAATTCTTGTCAGAAGGTTAGACGGTACATTTAACTCGAAAAAGGTCAGATTTTTGGAAAGAAAACTTGGATTTTGCATCACGACAACGCATCATCTCACCAGGCTATCATTGTGAAAGAATTTCTGGCCAAAAACTCAACAAATATCATCGAACAACCACCATATTAACCTGATATGGCTCCGGCCGACTTCTTTATCTTTCCAAAACTCAAATTACCACTTCGAGGTATCCGTTTTCAGTCAGCACCAGTTTCAGATAGAAGACATAAAAGAGAATTAACGGTGAGAACTAAATTCGATTCCGGAAAATGCGTTTAAATAATTTTTTGACAATTAGATTATTCGTTGGCATAAGTATATTATTTCGAAATGGGCCTACTTTGAAGGCAATACAATAAATTTGGATAAATAATAAACATTTTGTGTTTTATTGACCAATTCCCGGTACTTTTTTGACAATTTTGCTTTTGTTTGGTAGTCTATGAAAGGAAAGTTTTCGGTTCTTAACTTTTCCTTATTTTTGTTATACAATTATATGAAGGCAACATGTTGTTTTTGGCTTACTTATTTTTCTTCTCGTTTCCCGTGGGAGTTTCCGGGCTTTTCCAACTAAAAGGAACAAGTTTTACTTCAAAAATAACATTTCAAAATATATAGGCGTCGTTGTGTTACTGTTGTTATTATGAAAATGGGAAACAAAGTTTGAGTCACGGTCTGGTGACGTTAACGTCTTTTAATTGGGGATATTTTTGGTACTTTTGGTAGGAACGAGTGGGTCATTCTTCAAATATTTGTGATTGATATTGTGTATTGAAAACAATATTTTAAATTTGGGTTTTTCCGAATTGTTCTCGCGTTGGTCGGTTACATAGAACTGTTTTTTAATTAGTTTAAATTTTAATAAACAGAGGGGTTTATGAATTCGCGCGTTTTTTCTTATTTTTTTTTTATTTTGCAACAATTTAAAAAATGGGAAACATAGTTTGAGTCACGGTTTACTGACGTTAACGTCTTTTAATTGGGGATATTTTTGGTACTTTTGGTAGGAACGAGTGGGTCATTCTTCAAATATTTGTGATTGATATTGTGTATTGAAAACAATATTTTAAATTTGGGTTTTTCCGAATTGTTCTCGCGTTGGTCGGTTACATAGAACTGTTTTTTAATTAGTTTAAATTTTAATAAACAGAGGGGTTTATGAATTCGCGCGTTTTTTCTTATTTTTTTTTTATTTTGCAACAATTTAAAAAATGGGAAACATAGTTTGAGTCACGGTTTACTGACGTTAACGTCTTTTAATTGGGGATATTTTTGGTACTTTTGGTAGGAACAAGTGGGTCATTCTTCAAATATTTGTGATTGATATTGTGTATTGAAAACAATATTTTAAATTTGGGTTTTTCCGAATTGTTCTCGCGTTGGTCGGTTACATAAAACTGTTTTTTAATTAGTTTAAATTTTAATAAATAGAGGGGTTTATGAATTCGCGCGTTTTTTCTTATTTTTTTTTTATTTTACAACAATTTAAAAAATGGGAAACATAGTTTGAGTCACGGTTTACTGACGTTAACGTCTTTTAATTGGGGATATTTTTGGTACTTTTGGTAGGAACGAGTGGGTCATTCTTCAAATATTTGTGATTGATATTGTGTATTGAAAACAATATTTTAAATTTGGGTTTTTCCGAATTGTTCTCGCGTTGGTCGGTTACATAGAACTGTTTTTTAATTAGTTTAAATTTTAATAAACAGAGGGGTTTATGAATTCGCGCGTTTTTTCTTATTTTTTTTTTATTTTGCAACAATTTAAAAAATGGGAAACATAGTTTGAGTCACGGTTTACTGACGTTAACGTCTTTTAATTGGGGATATTTTTGGTACTTTTGGTAGGAACGAGTGGGTCATTCTTCAAATATTTGTGATTGATATTGTGTATTGAAAACAATATTTTAAATTTGGGTTTTTCCGAATTGTTCTCGCGTTGGTCGGTTACATAGAACTGTTTTTTAATTAGTTTAAATTTTAATAAACAGAGGGGTTTATGAATTCGCGCGTTTTTTCTTATTTTTTTTTTATTTTGCAACAATTTAAAAAATGGGAAACATAGTTTGAGTCACGGTTTACTGACGTTAACGTCTTTTAATTGGGGATATTTTTGGTACTTTTGGTAGGAACTGTTTTTTAATTAGGTTTTGAATTTTAATAAATACTAGAGGGGTTTATGAATTCTCGCGTTATTTCTTATTATTATTATTTTTTTTATTTTGCAACAATATAAAAAATGGGAAACAAAGTTTGAGTCACGGTCTACTGACGTTAATGTCTTTTAATTGGGGATATTTTTGGTACTTTTGGTAGGAACTAGTGGGTCATTATTCAAATATTTGTGATTGGTATTGTGTATCGAAAACAATATTTAAAATTTGGGATTCTCCGAATTGTTCTCGCGTTGGTCCGTCATATAGAACTGTTTTTTAATTAGATTTTGAATTTTAATAAATATTAGAGAGGTTTATGAATTCGCGCGTTTTTTCTTATTATTTTTTTTTATTTTGAAACAATTTTAAAAGATTCATTTTCAAAATGAAGATTGTTCGATTTTGAAAACAGGCTACGCTCCCAAAATTCCATTAATATGTTCTTGAAAAACTTGTTCAAGGTTTTTTTGGCTAGGTTTGTCAGTACTGGGTTAACTGAAAAGTTCGCGGAGCAGAAATGATAAAACAAGTTTATGGTTGAAAGAATGACTTGAAATGGTTGAAAATGGTGACTTGAATGGAAAAATGAAGAATGGTTGAAAGAATGACTGAATAAAGTATCATTTTAAAGTTTTAACATCATTTGATTTGATCTTTGAAGAGCATAACATTATTATTATTATTTGTTATAAAATAGCGGCGCAGTAATTTTTTTCGTCGCGTTTCTGGCGGGATGTCCAAAAGTGCTGCACTCGTCACTCTTTTTCTATTCATCCGAAACAAAAAAAAAATCCTTTCCGTTTCTAATATATGCACGGGAAGGATAAACCTATAGAACTATTAAAAAATTCTCCCAAAATTTCAGCCAAATCAGTCAATAACTTTTTGAGTTACAGAGCGAGCAGTTCTTGAAAACACAGTTTAGAGATAATCGCATTTAAAGTTTAATTACGATAAAATGATTAGTTTTAGTGACTACCGATGAATCGGCGATCCCAGATCCATATAATAGACCTTCAGCCTCTTCGAAAAGCTGCTTTTCTTCAACCTACTGCTGTTTTCGGGCTGTTCGAGCTGCTTTTGCCTCGGAAAGACTTCTCCGGTTTTCTCGTTACTCGTGCCTCATCGGTGGTTTCGGCGAAAACTTTAATATATATACATAATACACTTGCACTATCACTTGTACTCGGACCGAAGCTTTCTCCGTGTTTATCAGTAAATTGATTACCTTGATAATGTCTGTATAATTTTTCGAGCGATATTATATAAGAATATAAAAATATATCTAAAATAATATAAAAAGCACTGGAATGTCTACACATCGTATTAAAAACAATATAAACAATGTTAAATTATTATATTCAAAAAAGAAAAGTAAAAAATTAGATCTACCTGAAATATTGGAAATAAAAATATCCTTAAGAAATGGTCATATAATATCCACGAATGTCCACCTAATTTCCAAATTACCCCGATAATAGAAAATATCATATTGTAATGAATAGCCCGGTTTTTACCTGCCCATATTTACAGCTCAGGATCTAAGGTTTGGATGCGCAGTAGCCTAACGGTCTCACCCTTCAGAGCACATTCGAAACAGTGCATTCGTCGTGCTAACATCGGTTAAGTACTGTACATTCGCAAAACTCTTCGTTCTCTGTTAGACAGTGACCCACTCACTCTTTCGTTTGCGAATGCGGACTCCGGCGCGCTCGACAGTATGTGCGATCACTTCGTAAATATTTAATATTTTTGTTTTTCCTCTTGTCAGTATACTCTCAATATATTATATTTTCGAAATATGAAAAAAAATTGGTTTTTTGAAGTTTCTAAAGGGATTTCCCCCTTAAGCTCAATATATTTTTTCTAGCGTTTCTCCAATTCATTTATTCCATCTCTGAAGTGATTGTCTGGAAGTCCTTCAAAATACTCATCTACGACTGCTATAACTTCTTCATTTGATGAAAAACGCGTGCCACGTGGGAATTTTTTGAGGTTTGGGCTCAATTTCTTCAATTTGGCCATTGCAAGAATACATCTGTGAGCTGGTGCATTGTCTTGATGAAAAATCTTTTTTTGTTCGCTAAACCAGGTTTTTTCTCACGAATTTTTACGTCCAATTGATCCAAAATCTTTGAATAATACTGTCCTGTTATTGTTTTACCGGTTTGAAGGTAATCAATTAACAAAATGCCTTTTGCATCCCAAAAAATTGATGCCATAACCATAAATTCATGGATTTTGACCACTTTGGCTGCTTCGGAGCTGAACAACTGGGCTCACTCCACTTTGCGGTTTGTTGTTGCAGTTCAGGATCATAATGGTAAACCCAAAGTGTCAACCATAGTTACAAAGCGACGTTTAAAATATATTTTATTCTTTCGAAAAAGATCCAAATGTCGGTTAAAAAGTTTTACTCGAAGTCGTTTTTGATCAAAATGTAACAAATGCAGCACCCATCTTACCCATAGCTTTTTGAACAATTCAAACATTTTCATTTTCAAAATATGAAACACTCATTCAGTTGAGATGTCCATTGTCTTAACAATTTCACTCAAAGTCAATTGTCTGTATAGAATTAATTATTTGTTCAGTAGTTGTACTTATTGAACGTCAAGAACCAGGATCATCATCCAGACTTGTAGGACCATAATTAACCGTAATACATTAACCATTTCACTATGAATTTTTTAATAAACAATTTCACGAATCACTGCACGATTTTCAGTATTTTCCTTTTTAAAAAATAACACTGATACGTTTACTTTAAGCTGCTGTTTTTGTACAAATGAACTGACAGATCGACTTGAAACTTCACATATGTTCATATGATGGTTGAACATATGTTCATATGATGATTGGATGAAACTTCAAAATGCAGATGATTATATAGATTATATATTATATAGAAGCTAAAGAGAAGTAAAAACCTTTTGTTCTTGGTTATTTTATTTCTTTATTGCTATTACTTCTAGAGAATATTAAAACCTGCACATTTATATGAAAATTACTAATTTTATTTAAAGGACACATTTAATATATATATATATATATATATATATATATATATATATATATATATATATATATATATATATATATATATATATATATATGAGGTAATACATTTTTAACAAATAGATGGCGCCACGTTTAGTGCTATTATTTGACTATAAGGTTTATATCGTATATATAAGGGTTACCATATCTCTAAATCATGGGGCTAAATCTTATGAATCTAAATAAAAAAATAGATTATAGATAAGTTGAGTGTCTGGAGTCTTAGTATTTGTTTTATTTTTTTGACATACACTCAATGTAGTAGAAAAAATGATTTAAAAATGCCGAAATAAGTTTTAATACACAATATGATTCACTGAATTGAAAAATAAGAGAATTTGATTCTCACTACATTAATTATATTCCTTGTTAGTATCTCTTTATCTCTTAGGAAAATAAACTTATGGCCCTGGAGTATGTGCAATAGACTTTATGTTTACGTGAGTAATACGGGAAAATATGCATGTTTATTTTTGTTGCGTTAGTAATCCTTCGATTTAATAAAAAAAATGATTAATTGGTATTTAAAAATATGAAATTTGACAGTCGGAAAACAGTTTTGATACATTGTGACATCGTTAAACTACTAGTTCTCTGGATGATGTTTTCTTACTTTTTTTTAAATTTTGCATTACACAACTTGTTTACTGTTAAATACATATTTTTTTAAATTTAATTCAATAGTAGTTGAATAACATCTCTCAGATTGTCTTCACTACATACTTTTGGCTTACCAGATCTGTAAATATGAAATCGGAATTTGCCCATAGATGGCCCTAGCTGTCAATATAGTTACCGACAAAACGCGTCGTTGGCGCCATTTCCTTGTTTATATCTGACAAAGATTTTCAGCTCAACAATACATGTTTCATACAGCAGCATAGTTTGTAATAGAGAGGAACATGTCGAATTTTGTGCTTCAAAACTACGATTTGCGGCCAGCATTGATTTTCTGTTACCATTTGAAGAAAACTGCTGCAGAATCGCATCGAATGCTTATCGAAGCTTATGAGCATGCTCTTGGTAAATTACATTGCTTTGAGTCGTTTAAAAATTCAAACATGGCTATTTTGACGCGAGAAACGAAGAACATGGAAGACCATCGAAAATGTTTGAAGACAGCGAATTGCAAGCATTATTGGATGAGAATGACTCTCAAACACAGCAATAACTCGCTTATCAATTAAATGTGACACGAGAAGTCGCCGCTATACGTTTTAAAGCCATGGGAAAGATCCAGAAGATGGTGAAATGGGTGCCACATGAACTGAATGAAAGACAGCAAGAAAACTGAAAAACCACTTGCGAAATGCTGCTCGCCAGGTACAAAAGAAAGTAATCTCTCCATCGAATTGTGACTGGCGATGAAAAGTGGATATATTTTGAGAATTCTAAGCGTAAAAGGTCATGGATAATTCTAGGCGAGCCATCGACATGGACTGCAATGCCAAATCGCTATAGACGGAAGTCAGTGCTCGTGTGTTTGGTGGGATTAGAAGGGTGTGGTCTATTATGAGTTGCTAAAACCTGGTGAACCCGTTAATACTGAACGCTACCGATGACAAATGATCGATTTGAATCAAGTTTTGCGTGAAAAAACGGCCAGAATATCAAAAAAGGCAACACAAAGTGATTTTGCTTCATGATAATGTACCATCAAAGACAGCAGAACTGGTCAAGGAAACGATTAAGGCGTCTAGTTGGGAAATATTTTCGCATGCGGCTTACTTACCAGAGTTGGCTCCGTTCGATTACTTCTTATGTGCATCGACGGGACACGTACTTACTGAGCAAAGCTTCACTTCTTATCAAAATGTACAAAAATGGCTCGATGACTGGTTTGCCTCAAAAGAGCAACAGTTTTTTTGGCGTGGCATCCACAAATTGTCAGACAGGCGAGAAGAATATATAGCTAGCGACGGGCAATACCTCGAATCAAATATATTCATCATTTTCATACGATAAACCTGTATTTTCTATACAAAAATCCCGGTTTCATATTTACATACCTGGTATACATTCTGACAAAAAAGTACCGGAAATTGATAATTTGAAAAGCCCTCTTAAAGGGATTGTCAAAATTCTTGTTATTGTTAAGTTGGCACAACTGTCCTCTATACTGACCCGGAGTTTGAACGCCATCTGTGATTTAGTTTGTTTACAGTGCTCAATTTTGTCAGTTCATCTCAAGTGTGTTTTGCGATTTTTACAATGGATAAAAACATCGAACGAAGAGTTTGACTTAAATTTTGCATTGCAAATGGAAATTCGTGTGCTGAAAATGTTGCAAAAGGTTTACGGTGAATCGACTTTATCAATAACACATGCATATGAGTGGTACAGTGCAATTCAAAAGCGGTCGAGATGTGGTGGAAGATTTGCCTCGCTCTGGTCGGCCATCAACGTCTTCAACTGAAGTTAACATCGCTAAAGTGAAGGAAATGGTGAGTGAAAATCATCATTTAAGTTTGAGAAAGATAGCCGCTGATCTTTCTGTCTCACGAATCAATTCGTACCATTTTAAGCGATTGGGCATGAAACGCGTTGCCGCTCGACTAGTGCTGAAAGACCTGAATTTTCTTCAGAAACTCAATCTAGTAAAGGTCGCTGAAGACATGCTAAAACGAGTTAATTCCGACCCCACATTCATAAAACGCATTGTAACTGGTGATGGGACATGGGTATACGAGTTTGACATGCAAACCAGTCAACAAGCTTCGGAATTGCGCCTTCCCACTGAGCCGAAACCGAAAAAAACACTTCCAAGTCGATCAAAAGTTAAGGTGATGTTGACTGTTTTCTTTGATTATCGAGGTTGTGCACTCGGACTTCTTGCCAGAAGGTTAGACGGTAAATAAAGAATATTATCTGAGCGTTATGCGACGTTTGAGAGAGCAAATTCGTCGAAAAAGGCCAGATTTGTAGAAAGAAAACTCTTGGATTTTGCACGACAACGCACCATCTCACAAGGCTATCATTGTGAACGAATTTCTGGCCAAAAACTAACTAAATACCATCGAAAAACCACCGTATTCACCTGATATGGCTCCGGCCGACTTCTTTCTCTTTCCGAAACTCAAATTACCACTTCGAGGCACCCGTTTTCAGTCGATAGAAAACAGAAAATAGAATTCGCGGCGAGAACTGAAGTCGATTCGGGAAAATGCGTTTAAAAAATGTTTTGACAATTCGATTTTTCGTTGGCATAAGTGTATTATTTCGGAATTTGGATAAATAATAAACATTTTGTGTTTTATTGACCAATTCCCGGTACTTTTTTGACAGAATGTATATCTTTTCAATTTAAGACGTTACGGGCTAGGGCGGTCGGACGGGTTAGCCACTCTAACAATCCGATGGTTCCGGATTCGAATCCTGGTTTGGGCATGGGAATTTTATACAACCTACCTGACTTTAATGGGTCATTTTGTAATACTAGGAAAAATAGACGCTAAAGGTCCAGAGCAGCAGATTTATCTAGTTGTAATCAAAAATAAAAAAAATAAGACATTCATTCGATTTCAACTTTGCCTGAGCTCGGGCAGAAATTCGCTCTCAGCTTATAAGTGTATGTTAATAAAAATTAAATACAACTTTTTATTAACCTGATATTAATTCGAGAATGACTATTTTAAAGGTTTAATATTGAAAATGTTCCTTGCGCTTTATAGATGAATGCGGCGCAAGCGGAGGAGAGGCGGACAGTGACGAGGACGTCGTCACCGACTATCCCCAGGTGTTCAGTGTCGTATTGGAAGAGTCAGACATGCTGCCCACCGCGGCGCCTCGACCCCCAGCTGGGCCCTTACCCACCATAAGCGTGACGCCACATTCGCCGGCTGCAGCCCCCCGAACTTATGCGTCTGTCCTTGAAGACAGTCTCCAGCAGGTGCGGGAGTTGCACGAGAGCGTGCAGCTTATGAGAAATGCCACTGCTTCCAGCACTAGTAAGCATAGACATATTTTCGACCGGTTTCATACTATTTGACCACATATTTTTTAAGATTATGCTCACAATCCTCGAGAATTTGCAGCTTTTGCGTTGAATCCTCTTCTGGCGCAGGTAGCTAGGCTTAGTGCTAGCTGTCCCGTGCTCAATGAAGCTGGACAGGAGCCGGAAATCTTGGGCGGTTCTTTAGGGTCGTCCCCCTTACATCAACCTCCCAGTCGTAAAGGGAGTGGTAAGAATATTCACTAAACTAAAGAATTATTTTGAAATAAGATCTATTTGCCTCTTCAGGAGCTCAAGATTGGTTATCTCAACCTGAAACTCAAAGAAGAAAATCATGGACAGCATTAGAAGACCTATCTGGAACGGGAAAGGTCAAACATGGAAGACAAAGGAGGTAGTAATGGTTTTTTAATCATTGTAGTATTGGTAGAAACACATTATTCTTTCTTTCTAATATGGATATATAGGTATTTCTATATGGATATTTTTCTTTCTATATGGATATCTTTCTTTCTATATGGATATATAGGTAGGCTACTGCCTATTTTTTTGCCTTTTTGGACGAAGATGTCGAACATTCTCTCGAGCGTTTCGATGGTCTATCCCCAGTTCTTTTTCCGACGGAATTGTTGAACTTCGCGTTCTTTGCAAGTATATTGTTGTCTATTCAGCTCATGTGTTTATTCCAGTATTTCCTTTGCCGTTCGCCCACGTTCCTTATTACCTCACCCACCTTTTTTACCCATAGAAACTGATTCATTGATTTAAAAAGTTTATTTTAAGGCAGCAAATTAAACTTCAATATATTAAAGAAAAACTGCTTGATGAAAGATCCTGTATTTCATTTTTGATTAATATTTTTAGTATATCTCTAAGTTCGATGGAGTCAGAAGCAGACGAATCTTCGTTGATTGACAATGTAGATGGCAGCACGGTAAGGCTACTAGGACCAGATGCTCCGAACATCATCAGACACAGAACAAGAGCGTCCACTGGTGGAGCTAGTACCCATTCTTTGAACGAGGCGGACCTACAGGTAAATTTAAACTTTTTAATTCGCTTCCCTTTAAATAAACAAAATTATAACGCTATTTTAGAATGATTTTAACAAGATCAAGGCGAAACGTGAGGCCGAACAGTTACGATTGTTGCCTCAACGACTTCCTCTCCAGAAGTCAGTCTCAACTCCTTCGATCATCGCCGTGAGAGACTTGGCTCCGGAACCAGCATTGGCCGGTGGCCAACCTACACTTCCAATGTAAGTGAATTCTCGAGTTTTATTCATCATCCTTTTTTTTGAATATTTTTTGAAGCACTTTGATACATGATTCATTCACGTGTTTTTTTTATATTTGAACATAAACGCTTGAAAGTTCAACAAAGCAATAATAACACCAAATCACTGTATTTAACTTCTCGGCGCACGTTTCACTAACCACGTTAGCATCATTGGGAGATTATTCTATCTAGAGGTAGACTGAATATTATATGATTAATTAAACTGATTGTTAGGCAGATTGAATCATCTCCTGATGCTGCCAATGTGGTTAGTGAACCGCGCTTCGAGAAGTTGAATAAAGGAATTTGGTGTTTAGTGGTAAATCTCTTCGAGTTTAGTGTTTCATACCACATCTTCCAATGGAAGAATTGATTGATCTGTAGCCTTTTACGTTTTTTCTTTGAACATACTGTTTCTATAATATGTTTAATGTTTTCGTTGTTTCCAAACTTTTGATTTGCAGTGTGTGTATCTGTCATATTGCTTTGTAAATTTTCAAGCAGTTTATAACTATTCTTAGCTTAGCTTTGTTTTCGTTAAACTCCACCTAGAATGCACATCCATTTTTATTCTATTTTATTTTTAAAGAAAAAAACATTCCTAGCTTCAATCATTGGTACAATAATCAAAGTTATCATCAGATAACTAAGAAAAGTTCGTACGATTTTCATTCGGGAATTTGGTTGGTTGTGAGCAGTGGCGTAACAATAGGGTGGCAGGGCTGGCAAAATGCTACGGGCCTCGACGGGGGCCCCCGATCCGAGAGGTCGTGAGCTCAGAAGTAACCTAACATTTTTAACAACATTTAGTTAGAATTATAAATTTTCTATAAGTACTTAAAATCAATTAAAGTTAGACACAACTAAAGACCATATACTAATTCAAATGAATTATTAAGATTTAAACGCATTCATAAGAAAAGGATGTTGATCAATATTAGAAGGCATCCATTGGTTGTTTCATTTTTTGTCGCGGTACTTTTGTGGCGCGGGCGAACTAGTGATGCTCGGGGAATTCCCGCATTTTGTTAACCAAGAAAGTACTTTTTTCGTGGTGCTGGCGGGCTAGCTACGCACGATGTTAGGGGAATCCCGGATTTCTATTTTTTAAGTACGGAGGGCTCTACTACGCATTTTTCGTTTGATTGTTATGACAATTGGTCATTTCTATCTTTGATTTTTTGCAGTTTTTGTTTTATTGAATTTGCAAATAGAGGCAAAGTAAAGTTCATTGTGAAAGTTAGATATTAACATATCTAGTTCCAGAAAATATCTAAGTGGGAGCGAAAAACGAAAGAGAAAGAGGGAGCCTGAAGAAAAAAATAAAACGTTACCTAAAATTAGTCAGTACTTTAAGAATGAAGACTTTATTGATGAAAAAGCGAGTGAACAGTGCTTCGAAAGTGAAGAATTGGACGTAACTAAAGTAACAGTTAGCAGATGCAGCACCCGACACTAGTGTATTACTGATAAGGGTAATTTTAAGGAACTAAATGATCAAGTGAACGGTTTGTGATCGAAAACAGACATTGTAAACCTAAGGGTCCTTTCTTAAAAGACAGTGACAAAAGATCTTTCCTAGAAAACATTACTATATTGATTCCAAGTCTGGCGTTGGCGAAACTTGAACGTACATGGCTATCTTATTACTTCAATCTTACTACTTCAGAAGGTATTGTGAACCATGTTGGTTATTCGCAAATCGGGCATCAAAAAAAATACAAAATGTTTGGATGGAAGTCTATGATGACTGGAAACATGTTGTAGACGACATAGAAAGACATAAAAAATTTACCTGGATTCTTGTCTCACGTCTCAACAATGGCGGGTACATGGAACACTGGATGAAGAGCAAGAGTCCATGATCAAGAAAGAAAAATCTTTTTGTCGCCAAGTACTCTCTAGACTTTTTGATGTTACTCTGACACTTTCAACGTGTAATTTAGTCTTTCGTGGCCACAGAGAAAATGATCCAAGTTCCCGAGGAAACTTTTTGAGTATTGTTGAGTTATTAGCAAAATACGATCCGATTTTACAAGAATTGTTAAGTAAACCAAAGGGCCAGATAAAATACTTAAGTCCAAAAATACAAAATGAGCTCTTTTCTGTTCTGGTTCTAAAAATAGAAAATGAACTCATAAATGCAATACATGCCGCACCATTTTGCTCTATCATATTCGGTACGACTCAAGATATTTCAAAAACAGATCAAATGTGTGAACTTTACGGTTATTGTATGATTGATAAAGACGAAAATGGAATCCCAAAGGCGCTCGTCATTAAAGAGTCATTTTTAGGATTTCATGAAGTTAAGGATCAAACCGCCTTAACAATGTCCAACCAAATTATTAAATCCATAAATGTCAAAAATATACCTCTAAATAAGTGACGAGGACAAGGATATGATGGTGCTAACACAATGAATGGCAGTTATGGTGAAGTTCAAAAACTGATAAAAGATATCGAGCCAAATGCGGTATATGTCCACTGTGCTGCTCATAACTTAAATCTAGCACTTAATGATACAGTAAGAGAGGTTATTTATATGCAACATTTTTTTGAAACAGTTCAAAAAAATTATAATTTTTTTGGGCATAGTATCAACAGATCGAATATCTTATCGAGTTTTACATCTGATAAAGAAAGGGAGTTTTCAACTTCAGTAACATTAAAAACATTGAACCCTACTAGATATAGACTAGGACGTTATGATGCTATTTTTGCTTTAAAAGTTCGTTGTGTTAAAAGTCCAAAAAGCGCTAACGAAAACAATCATGTTAAATTGCTAATCAGATGAAAGAAATGAAGCTATTTCACTCAAGAAGAAGATCGATAACTACAATTTTATATGTTATTGGTTTTCCATTGCAAAATTCTACAAACTATCGATGCAGCCTCTAAAGCACTTCAGTCTAAAGCTACGGATCTTTCAAATAAATGCCTTAAAACGTTTCAACTTTGTCTGGAAAAATTGGAAAGGTTAAGGAAAAGACATAAATTTGAAAATTTAAAAAAGCAAATAGTAAATAGTGTAGCCGAAAAATAATCCATCAATCCTGAATTTTCTAAAACTCGTCGGAGGAAGATGAAACGCCATTTTGACGAACTTTACTAAGATGAGCGTCTCCAAGATCCGGAAAGTTTGTTCAAAGTGAACATATTTTATCGAGTATTGGACATCATTATTAATTAACCGAAATTGCGTTTCCTTCCAATGAATGAAATTGTTTCCAATTTCAGTGTTTTGCAACCTGCCACTTTGCAAAATTTAAATGACACTGAACTATTAAAAAAAGCTCTAGAATTTGTTGATTATATATATATATATATATATATATATATATATATATATATATATATATATATATATATATATATATATATATATATATATATATATATATAAGAACATATAAAGAGCATATCTGAATCATTTGCGAGGGACATTCTCAGTTTTCGGTCCACCTTCAGAGACTAAATAGAAAAGTCTTCGTGTATTAGAGAACTTCATGTAGTAGTATCATGAATGTAGCAGTATCATGAATATCAGCTGAAAGATCATTTTCGAAACTAAAATTAATAAAAACCTATTTAAGAAACTCTATGGGACAAGACAGGCTACATGACTTGGCTATTCTGTCTATCGAAAATTCTATGGCCCGATCTATAAACTTTGACGATCTTATTGATACGGAACAGAAAGCTCGGAGAAAAGAATTTTATTAATCTTGTTAATATTAAATTGTTATTTCATGTAATACCTATGCTTTTGAAAATACAATTTGTTAGATATTTAGCTAAAATGCACACAATATTAGTAATACTGTTGGGTCATTACTTAAGTGATTTATTAAAATTAAGTTACAACGTGAGGATTTTTACTGGGAGGGCCCCATCCAAGGAATTTGCCACGAGCCTCAGATGGTATAGTTACGCCACTGGTTGTGAGTTTTTCAACATTTGGAATGTGGAACATTTCAGAATGTCTTAAATATAGTCAGGGGATATATATTCTAGATTTTCTAGATATCTCTACACATAGTCTTGCTATTCTAGAACTAATTGTCACTTTTTCCATTTTTTTATCAAAACAAATTATAGCTTTCATTTAACTCTGTAACTCACATGTCTAGTGATTTATTTAAACTTAGGTAACTTCAATAAACTTAGGTAACTAAACAATTCATGTGAAGAGTCCTTCGAGCAGACGACTGTGTCATTTGGCAAATATCTGCAATCCGCCTTGTACTTATGCTTAGATCATTTTCAACGATGCCAAGGATTGCTTTTTCTTGTTCAGAATCAAGTTTCAATTGCCGTTCAGATATCATTCTCGTACTTGGAAACATGCCAGATTCTCCAGCAGTGATAAAACTTGTTTAAAAACCCTTCTATCTGGCACTCTCCGATTCGGGAAACGACGCTGATATTCGGAGACTGCGCGACTTGAGCTTCCGTTACAAAAGCAATAAACAAATAATATATCAGCCTATTCACTTGAGAGAACCACGAAGCCATAATGAAATCAATGGAATAACTTTAAAACAATTTGCTAATGACAAACTAATAATTAACTGGTATAAACAATGGTTGCTTAGCAGTAAAAATAAGCAAAGATACATTTTCTCTCACCCTTTATTACATTTGCCATCCATAAATATGTTTACCTTTGTACCTCTGTGTAACAGTTCAGAATAGGACCCATGTTTATAGAAATTTTTATATTAATTTTCGGTTCCCGAATATGTAGCTGAAATATTAACATTTCCACTTGGATCACACTGTGTGTGTGTGTGTGTGTGTGTGTGTGTGTCTATATATATATATATATATATATATATATATATATATATATATATATATATATATATATATATATCTATATATATATATATATATATATATATATATATATATATATATATATATATATCTATATATATATATATATATATATATATATATATATATATATATATATATATATATATCTATATATATATATATATATATATATATATATATATATATATATATATATATATATATATATATATCTATATATATATATATATATATATATATATATATATATATATATATATATATATATCTATATATATATATATATATATATATATATATATATATATATATATATATATATATATATATCTATATATATATATATATATATCTATATATATATATATATATATATATATATATATATATATATATATATATATATATATCTATATATATATATATATATATATATATATATATATATATATATATATATATATATATATATATATATATATATATATATATATATATATGTTCGGAAAGGCTACCGTGGCCGGTAATATTAGAATTACTTGGTTGTCGGGAAGAATCGCGTTTTAGATTTGTAAAATCTCGTTTCAGCTTTCACTTTGAAGCCATTATCAAGAGAAGCTAGTTGATTTACTCCGAGGTTTCAATCTGCCTACTCCCCAGAATTCACAACCAAGAAATACCGTTGTCGGCGCTACCTCTGCATTAATATGTAAGGTTGTGGGTAGAGCGCTGGGTTGAGGAGTGTGGGTGAGACGGGAGATAGAGGTTTGACTGGAAGGGCTTTGGATGGGCAATTTGGAAATAAGCGGTTTCCATGCATTTAGAAGTCTAAGACCGTCGTCCCATTTTGTTTAAGCAGTCTTGGCGTTTTTCGATCTCAATTGCTTCACGAATTATGCGGGGTTTGTAGGAATAAATAGGTGCCATTACTTTGGTCTTGTCGAAATCTATTTTGTGACCCGTTTGAATATGATGTTCTGCTAGAATTGAGGAGATAACCGATTTTCGGATGGCGAGAGAATGCTCGTATATGCGATTTTGGATACGTCTGTCGGTTTGGCCGATATATGATTGGGAGCAGCTAGAACAACGAATCTCGTAGAAACCATGTGACTGTTGTGTAATATTATCCTTCACTGATCTAAGCAAACTGGGTATATTTCTTTCTGTTGTAAATATCGTTTCGATATTACAGCTTTGAATACATATCACATTTTATCAGTAACTCCATTGATGTATGGTAGAAGAACTTTGGGGTTTTGGGACAATTCTCTAGTGGATTCATTGGTATGACCAGTTGCGTGAACTTTATTAATATGCCTTTTATTTGATGCATGTCATAGCCCTTTTGAATTAGTGCCGTTTTTAGGTAATTGAATTCTGTTTGCCTATGTTCCTTGTGCGACAATCTTAGATATCTCGTAACAAATGTTTTGACCACCGAATTTAATTGGGATGGATGATGATGTGAGTTCGCATTTAGATAAAGGTTTGTGTGGGTAGGTTTACGATAGATTGAATATGAGAAGCTTTGGTCTGGCCTTTTTGATATCAAAATGTCAAGAAAATGGAGGGCAGAATTGTTTTCAGTCTCCATTGTAAATTGGACCTGGGTGTGTATACTGTTCAAATGCGAAAAGGAACAGATTTAAAGATTCCGTGTGGCCAAATGACTAAGGTGTTATCTACATATCTGAACCAGCAAGTAGGTTTCAACGGACTGCTGTTAATGGCTTGAGTTTCAAAGTATTCCATAAAAATATTGGCTATGGCCGGAGAAAGAGGGGAGCCCATAGGAGCTCCACGAATTTGTTTAAATAATTTATTTTTGAAAATGAAATATGTATTGGACATGCAATGTTCAATAAGGCTAATAATATCCGTTGATGTGCGGTGTTTGTTTTTTAGAATATCTAAAGTTTCTGGAAGGGGAATGTTTGTAAATAACGAGACAATATCGAAACTAACAAGAATGTCACTTTCGGATATACTGTGGCTTTGAAGAAGCTCAATAAAGTGAGAGGAATTTTTGATATAAGACGTTGATTTTTCCACGAGCGGTTGTAGAGTTTTCGTTAAATATCTTGCTAATTTGTGAGTTGGTGAACGATATGCGCTGACAATGGGACGATTAGGAATGTCAGTTTTATGGATTTTTGGGAGGCCGTACATTTTTGGGATACGAGAAGATTTTTCTCGAGGTATGAAAGCCTTTTTACGGTCTTTTCTGGTTGTGTACTCTGGGGAGAAGCCAGATTGAGGCTTGAGAGTAAATCAACTAGATTCTCTTGATAAAGGCTTCAAAGTGGACGCCGAAACGTTGAGAGTTTCTACCCGAAAACGCGGTTCTACCCGAAAACCTAGTAATTCTAATATTACCGACTGTGGAAGCCTAACTGAACATATATATATATATATATATATATATATATATATATATATATATATATATATATATATATATATATATATACATATATATATATAAAAAATATAATATAAATATAAATATATAACCAATGTCTATGTATGTCGTATTTTAAGAAAATTAGTGGTCTCGTGTCAATCATTACCAACTTGACATGTTGTTTGCTCACTTTCATAAGTCACGTGGGTTTCGGGATTAAAAGAAGGCTTTGCAGACGTGTGCAGTTGTTTTAACTAGGCTGTAATAAAAGTATTTGCATTTTTAAGGTACTTAATTGCGGTAACCGTTCCTAAGGGATGTTCTACAGCTCTTTGGCATCATTTCTATTCCTCACAAATGGTGGTTAACAGTAGTATGTGAGACTCCTAATTTTCCTGAAAGTTTCTTAGTGTTCGAGTTTCCTTGTTCGAGGATCTGCTGCTCTAAAAACGTCGGTATCGAGAGACGACCGGCGACCTGATTTCCCTATCTTCAAGGTTCTCTCGCTTCGGGAACTTTTTGAACCAGAGCTGAGCAGTGGTGAACCAGAGCTGTGTGGATTGATACGGCACCTTCACCTTTTACATCACAAATTTTACGAGCTACGTCAGTCGCTTTGAAGCTTTTTTTAAATCTTTTAATATTTCCCTAACTTCGCTACTTATTTCTCTAATTTTAACATTTTTGTTAGAAATCGTCGACTCAATATTTCGCAGTGGAATCACTTTAATAGTGAACTTGAATGTTTATTTGCCGGAGCAAAAAGTTGAAATCGGATTAAACCTCTGAAGAAGGGTGAAGTATAATTCTTTATTTGTAAACAAAGGAAAAAACAACGTAAATACTTTTGTTACATCTTAGTCTAGTGAACAAGATTTGTTTTCTAAATAAAATACTTTTGTAAAAGTCCATCCATGTTTTGTCTTTTATATTTAACCAGGATACGAACACTTTTTAGCTATCTGATAAAAAAATTTGGATCACTGTAACTGTTATCATTAAATTTTCTTTTGTCATTGTACTCGAATCAATTTAAAATTATTCTGAATATGATGAATAAACAGAGAGAGAGAGAGAGAGACAATCACTGTCTCTGTCTAAACTATGCTAGAGTGTAGTGCATGTGCTTAGCTTGATGTGTAGGGGCAGACCCAGTGGTACTGAGAGCGAGACTGAAGAGGAAGGCAGCAGGTCCAGTCACACCCATTACGACATCAATTACAAGGAGCAATTCAATCATCTCCATAAGTAAGTAATTCCCTTGCCGCATGCTTAGCCGTGTTTTTCTTCAGCTTTTCATTGTATTTTGTGATAACTTTGTATAGATTTTTCTCTTGCTGATTTACATTTTGATATTAGATTTTCTTTTCTTATACTATAGGGTCTTTCAGCGATTTTTTTTCAACTTTAATACAAAATGTTTGGTTTAATTTTTTCTTATTAATTCGTTTCGTAAAGTTGATTAGTTGCCATTTGTTTTCAGAGGTAATATTACTCAGGAGCCAGCTTCTTGTGGCTATTGGTCACTAGCACTTGTGGTTATAGTCTCAAATGTTGTAATCCATCGGTGTTAAGTAGCAGGACTTGATGGTCAATCTTTATTGTCATTAAATTACAATTATTACAATAAAAGTGGCAAAAATTCAACTATATGTAGCAGATTAATTATAAAAAACACTCCTTGTTGAAAGACTAGTCTGATTTTGTTTAGATTTGTTGTCTTTTTTTTCTGACTGTTTTTCGATATATTTCGATGATATATTAGTTATCTATCTCTTTTAGAACTTAGTATCTAAGCAATTTAATACAACCGGCATTGTAGCGGCACAATACAACCAATACCATGGGTGTATTCATTTAAATTTATTTCTTTGTCATAGTAATACAATCGGGGGGACTATGAAACATTCACCCCTTACCATACCTAATAGGGGGCTTATGGGAATGGTTTTTAGTTAAACGTATTTAAAGCAAAGTGTGATATGATACAAATTCGATTTACTTTCTTACATTATAATCAATAAGCCAAATGACACGAGGCGTGTAAATTAACTAATGGGGTTAAGCCGGCTGCACACAATCTGGCAAGCCCGTCAGTTGAGACTGAACAGTCCGACTGAAAGCCGACCGCCTGAGCATGTATATAGTCCATGGTGGGTTGGTCAATTCAGACTGTTCAGGACATCTGTTCAGTACGAGTTTGAGCTCCCTTGAGCTCCTTGAGTGGTCCGTAGCGATTGCTTTCGTGAATCGGATTTTTCTAGTGCGTTCTGAAAATGACAACAATTTTGAGCAACGATTCGCTATCAAGTGTTGTGTCAGACTTGGTTATTTTCATTTTATACCCAATTTCAAAACTGATAAATGGTTGTGTGAGTCAAATTCAATTGTTCCACGATCATTCTGACCGTCAGTCTTCATTGTACTAGAAAACGGAACTAGAGTACTAGAAACGTACTAGAAAAATGTTGTTCACGGAAAAAATTCCTACGGACCACCAAGTTACCCTACGGAGTTCAAACTTGTACTAAATATGCATCAAATGTTTGTCCACCTCCGTTCGAAAGGGAAGCCAACAGTGCCACCAGTCTCATTACCTAATTTATACATCTCATATTTCAACACGTTCAATTCAATCGTTAATCCTTGATTGCAACATTACAAGGGTTGTTGGTAAAGTTTTCGGCTTGATACAGAGATGGCTCAACTATGCCCAAAATATTCAATCTGGTATCACCGGGGACTATTACTCCCTTTCAGTGCCCTTTCACCATGATAATGCGCCTGCACATATTATTTTGTGTTGTTGTTGCAAAACTTAATGACCTACGTGCCAAAGTGCATGCTCATCCATGATATTTGGTTCCCAGCTGTTACTTCCTCTTCGAAAATACTTGGTCTTGGTTTTATCACGTAAACTTGGCGGTAAACTTTATCACGTAAAAGTGGCGGCTCGTGGGGTTTTAAAGTGGGAGGGCGTAGAAGAAAATAGTGCTGCTGAAGATTTTTTTGCTTTCCCCTTCCTCCGTTTTACTTTTCATGCGGTTGAAACCCTATATAGGAAATGAACCGGGAAAATGAGTAAAAGGAAAGAAGCAACGGGAAAAAATATGGTGTTTTGCTCTGAAAAATTGTTTACTGTGATAAATGCTGGACGTCCTTCTTCCCGAGCCGCCATTGGTAAACTTCCACTCGTTTTGTACAGTTTAATGCTGATTTTTTGCTCTATAAGATTCGACATTTTGAAGCACTGTCGATTACAAATGGAGCGCCTGTTTGGAAGTTGTTCTTAATAGTACATGAAACTTTCCTTGCGTACAGTGGATATTGATTTGAGTAGTACGTTAGTCTCCATAAATATGCTCTTCATTTCATCTGGTTCTATAAGTAATACAACTTATAGTCAGTTATAACTTAAAGTTTGTTATAAATATGTTTTTATTACTTATAGAATATTTTACGAGTGTAGATTAAAACATGTAAAATTTATTAGTTCAACACTGATTGCTAACGTGATTTTATCAAAATATTTCAGTATTGCTTACGATCGACACAGCGAGAAAAGAAGGAAGAGAGGAAGTTTGTTTTTCCGAAAAAAGAAGGTAATATATTGCTCCAGTTATTTGATGTTTGGTTAAAAATGATGCTTGTTGTAGGACAAAACCAAGAAATTTGCCCATCAGTGGGTATCAGCTTGTTACGGATCATCCCAGGTATGCGACATGTGCACGAAACCTTTAGGCAACAAACCAGCTTTATATTGTGAGAGTAAGTAGGAATTTAATATCGTGAGAAATAATGGATTTTCATTTCCTCCATCTTTCTTACACCATTTTAATCTGAACTTGAATTTGATGATGTCTTTTTTAGCTTGTGGTACGACAGTGCATCAGAATACGTGTAAAGACAACATTGTAGATTGTATAAATGTAAAAATTAAACGTGCCAAAGTAAGTACTACTCCTATTTATTTCTATAAACTAGATTCTCAACATGAAATATAGAATTTCTGACTGATCTCTTTCAGTTTACTTAAGCCTTATTTATTGTGAGTTTTTAACATTTTATACAAAATGTAAGTCTGCTCAATATTTTTATTCATGGTTCAATCTCAACACACACTTGACGTCGACTAACAAAACCAGCTGGTAAACAAACTAGTTAACCTATCGCGCTTAAATTGGACATCGTAACTAAGATAAAATATAAGAAGGTATTCCAATCTTGCAAAGGATGATGGGAAATGTGTCAAGTGGTGGCGCCATCTCAAGCCTATCTAAGGCATCAATTTAAACTTTTTATAGCGTGCCAACTTAACAGTTTGGGGTTTAAATCCTCACCATCGTATTATTTGTTTTATATTTACTTTTTAATTAAAAAAGCGTGCAATAACTCTAATTATATTATTTATTCAGAAAATATAAAAAATACAATGACAATAAATCAATATGCTTCATCAATCAAACAATAAATTGAATATATTCATTTCCGAGCGGACCTTCAACTAAAACCGTTTAGTTGAAGTTCGCATGTATGGAATTTGAGACTTACTATATTTTTTATATTTTCTGAATAAATGATATAATTAGAATTATTGTTGGCTTTTCCAATTAAAAAACAAATGTGTATGATGAAAGACGTACATTTTTTTTATTTCACTAATTAATTAACACTAGAGACTGAAAAAATAACTTGCAACTTAATAATTATCAGAAATTAATAACAGAATAATTTTAATACTATTTTTAAACAAAAAAAAAATTATATTAATGGTGATTAATTTGAACCCAAAACTGTTAAGTCGGCACGCCATAAAAAGTTTAAATTGATGCCTTGGATACACGTGAGATGGCGCCACCGCTTGACACATTTCCTATCGTGCCTTGTAGGATTAGAATACCTGCTTATATATTATCTTAATCGTAACTAGACACAGTGCTGCCATCTTACAAAAGAAAATTAAATAATATTTTACGCTGGCTTTGCAAACGAGAAATTCAGAGTTCATTTTATTCAGATTGTATATAAAAGCGTAGAGGAATATTTGTGAGAATGCAATGTTATGCAATAAACTAGAAAGAGATTCCCATGAAGATTCAAAACTACAACAAATATTTTCATAACACGTTATTTATTCAATATAATCTCAGAATCAGACACTTTATGAATATATTTTTCTAGTTAAAACTGAATATTCTTTGTCGGGATAATTAAAGAGCTGTTAAAACGATGGGTAGATTGTTGAGTTGTTCGAAAAGTTGTTGGCCTGACAGAGATGGCGCTCATATGACTAAATGTCACCATGATATCTGTGCAGAATATTTCGTTAGATGTCGTGCTGCGAAGTTCAGACGCGTGTATTTGGTCGCTTGCTTGTTTGTGGTGATCGAGTAAACCAAACAAGTTTTGACAATTTCAAAAAGATTGAGGGCATGTGAAGTTGCGAAATTGAAAGAAAGTGAAAACTGTTCTACCTGCAAGAAAATACTACAGTGGTCTAGAATTCTCGTAGTGTGGTGCTCATAGATTACCTGGCAAAAACAGAACCGTCATCGGGGAGTATTTCACTTCACCACTGGGTCAACTGAAGGTACTATTCAGACTAAATGTCCATATCTGCTAAAAAGAAAGTACCCTTTCAACATGATAATGCGTTTGCACACAAGTCTGGGGTTGTTGCTCAAAACTCCATGACCTACACTTAGAAGTGTTTTCACATGTGCTATATTCACCAGATTTGCCTTCCAGGGATTACTAGCTCTTCTTAAAACTGAAGAAATGTGTCGCCAGTGGCTTCAAATGATGAGTTCAAAGCTGAAACAAGTTGGACAAATCGCAAGAAGTTGAAACGTTAAACAAAATCTATTTATTCTAATGTTATAGAAAAGAGTAACGTTCTTTATTCAGTTGTACATCTTCTGTATCTTCGTTATTTATGATGTTTTTTCTGCTTTTAGAGTGCAAGTAAACTAAGTGGATTCGGAGTTCCCCTCACCTCTGGGAAAAATCCTACTTCGAAACGCGGTTCAAACGCAGTGCCAAATTCTATGAGTACATCGTCAAGGTAAGCTGTAGCAAACGTAGATCTCTATTAGCTGAATTTGCATTATTCCGAACAAAAGACGTGATCAGATAAGAGTATTCGAGTCAGTAGTTCAAATGAACTGACGACGGAACATTTTTTTAATATGCCAAGACTCTTTTTTAAGTTGCTGTCATAAGATCTCACGATTTTGATGAATGTTAATATTTGATTTTTTTCACAGATTCTTTTATGATTTATTGGGGGAGGAACATTATCTTATTTTTTACAGCGTTGTACAGGGTGTCTCGAAGGTTTTACAAAAAAATCTAGTTAAGGATAATTAGAAGGGTTTCAGCTACCAGTTCTAGTTATAATTAATGTCGTTTTTATATAAATGTAACCTATAAATAACGGTCGTGGGTTTGAATTCGCTTCTGGTGTGTATGTTTGAGCTTGTTTAATTTGAGCAATGATAGTTGTTAGTACTGGGAGTGAGAGGTTTTTTACTTCGATCATTAAAAAATTACAGCTAATGTTCACTGTTATGAACATATTGATTGTTCGCTCGATGAACAGCGGTGGTTTTGTTTCCGGGGCGCAGATGCCATATCTGGTTATCATGTAGGTTAGGAAATGACCACAAGCTTGTATTTGATCTTGTTGAGGTGTCGTGGCTGTTGCAGAAGGACATATCCACCTCAGGAATATATTTCACTGCTCTATCAACGTGTCTTTGACTAAATTGTACTGTGAATGATTATGTAAATCGAGGATCAGATATAACTTCGAGCTCGAACGTAGATGGGCCTGAGATGTTGCGAGAATGCCAGAAAGTCGAATACCAAGGAGGATCGTGGAGAGACGAATAGTAGGTATGTAAGAAAAATAGGTAGATCGAAGCCAGGGTGGCAGGGCGATGTAAGAAGAGATGCTGAAGAATTACTGTTTATGAAAAACTGGCAAGGGATATTGATCCACATGGAGGCGAACGTTGCAGAAGGTCAAGGCTCACTGACGGTCTGCAATATCACGGGAAGAAGATCTCCGATCTTGCGTTCGCCAAGAGTTATCAGCCGTAATCCAATAGCGTATTACATCGTATTATCCCACCACTTTGCTGTCAATTCTACCTTCTCGTTGTAATCTTAAAATCCTCTGTTATTTTCAGTTTTCTAGGCCTTCCCATATTTGTGTTTTCTTGATGGAGTTGCTCTAATAAATCGTCATTTTTATTTACTTGTATATAATAAATACCAGGAGTGGCGGTTATTAAGTCTTAATTTTTTCTTAAAAAAAAAGAGTTTTTGGAAGAAAGGTGATACAGCTAGCTTCACATTTTTTCCATTTTTGTGATAATTTGTGGATACATCTTTTAAGGTGGTACAATCATCAAGCTATTTTTCGACATATCCGTAATTTTTGAAGTGTTTCTTGGAAGGTGCATGACACATCAATGAAAACAAGTGGTAGTCGGAAGGATCCAAGTTTGAGGTATGGCAGATGGGGCAAGAGTTCTCAGCCAAGTGCAGAAATGGTATCTCTGACCGCTTCCAATGTGTGTTATGGGGTGTTGTCGTGGTATAAAATAATTTTTCCATGTCTTGTAATCCATTCTGGTCGTTTTTCGATCAATGCTTGGTTCAGATTGATCATTTGCTGACGGTAGCGAACGATATTAACTATTTTACCTGGTTTCAGAAGCTCATGGTACATGACACCCTTCTGCTCTCACCAAATGCACAGCATTGTCTCCTTTCCAAAGCGATTCGGTCTTGTGGCCGATGTTGATGGTTGTCCTGGATCAACCCACGATTTTCTGCTTTTTGGCTTTTCGAAATATATACATTTTTCATCTAAAGTCACGATCCGATGCAAAAAGGTATTTCTTTCATGCCGAGAAGCAAAATTTCGCCCATCGTTTTTCGCTTTTCTGGATTCTTTTCGATTTTCCTGCCTTCTGGATCTTTCTCAAGGCATGCAGACGATCACAAATGGTTCGGCGACCAACATTTAACCTCTCTGTCATTTGTTGTTGAGTTTTCATATCGTCTTCCAATAATGCTTGCTTTTTTGGTTGACCTGAGCGCTCTTTGCCTTTCAAGTCGAAATCACCACTATTAAATCGTCTAAATGACGCCTACAAGCGTCTTGTGTTGGGATATTGTCACCGTAAGTTTCCACAAGTATATGACCGCTTTCACTCACTCACAAGAAAAGCAGTACGAGTAGCAATCTTTATTTGGCTCGAAACTCGACACGTTTACCGCATGAAGAAAAATTAACGCTAACTCGAAATCGTTAAAACATCAATGGCGCTTTGAAAGGTACTGTCGTAGCAACAAAATGACATAAGAGATTAGACTGGCAACCGGCCCTTGTTTCCAGCGCCATCTCTTAAAAAATTAAGAATTATTAATCGTCACACCACGTAAGTTGAAAGAGATACTGTGAACTTCATTAAAATACAGAGACTAGGATGGGCTGAACACGTAGAAATAATGATAATGAAATTCCAGAAGGATCGGAAGCGGAGGTAGAGGAAGGCCAAGGACAAGATGGCGAGGTAATATCCAGAAAGATGCGCGGAAACTGTTAAACATAAGATGCTGGGATACAGAAGCAAGAAATCGTCCTAGGTGGAGCCGAAAGAAGGTCATGGTTCAGTGGCGGCTCGTGGGTTTTTAAAGTGGGAGGAAGAGTTTTTAAGAGTGGGTAGAAGAAAATAGTGCTGCTGAAGATTTTTTTTTGCTTTCCTCTTCCTCCTTTTCACTATTCGTGCTATTGAAATCCTATACAAGAGGCGAACCAGGAAAACATTAAAATTTTGTATTGTCACTACTTACAAGGACATTAGAGGATGGGCTGTTGCTTGTTGCATAAATAAAGGAATTAATAAGTAGGTCCTTACCATTGCCCGAAGAGTACACCATTCAAACAGTTTATTGTAACTACAAATCAATAGAGAAAATTCGAAAAAGTTCATGAGAAGTTCGAAAAGTTCAAAAAAATATCGTTTTATGACAAAAAAGGGTTATTATACCTATTTTTGTCGGTGAATAGCACCTCGCCATTATTAACGCCATCATTATTAATTGTTTTAAATCAGACACCTTCATGTTGCAATTAAAAGTTGATTATTTATATTTAAAAAGCACTACTCAGTATGTACACACGTAGCAAATCCTAAATCAAAACAAGTATTCGTGAGGCGAACGAAACACGCGATGCGAGACATCATCAAACGCACCGTATCCATCAAATCAGCGTTTAAAACGAATTACCGATACGCTCGGTCGCAGGGAATTTACGTCCAAATCGCATGTTTTAGAAAGCAGTTAACGACGCCAACGACGAGATAAGATGACGTGACGTACGGTCGCTGGAGGTAAACGTATGACCAACGATGTAAAAATTATGGCGAGAGGATGACATTTTTATCCGCATTATTTGGTGTGATGGGTTGCCAGACGTTCTTCTACACTTAATTTTTAATAATATCTTAAAATAATTTAAAGGAAAGAAACTGACATAAAATATGGTGTTTTGCTCTGAAACGCCAACGCCCTCCCTCACGAGTCGACCGTCATGGTCCAATAGGACCGGAAAAAGAACAAGAAGATTTAAATTATTTTACTGTTTTTGTTTTGTTAAAAATCGTCGACAGGATATTTCGCACTGAAATTGCTTTAATACCGAAAAAGGAATGATTATTTTTCGAAGCAGAAAGCTAAAATCGGATTAACTCATCGAGGAATGTGCATAAATTGGATTGTGTAAAAATACGACATTAATTTTACTAGACCTGATATTTTTGGTTAGAAAAATATTCGAGATATCGTTTGTATGATATTTGGAAGTGAAACTAAATGTACTTAATATGTATAAAACATGATATCTGTTTTCTGTGTAGAAATTTGAAATTTGTGTTATTTTCTTTTGATTTACTGATTTATATTTTGTAGAGTTGGCAATTGGCATGTAATGAAAAATTTTCAGAAACTTCCAAATTCTACTTGTACTTTTGAGACCTGCATTGTTTTCTTTCTGCGATACTATAGCGTCTATTTCAATGTATAATTTCTGTTCGATCGTGTTGAAAATTCGTTGAACTTAACGTTAGAACTTAGAACATTAGACGTATATATATTTTAGACATATTCAGTCATGTATATATTGATATTATAACTTAATCCCAGGTATCTTTTTTTTTATTTGACGTTATTTTACACTCACTGTTATTCATTTTTTTGTCAGGTGAGCTGATTTGACGCTCACTCAATCATCAGTGAACTAACGTTAATCAGAAAACTGGTGTAAAATAATCAAAATACATTGTCTTACTCACAATATACTCTGTTTTCTTCATCTTCCTTTTTCATCCTGCCCAGCTTTGTAGCCTCTCTTGCTTCTTAAATTTATGTATTTATTATTTTTTGTAGTTGCTGATTTTGTCGCGGTAGGAATGTTGGTGTAGATATACTTTTACATGACATAATACTTGGAACACCTGTGTCCTTTTTTCATTCACATCTCAAACATCTTAAGTGTTACCTTTGTATATGTCATTGAGTATATTTTTGATAATTTTTTGTTGATGTTGATGTTGACAAATAAGAAATCAACACATATCGACCAAAAATTATTTCTTTTGAATGTCAATGTGTGTTCTGTTTGGTAAAATACGATACTGATAATGGGTGTGGCTAATTTGTTCCCCACCCCTCCTTTATAGGAGGAGCCAGCTGTGCTATTCGCCATGGCGCAGGGTCGCCACGAAACTGGGAGTGAAGTAAGTTTCCTAGCCTAACCTCACCTCATTCCTCAGTCATTCTGTGCACGCCCCTTACTATTTCGCCACGCTGATTGGTACCATTCTCGCTTTTTGGACGATTTTGGTTGGACAAATGGAAAAAACTTTTATTTGTAGATCGGTTATTTTATTGGTGCGGTTTCCTAAAATATTTATCAGTACTATCAAATGAAAAAGTATCAAGACTGGTTAAAAATAAATAATATAAAAAGCATCATCATTTGAGAGAGGAAGAAGAGAGGTGTGAGCGAGATAACTATAGTCTGGTTGTTTATATTACCGTGTTGCCCATATACTATATAAGTGAAAAATCTTTGATGCCTGATTTTAAAAGGTATACAATTTTGCTGTTGCCGTTTTCCTATAGATGGCGTTAGCGGTAAGTAGTCGTCGAAGTAAATACATCATAGACGTCATGCAATACCTTTGGGCATCTTGTAAACATAACCCCATAGCACCAGCAGTCGATTTGTGTTTACATCATAAAGTTATTCGCGATTAAAAATGTCACTTTATGAGCCAAATTCTCGTCATTTGCTGGAGGTGTTAATTTATTTCTTTAATATGAAGAAATCTGCCGCTGAGACTCACCGAATGCTTTCATGCACTTATGGTGAGGCCGCTATGAGTGAAAGAACGTATCGTGAGTGGTTTCAATGCTTCAAGAGCGGAGTGATTTTCACGTCGAAGACCGGCATAGCGGTGGAAGAGAATTAAAGGCATTGCTTAATAAAGACTCGTGTCAAAGTCAAGAAGAGTTGGCAAGATCATTGGGATTGATTCAACAAGCAATTTCAAAACACCTCAAAAACCTGGGATTGACCCAGAAGTGAGGATATTGGGTGTCATACGAGTTGAAACCGAGAGATGTTGAACGCCTTTTGATTGCTTGTGAACAGTTGCTTGAAAGACAAGGGGAGGGGGGTTCTGCATCGCATTGTGACTGCGACGAAAAATGGGTTTATTACGATAACCCAAAGCGTCGAAAATCATGGGGATATCCCACACTTTCACGCCGACGGCCAAACCGAATATTCACGGCTTCAAGTAGTGTTAGGCTCGGCGTAGTGTATTGTGAGCTGTTAAAATCGCCTGAAATAATCACAGGGGATCTTTATGAAACGCAATTAATGCGCTTGAGTTGAGGATTGAAAGACAAACGGGCGCAATACAGCGATAGACACGATAAAGTGATTTGGCAGCATGATAATACTCGGTCGCATGTTGTGAAACTGGTCAAAATCTGTTTCGATCGATGGCACACAGCCTGGCTGATCAGCACTTCTGATCTTATGAAGAAGTCAAAAATTGGATTGATTCGTTGATCGCTTCAAAAGATGACGAGTTATTTCAAGGCGGAATTGGAATTCTGGGTGAAAGATGAAAGAAAGTAGTGGCCAACGATGGACAATACTTTGAATCATAAATGTAAAACTATTTTTTTACAAGGCCTTGAATTTAAAAAAAAACGGCGGGAGCAAAGCTGTATACCTTTTATTAAATATTTTGTCATATGAGAGTGGTTCGAAAAGTTCTCGGATTGACAAAGAAAATACAAAGTTTTTGAGGTTAAAAAATTCAATAGAGTCACTTTGTAATTAAGGACAATTAGACCAACGACGTCTCAATTTTTTAATATCCTCAGTCTAATGCGGTTCTTCGTTCAGCAAGGTATTTTTTTAGGTTTGGAACGGAGTGAATGTGGAAGCACTTTGGAGGGTAGGTTGTGGAGTTTTGCAGCAATAACCTGATATGTGTGTGAAAGAGATTTTTTTTTTAGCGGATGTGGACGTTTGGTTTGAATAGTTCCCTTTTGCCAGGTAGTCCATGAATCCACACCACGAGAATCCCAGAAAACCGTAACCATGACTGTTCGCGTTGGTGGAACCGTCTTTGCCTTCTTTGGTACACTTTTTCCAGCTGCCATCCCCTCTCCGTACTGCTACTTCATCTTTATAGTGCGATGGTAAATCCATGTTTCATCTGCTGTTATAAAACGCTGAAGAAATTCAGCAGAATGGAGATATTTTCTTCATATATAAAATATCGTGCAAAGTATAGTGGATACAGTCTATTGAGATGTCAAAACTTCGTTGCACTATTATCAAACTGATTGCCACAAACCTACAACTATCTATCAACTCAGCAAGTCATCTAAGGAATCATACTTCACGAATATCATGCTTATATAATCAAACCTGCGCTATTTATTTGTCGAACAACTGCGAGAACTTTTCGAACCATCCACCACATATTTACACTTTTTTTCAAATTTTAGTCAAATTAATTGCCTAATTAAAGATTGATATGTTGAAAGTCTTCAGAAAAACTTGCTTTGAGTCATAAATTAGATGTTAATGAATAATCTGAAGCACTATACATTTTTTCGATATAATTACAGAAGGTTACATAAATGCACCAGTCTCGATACTTTTTTATTCGAGCAATATCATAATGTTTAGAAAGTTATGAGCATTTTCGAAATTAATTGAATGAGATATGGTCTTAATTGAAGTTTTTGTTAATAAGCACGATTCGTGAGCAGGAAGTATTATATGTCACCTTCCATTGTGTGAAGAATTATCAAATTTATCGTTACAACAGGCGACTAACCTACTTATATCTTGAGAAAACTTAAGCATAATTAGGTAAGCCAGCTGTTCAAAAATTTACACAAAACATTGTACAGGGTAGTCTGAAAAGTTGCCAGTCTCAACATGAAGATGGCGTTACTCGTCAAAAATATTTTGGTAACGTGATTGCGCATGCGCGGACAGATAACCTTGAAAATGTCAGCCATATTAGATGCACTCAGTATTGTTTAACAGTCATTTATGTCAGTCGATGTTAGTGTTTCTGTACAGATGGAAAAAAACGAATATCAAGCCGTCATTAAATTCTCGCCTTTGAAAGGCAATACGCCTACGCAAATTATAGCTAATGTTACCGGTAGTGGTTGTAATTTTTGGCCGTCCCGAACGTTCATAGTCACCTAAGCTGGCATAACCACGTTTAAATTCAGCTGACCAAAATTTCACGATGGTAAATAATGGTGCAGAGTCGCCGTAAACAGCATCCAGTTTGACTTTAATTTGTGTAGGTGTATCGCCTTTCAAATGCAAGAATTTAATGACCGCTCTTTTCCATCTTTACATAAATAAATTAATGATTGTTAAACAACAACTGACAAATATGGCTGAATCTTTCAACACATGCGCAATTATATTACCAGAACATTTTTGATGAGTAACACCATCTTCTTCTTGAGGCTGGAAACTTTTCAGACTACTCTTGTGGATGGGAGTCAATTTAGAATTATGGCCTAGGACAGGGATGACGAACCTTTAACGATCTACGTGCCATTTTTTCTAAAGAAATGTTTAATGAGACCATGACATTCCGTCAAACAATTTTGACTTAGTGATTAATGGGAAAAAAAACTAAATACTATCAACTTAAAACTCTTTATTTACAACCAGAAATATACATTTTGTACAGCAATAGTAACGTTAATAGTTTTACATTTATTTAAATGAAAGAAAAGATTAGTGCGACTTCTGTTGTTGCAAATTAGAGCCCAAATAACTTATATTAGGTTCATATTTTGTTACTTTTAGCAGAATGCAAGCTGAACTGGAGTCATCTGACAAACGGTTTCTAAGAGTGTCTTTAATGTTATTCATTTCTGAAAATAATGACTCGGGCATAGGTAGATGAAAATATTGTTAAGATAGAAAACGCCAGCTTCTTCAGCTAAATGTGTCTGGAATTGAATTCCACGTTTCCATAATTTTGGTATTGCCATTTTTACTCATATCACTCTTTCTATTTCATTTGATTCCAACTCTTGTTTTGAAAAATTTTTGAACCCATATTGAACTAGGCTGGAAATCAATCAGCTGCATTATAATTTCAACCAATCAAATTTAGACAAGTTCAGTTTATCAAGTGAAGTCACATCGGGATTTTCCCTCATTTTGTAAAAACAGTCTGATTTCTTCCAAACAATCAACAAATCTATGTTACCAAGTCTGTTACCGCGACTCAACCCTAGAACATTATTATACATTCTGTCAAAAAAGTACGAAGGATTGGTCAATAAAACAAAAAATGTTTATTAGTTATGAAAATTTATTGTATCGCCTTCAAAGTAGGCCGCTTCCGAAATAATACACTTATGCCAACGAATAATCCAATCGTCAAAACATTTCTTAAACGCGATGTTTTTATCCATTGTAAAAAACGCAAAACACACTTGACAGACGGCATGACAGATGCCGTTCAAACTCCGCGTCGGTATAGAGGACAGTTGTGCCAACTACGCGATAAAAATTATTTTGACAATCCATTTAACCGGGCTTTTCAAATCATCAATTCCCGGTACTTTTTTGACAGAATGTACATCAGTAAGCCATTTACATCGAGTTGACTTCATCCAACTAAGCATCAAACTTTCGCTTGTTTAAAGCCTGCGGTAATATGAGGTTCACTATTTTTGTGCGGAACCACCCTTAGCACGCAAGGCTTGTTTGATGAATGATGCAATGGAATTCAAGAATCGAATGTTCTTATGTGTGCTTGAAATAAACTGATAAAAATATTTTTTTGTCCACCATACTTGGAGCAGCATCGGTCGTTATCGAAACAATTTTACTTAAATCAATTTCTTTCTCAGCAAGTGAATTTTTAACTGCCGTACAAATATATGTGCGCTTAGTTATTAGTAGTTATTGGCAACGATGTTATGGCAATTAATTCTTCCTTGATGTCGTTTACTACATGATATCGACCAAAAACAGCTAAACGAGCAGATTTTTTAGAGCAGATAATTTAGTTACATCAGTATTTTCGTCAAGACAGGGATATAAAAGGAGAGGACTTGATGTAATTTTTTTGTTGTTCTTTTACATTGTCTGTCATTTTTAGGATTCTATCTTTTATTGTGTTTCTAGATCTTTGATGCGTTGAATTGTCTTATTTTTATTTTCAAAATCATCAAAAAGTGAAGGGGCGCATGCTAACCAGGCTTCCTTCACAAACTCTCCTTCGTTAAAAGGTTAAATATGCTGAGCAATGTTATTTACAGCTGAGAAACTTGTATGACAATCCTGTATGACAATCCTTGCTAACATATTTTATCATAGACGTTGACTGTTTATTTATATCTTTAATTTCACATGAAATAAATTCCTTTTGCTCTGGTTCGCTTTTTTGACAAAGATATTTGTGATTTGTTTCATAATGCCGTTTTACAGACGATGTTACACTACTACATACCACTGTTCCAGAACATAAAACACACACCGCTTTATCACCTTTACTAATCATGCCATATTTCTCAGTCTACCAAGTTTCTATACACTTATCTTGCGCTTTTTGTTTTTTTCCAAATTAGTCATGGTGAATAATACTTAGAACGAAAAAATAAATTGTTTCGATTAGGTAACTAAATTCCTTAATATATATATATATATATATATATATATATATATATATATATATATATATATATATATATATATATATATATATATATATATATATATATATATATATATATATATATATATATATATTCTTTTTTTGGGTTTTTCGCCAAGATCTAAAACTCAAAAAAAATATTAAAAATATCTGTTCTTATGTAAATAAAGAATCACTGGGTAAAAACAAAAAACGAAACGGAGACATATTTCTCAGTGATTCTTTTTCTGTAACACATTTACCTAAAGAACATAATTTTAAAAATACAAACATTTTCTAAAATAAATACAAACTTTTGAACGTTAACGTTTCGGGAGGTGTTGTCTCCTCCCGTTTTCAAAACGAATCTAAAAAATAAATTATATTAATTTCTGTATGTAATGAAAAGATAGGAAGTAAATATATTTTGTGTATATGTCAATGATACATACATTGACAATAATTATTAGCAATGTAAGTATGATAATAATTATTGTCGATGTAAGTATCATTGACATATACACAAAATATATTTACTTCCTATCTTTTCATTACATACAGAAATGAATATAATTTATTTTTTAGATTCGTTTTGAAAACGGGCGGAGAAGACCTCTCAAAACGTTAACGTTCAAAAGTTTGTATTTATTTTAGAAACTTTTTGGTTTTTTTTTAATTTTGTTCGTTAGGAAAATTTATTACAGAAAAAGAATCACTGAGAAATTTATCTCCGTATGATTTTTTGTTTTTACCCAGTGATTCTTTATTTACATAAGAACAGATATTTTTGATATTTTATTGAGTTTTAGATCGTGACGAAAAACCCAAAAAAAGAAAAGAAAAAAATAAATACATGAACACGCTACAATCATTCAGACAATACTTAAATTCCTAAATGCCGTGCCAAAATTATTTTCTCGCATGCCATTGGTTCGCCATCGCTGGCCTTGGATCATATAATAAAATATTTTGTAATTAAAAAATCATGTTACTTTTTGATTATAGTAGTATATATTCACTGATAGAAGAAATATTAAGATCTGCTCAAGTCATAGTTATAACATATTTAGCACATGAATTTCTTTTTTGAAGATTTCTGGGTGGATAATCTTAAAGATTAGACAGTTACTGAAGTAACTGATGAAGTGAAGGTCACCTAATAATTAGAGATATCATTTTTTGTATAAGATAAAACCACATATTGTGACATTAACGCGTGATGATAAGATGTAAAAGACTGTATGTCCATAAAAAACCCTCCTTACAGTCCATATTTATCTTCTTGTTATTACAGCTCAACCAACATAGCTTGGCCTCCGAGATACGCAAAAGAAAGAGTGAGGGGGCTACTGTGTAACAGAGACAGAGAACGGAGAGTTCCTCGAGTGTATAGTACTTATCCGATGTTAACACCACGAATGCACTGCTTCGAATGCGCTCTCGGGCGTTAGGCTACTGCGCATCCAAACTTGGACTTTAAAAAAAAACATTGCAAGAACCACCATTCTATGATGACGCGGCGGTGGAGGAGTTGATGTGCTGTTACCTGTTAATAGCCCTTAGCCCCTTCCTTTTTCATATATTCTATATTTAGTTTATAACCTTGATGAAAATGTTCATAAAATTCTGAATTTAAATTTTGGAATAACATAAATATTCGACTCTTCTCAAGGTGAATTTTTCAAAATTACCTCTTTTTTTATTTCTTAGCATATGCATGTAAAGCTCATCCACTTCTCTATTTTTTTTACGCTACCCTACACACAATCACCCCAATGATGTGATATTTTCTTTTGATTTGGTTATATTTTCGAACCCATACTGTGCTCGTGAAGTTTGGACACTTGCTTTTAAACATCGCGCTAAATTATCATTATGTTTCAGCCAAATTCTTTGTGACGATAAGGATAACGATCCTCACCATGGTCACCATGACTCTACCAAGTAAGTTTCTTTTTCCCCTTGGTTCAACACAATTCTGACTTAAATTGTGATGGTAGTTTTGGAGATGATGTCGCGTTGGTTCAGTCCGAGTTTCTGTCAGATACCACAGTTACCGCATCAGACTTGTGTCCGGATATCAGCTTGGGTCTTCATGAGAGCGAACCTGATTCGTGGACACCGCACGCCGGTAAGGAGGTAGCCAGGAAATTGAAAGAGAAAGAAGTGAAACGCCAAGAGCACATTTACGAATTCATTTTGACGGAGAAGCATCACTGTATGACGCTCTTGGTAATGCAAAAGGTAGGTCTAATGTCCCGTTGGTTAAACATTCTCGAATCTCCAATATTCTTTTTAGATATTTGTCGAGGGGTTACAAAAATATTTTAACTTGGGGCCGAATTTGGAACGGATGTTTCCAAGACTGGTAGATTTGACTGAATTGCATTTGGGACTGTTATCCAGGTTGCGACAAAGACAGAGGGAAAGCCCTGTGGTCAGCTCAATTGCGGATATTTTGCTCGAGCAGTTTTCAAATATACATGCTTCAAAGTTGAAATCAGCTTACGGTAAGTATATCGTTCGCAATGAGTTTTTTTTTTCATTTTTACTAAGTTGAGAATAAACAAGGTGGTTGGTAAAGGTATCGGCTCTGTCTTCATCACTGTTACTCCACATACCATTACTGTTACTTATAGAATTTTTTCACTGTGAGTTTCCAGAGGGAATAATTTATTTTCTTGTTGGTGTTGAGGTTTTCAAGAAGTTATTTATTCCTTGTATTTTGTACTAAACTTGAAGAGATTTACCACTAAACACCAAATCACTTTTTTGAACTTCTCGACGCACGTTTCGCTAACCATGTTAGCATCATCAGGAGGTGATTTAATCATCTCATTAGTAACGCTATCTCTTAGCAAAATCGACATTATTAATCGAAACAAAATAGTGGTAACTAGCAAATAATTAATAAAATATATGTTCAACCCTTTTATTTGGAACCTTTAGTGTGAAACACTAAACTCGATGAGCTTTACTACTAATCACCAAATCTGTTCACTTTTAAACTGCTCGATGCACGTTTTGCGAATCATGTTAGCATCACCAGGAAATGATTCTAGCTATCACCAGGAAATTAAAATAGTGATTTGGTGTTTAGTGGTAAATCTAATCTAGTTTAAAATATATGTTGTTATGTTTTGTTTATGTTTGGAAACGTTTTTCTAATATCTAACTAGCACAGTTATCATTTTGTAGGAGAATTTTGTAGTAGGCATCGAGACGCTGTAGAAATCTACAAATTTTACCTACAAAACGACGCCAGATTTGAAGAATTCGTAAAACATTGTCAAACCAATCCTCTTCTAAAAAAGAAGGGTATACCAGAATGTATTTTGTTTGTTACCCAACGCCTCACCAAATATCCCCTTCTCATTGAACCGTTGATCAAAACGAGCAAGGAAAACCGTCAAGAACAGGAAGCATTGCAGAAAGCTTTGGCGTTGGTTAAAGAAATTCTGGTCGAGGTGGACGCACAAGTAGCAGAAAAAGAAAAAGAGGATAGGAAGCTTGAAATATATCATCGAATTGATGCAAAGTCCTTCACCATACATCGGGGACACAAATTTAAGAAATCTGACATACTGCAAGGAAACAGATCGTTGAAGTTTGAAGGGGTGGCGATGCTGATGCAAGGCAGAGGAAAGATGCAGGTTGTTTTGGTTATAGTCCTGTCAGACGTTTTATTTTTTCTACAGGAGAATTCTCATAAATATAGTTTCTTCACTCCAGACAATAAGGTAAAATGAAACACCATAATCTTTTTTTTTTTTTGTCAAATGTTGATATTTATTTAGGCTGGTGTAGTCTCACTTCAAAAATTGTTGGTTCGAGAAAAAGCAGGGCAAGATTCCCGAGGTATTTACCTGATATCATCGAATCCTGCTGATCCAGAGATGTTTGAGCTGAAAGTTCATAAACCGAAAGACAAACAAGTATGGATACAGGCTATTAGGTAAACTGTGAGTTGTAGATTAATCTTGTTGATAATAATTGTTGGGCATTATCAAGGGATGCTGTTCAAAACTGCCCAGAGGAAGAGGAAACTGCGAATATGACCGCCGAAGACAAGCAGCAAGACAAGCAACATCAAGTGCGAAATTTGATAGGTAGGGAAAACATTTCATTTCTATATTTTCATGGAGATATATTCGATGTACAGCTTGTATATAGTAAGTGTTTTTTTTGTGCAAATTCCTCTACACACTTACCTGTACAAGTTGTTGCTTCATAAGCTGAATCTTTTGGAGGGACATTTTTAATGTAAATAGTCTCCTGTTTCGTAAATTTGAACTATTACTGTATCTGTTTCTACTCTACTATTTGTTTCTGAGAAAAAAAATGGTGTGGTTTTGGCTAATGAAGGGAGTGTCGACTAAAAATCCACACAAAATCATGGGTCTAGTAGCCTGGGAAACAGTTTTTACAATAATTAACACGTGTCAGAGATCCTTAAAGCTAATTGGAAAATGTTTCATCACCAGACTTGGCCTCCTTAACGATCTTTCTTCAGTCAGCTTTATCAAAGGCTCTTCTTCGCCATCCTCTTATTCCTAAGTTATTTAGATCGCCTTCTACATTGTCTAGATATCTCATTTTGAGCTATCCTCTTCTACAGCTTTGAACTGGCCTTTCTAAAGGGTGATTTTTGTGTGTGTCCTAATTTTCGGTAGGGGTCACTGTTTATTGAGGGAACAATTTGGTGAGAAAATTATTTCGAGGAACAGATCTGTCAGTTGGCCACCATTCACGCCTTTAGACTATTTTCTTTGGGGTTATGTTAAATCTTTGGTCTATGCCGATAAACTAGCAACTATTGATGCCCTGGAAGCCAACATAACTCTGGACGAAAATTCATTTCAAATAATGAGGTCAAAACTGAGATAAGGCTTTATTTTGCAGAGTAGGATAAACCGCATTATACTGAGGGTATTATTATTGAATTGAAAAATCTTTTGTTTTCTTTGTCAGGCCAACAACTTTTCGAACGACCTTCACAGTAGAAAGAGACAGAGAGATTGTTATATTCAAGGCCCTATAGGGTGTATAGGATAAGAACACCCAAGTTAATAAAAGGCTCACTATTTTCACTGTACGACTCGGAGATTAATACGGATTCTTGGTTGACATATCCCTGTACATGAAAATAATCTTCCTCACGTGATATGTATATATCACATGAGTGAGATATCATGATATTGTGATATGTATATATCCAACTTGCATGATAACCAAAACATAAACTAAAATCATCAGGCGTCATTACAATTAGTGTATATTATTTTGTGCTCTGTGCTGTACAGAAGCAGATTCGGATATCGAAGGTAATCTACGAGTAGAATTACTCTGCATGCGTTCAGGTCCTTCAGTTGACTATTTTTTGCTATATGTGCATGTGATTTTAGGTTATACCAATATTACAAAAACGGCAAAAGATTATTTAGAAGTAACTAAGTAGTCAGTTATTTAGTTGGAGTTGTAGGGTGAGTGTAAGGTTGGTTTGGAGGTTTCTTGTAAATAACAGAGACAAACACTCATTAATAGCATTCAAATCAGAAAATATCAGGACTTGTACTTTATACAACTGTTATGTGCCGAACTTGTCATGGCCGTAGTATCAGGCTAAAAGGAGTTACTGCTACTCTAAAAACTAGTTATGTTTTTGTGGTCAGTGTATCATGCATTCTGCTCCATTTTGGATTTGGATTTTTCTCCACGATCTAAAACTCAAAAAATATCAAAAATATCTGTTCTTATGTAAATAAAGAATCACTGGGTAAAAACAAAAAACCAAACGGAGACAAATTTCTGAGTGATTCTTTTTTGTAATAAATTTGCCTAACGAACAAAATTTTTAAAATATAAAAAATGTTCTAAAAAATTTACAAATTTTTAACGTTAACGTTTCGGGAAGTATTCTCCTCCCGCTTTCAAAACGAATCTAAAAATAAATTATATTAATTTCTATAAATTCTGAAACCACAGGAAGTAAAAATATTTTTATGTATGTCAATCATACTTACATTGATAATTAGTTTTAATGACAATGACATACTACCAAAAATAATATATATAGGTGTGAGGTTTACTGTGTGATTGTGTATTCAAATACTTAAATGTTTTTAATTGTATTCTTTAGAATCGGGAACCATATTGAATTTAAATCTACCGAAAGCATATCAATACAGTTATTTTTATTTAAATTAAGGTTTTTATGCTATTTTATTCTAATATCTGATGGTCTAGATGTCTCACCATAAAAACCTTCTTAGAAAGGACGATTTTAATAAATCTAGAATTTGTTAACACGCATGGGAATCGTATTAAAAGAATCGGTAACAAAATATAGAAGATTAAAAGAAACCGCTATAATTAATTTAAATAAAAATAAGTGTATTACTATGATTTCGGTAGATTTAAATTCAATATGGTTCCCGATTCTAAAGAATACAATTAAAAACATTTAAGTATTTCAATACACAATCACAATCACACAGTAAATCTCACCTATATATATTTTTTGGTAGTATGTCACTGTCATTCAAAACTAATTGTCAATGTAAGTATCATTGACATACACAAAAATATATTTACTTCCTATCGTTTCAGAATTTATAGAAATTAATATAATTTATTTTTAGATTCGTTTTGAAAACGGGAGAATACTTCCCGAAACGTTAACGGTAAAAGTTCGTATATTTTTGTAGAATATTTATTATATTTTTAAAATTTTGTTCGTTAGGCAAATTTATTACAAATAAGAATCACTGAGAAATTTGTTTCCGTTGGTCGGTTTTTTTTTGTTTTTACCCAGTGATTCTTTATTTACATAAGAACAGATATTTTTGATATTTTTTGAGCTTTAGATCGTGGCGAAAAACCCAAATAAAGAAAAAAATATATGGACACACCACAATCATTCAGACTATTTATAACTAGTATGTATCTTGCGCGACTGTTTTTCATTTCGATTATTTCCGAAAGCAGTGCTTGTCTTCAGGTAAATTGTTTTAGATATGATACTAGAGACTATAACTAAATTGAGAAATTTGTTTTCATTTTGTCCATTTTCTGCCATTTTTAATGTTTCACAGAATTTTAAAAACAACCAAATATCACAATTTTGACTAAAGTACCCGCTGAAATTCCTTCTGTATACATTAAAACTTTGCACGCGTGACGTAGATAACACTTCGGTTTTTTGATGTAATGCCATCTAGTGTCAAAAATGTTACGAGCTTTTGCATCAACTTAAACATTATTTTGATGGTGACGAAATAAATATATTAATTCTTCTATCGGAACCTTCGGTGTGAAACAAATTAAACTCGAAGAGATTTATCACTGAACACCAAATCGATACTAAAGGAGATGATTCAGTCTGGACAATGATCCTGATAATTTCATAGCTTCCATTTTATCGGATCTATCCTGATATTTTGGATTTGATTGAGTAGTAATGCTTTGTTCGATAATCATTGCATATTATTTATTGTTTTGTCATATTTTACGTTTGTCACTAATTAATTTTCCTAGCCCAACTGCTACACTTCAAGTTTCTTGTACATTGTTGCACGTATTTTTTTTTTAATTGTGTATGCTGAAGTGTTTGATCTAGAGTTGCAAAATCAGGATAATATGTAACCGGTGTATATCTGTTTACAGCTTTATTGAGGCAAAACGATGTGGAGCAAGCATTGTTGTTAGAGGAAAAGATGTTGTTGCAATTACGGCTTTTGGAGGCTTCAGGATTAGAACCTCCATCACCACCGTCATACAGACATTTGGTGAGCGAAAGTGCTGATACAGGTCTGATGTGGAAAGAAGTTTTAACCGCTGTTCAGGTATTTAATTTAAACATTATATTCTAGGTCATATGAATTATTGAGTTTGGACAATTCTTCTATTGGAACCTTTGATGTGAAACACTAAACTTGAAGATATTCACCACTAAACACCAAATCACTTTTTTAAACTTCTCGATGCACGTTCCGCTAATCATGTTAGCATCATCAGGAAATTTTTTTGCTTTCCCCTTTTTACTTTTCATATTATTGAAATCTTATGCAGGAGGTGAAACAGGAAAATGAGTTAAAGGAAAGAAACTGAACGGAAATAAAATATGGTATTTTGCTCTGAAAAATTGTTTACTGTGATAAAAACTGGAGGGGCGGCGCCCCAACGTCCTTCCTCACGAACCGCCACTGGTAAAAATCATGAACCATGAAGTTTACTGAGCGTTACATTAATTTTTTTTCTTACATTTTTTTATTTGAATGCTTTCATATGCATCCAAAGCCCTATTGTTATTTACACTTTTAACCAGTCTTAAATTACCAATATCTATATTGTGGTCACGTTCGATTGCATTTTGGGCAATACAAGATTTTTCGTTTTTCCCATATCTAATGTGGGTAATGTGTTCTTTATATCCCGTTAATATGTATCTTTTTGTTTGCCCAATATACCTTCGATAACAATCTTGACAACTAATTTCGTAAATCCTCGACTTTTCATGTTGATTTACTTTATCCTTTGGATTACCCAGGACTTCTTTTAATTTATTATATGGTTTATACACAATCTTAATGTCCACCTTTTCAAAATTTTGCCTGGGCTTCGTGTTAATTGGACATCAAACGGTATTACCATGAATTTATTTTTGTTCTGATCCTTTTGAAAAGTCGAAAATTCTTAGCTCAGTAAACTTCACGGTTCATTATTTTTACACGCTTCGTTAGGTAGGGTTATCATATAAATTGTACATAGTTTAGTTTTAGAATCAAATTAAATCATCTCCGGATGATGATAACATGGTTAGCGAAACGTACGTCGAGTAGTTTAAAAAAGTGATTTGGGGTTTAGTGGTAAATCTCTTCGAGTTTATTTAGTTTGGCTTTTTTAAAATAAACCTATGACCAAAAAGTAACGTGCCTTAAAAAAAGTATTTATTCATCCAAATTTATTTTGTCTTCTTCAAAGTAATGCAATACATTTGTACAAATACACTGCAATACACTTGTTGTGTGCACTTGGATGATCCCTTTGTACTCAAAATGGCGTTCACGAAGTGGTTTAATAAATCGATGGAATATGGAAAAGTCACACGGTCACCATATCTGGTGAATATGGTGCTCGTGGAATGGTATTTGTTTTATTTTTAGTGAAAAATAGACAAATAATTATTATTATGTGTAGTGTATTATTCCAAACCATGAATTATTTTGCCACAAATCTGGACGTTTTTATCGAATGAACTTTCTTATTTTTATCGAATAAGACTATACTTATCGGCGATTACTCAGTACAAGATTCTTGATCTTGGGAATGTTTTCTTTATTCTGGAAGGTCTTTCTGAACAAGGTTCATCTTTAATTGCTTCTCTACCATCACTAAAATCTTTGAATCACTTGTAAACATTTTTTATGACCTGGCGTCATCATCGTAGCCCTTTTATAACATTTTTCATGCACCAGTACAAGAAATTTTTTCGTCGATAAACTTTGTGCGAATGCGAAAAAAGTGTGCGAATTGTGTGTGTATTCGCACACTTTGTGCGAAAAAACTGTACGAATTTTTAAACCAACGTCTTTTCTGTAAAATACATTATAGCGGTATCATTGTTTATGTAGGAGGTAAGTCAGTTGGCCAGTTCTCTTTACGCAACTGGAACAAACTTGTCGAGGAGCGTGAGCTCGGCAGGAGAACACCAGAGCGAGACCTATGTTTCACCTATACTACCAAAACGTGCAGAAACGTTTGGCGGTTTCGACAATAACCAGGCACCCCTAAAGGTCATGGGCAAGAAATTGTTACAAAGTTCCACCGCAGCTTCACCCGATTTCGAAAATCTGAAGCCTGGCGATTCAAGACTGTTTGTAAGTGGTATCTTGTATTTTTTCCTCAGTTTTTTTTACTTTTTTGATTCTCCACAGGAACGGTTGCCTTATAGAAATTGTGTGATATCTGGAAAACCTGTAATAAATGGATCCTCTGTAAATAACGAAAATCAACAATCGCCACAACAGATCCAACGACAGCAGCATCAGCAGGTTCAGGCCCAGTTGGTTCAGGCTCAGGCTCAATTGTTAAATTCACAACAGCTCAGTGCTCCCCCAGATGCACCAGCTTTGCTCTCTTTGGGCCGTGAACAACAATACGCAGCCATACAATTAAGTCATTACGTGTATACTCTGCTTTGTATTATTTCTCAACTGATGACCACAAACGGAAGGTATATATTTTGTTAATGGTATACAAAAATTACTCTAAGTGCGATTCTAATAGTTTACAAGCTCAAATGGCGAATCTGAAAGGATCAGACAAGCAGTATCGTCATAATCAACAATTGGAGGAGTTGAGAAACTTGCAGGACAAACTAAGCGGGGAAAAAGCCTCGTGGGCAGCTACGAAGGAACAGGAAGAGAAGGAACTCGAAGAAAAGCGACAAGAATTGCTTAGATTACAGGTATGTTAATCTATTCATCTGCCGCTTTGGGGGAATCAACTTGGATTCATCTGACGAGGAGTAAAGGCTCCGAAACTAGTCGTAAGAGTTGGTTGATTCTTCCGAGGCGCGAGATGAAGGAAGCATGGATCGTCCAACAGATTATTATACACAGTCTATCTAAGGGAAAAACATTTTTTATGTGATCCAATTGCTGATGGTGGTGAAACAATGCAGATGCGACCCTCCCCAGCCAACGATTTTTCGAAGTGGTCGTTGTATGTTTGCAAGAATCATTGAATAACTAGATGACGTTCTCCACTGTATGCATTTTTTTAGCTAAAACAAGGATCGTAGTGCTCCACTATCCCTCATATTCATCCGATTTTGCTTCGTGCAACTTCTAACTATTAAGAACATTCAAATAGGCGATGAAAGGGAAGCGTTTCTACATGATTTCGAGTATCCAACAGGTTTTGATCGTGGCTTTAGAGATGATTCCAAAAAATGACTACCAGAAGTTTCTTGATTTTCTTTTAGACAGATTGTGTATGGTATTATTCAGATTTATTGGAGTGCACATAATCCTCTAATATTTAGGAGCAAATACGAGCTGAACAAAATGATATAACTCAACAAAGGGATCAGCTGTACCGAAAAATGGAAGTACTGACCAGTCAGGGACTGCTTATTTCACCAAACGTTGCAATTCCTGTGACCGGTCAGTTAGATGACAGCAGCAAAGACAGTTCAGAAGAGAGCAGCCCTCAGTCATCAGACACATCATCAGCAACCTCAGCTATGAGTTCTAGCCAAAGTTCTATGTCCCATTTAGCAGCAGCTGCCGAAAAACGGAAAGAAAGCAAATGGGGAAAGAGTAAGGAGCCCAAAACTCACCTCTATTATTCTAATTCTAACCCGATTTCGTCTTTAGGTAATACTCAATCTAAACAGTTACCACTAAACTTGATTTCGACCACCAACCAGCAAAAAGTCTCTCAAAATCTACCTGTTAAACAACAGATACCTTTGAAGTTAGCTTCGAGGCTAAGTTCGGGGGTTTCCGAGTCTAAGTTGATGTCGGCTGGTCCTCAGCAAATTTTACCGTTGAAACTCAGCCAGGACGAGAAAATCAGACGGACCAGCACCTCAGGTTACCAGAGATTATCGGAGAACAGTTTCAGTCCACCATCGGAAGAGTCTGTAAGTTTGTATTATTTTTTGTTATGAGGGTATCGCGAAAATTGTTCGGTTTAATAACTGAATAATTAAGCCATGGGTTTGATATTATTTTTTATTTTCCTATATAATTTCATTTTGATTGAAAATAGATGTTAGTTAGAAACAACCTGCTATGTTATTTAAATAGTTCCACATTTATTTCAGGTTTTTGCCTTTAAGAGCAAAGACTGTTATGGCGCAGGATTGTACAGTTTGAATCGATTCGAATCTGGACTGAACTACTGTACATTATAAACCTTGGCAGTTCATGATGTGCTCTTCAGCATCTCTTTTATCATTGTCCTGCCACCATGTCTTTCTTTGGTCTCACTATTCGTCCCTCTGTGATTCTCCTTGGTATTCAGCTCTTTGGGGCATTTGCCATCTATTCGATCCATCTGAGTAGCTGAACCTTCACAGAGATTATAACACCCAGATCTTTGTATAATTGCTTCAGTTCGAAGTTGTACCTGATCCTTTGCTTTCCATTATCATTCACACCACCAAAAATTCTTCTGGGTACGTTTTTTTCTTATCTGTACTGTTTTTTTTTGTGAAGGTCCACGGTTCGCAGCTATAAATGACCACTGGTTGAATGATTATAGGGAGGAGGAAGTAGTTTTGTAAGTAATATCTCTTGTGATGATGTTGTTTTTGTCTAACTTGCTTCCCAGATAAGCAAATTCCGCAACTTCAATGTTGTCATCGCCAATGATCCAGTTCTCTTCTATTCTTCGATTAATTATCTTTTCCTTTGTTTTATCTATATTTATTTCTAGACTGATTCTTTTGGCTATCACCTTTATTTCATTGTAGGTCTTTCTTAATGATCTTTTCGACCATATTAATATGTTTAGGTCATCTGCATAGCCTATTATCTGTATTTCTTGATTTATCACGGTTTCGTTTAGGTCTATGTCTGTTTCGTTGATGATTTTGTTCAATATTGTGGTAAACAGGACTGATTCCAATCGATCCCCGAGTTGCAAACCTTTTCCGATCTAAAATTTTAATGTAGTATATATTATTTTTACTACTGCCCTTAAAGTTAAGCATCGTCATCCGGGTTAATTCACCGGGATGAACTGGTATTCCCACTTCCTCAATGTACTTTCTATACTACTGCTTCTTGAGGTGTTCGCGCACTATTTAAAGCTTATAAACATCTCGAATAAAGGAGCATCATACTGTTTTCTTCATTATTTGATGGACTATGAACAACTCATCTATTGTTGAGTATTTCATTTAAATTTGGCGTGCACAACAATTATATGTAACGATAGTTTGTTATTGGTCACATGAGAGAAATAATCTTCATATACTTTTAAATGTTTTGTTTTCATGCATCTTTAATGATGAAACAACTAACTGTAGGAATACTGTCGTTGTTAAGAAATGTACAGTGATAAATTTCACTTGGTTGTGATTAACTGCCTTTCAGTTAATTCATGCGGTTTGATGATATCCTCCATTTCAGACACCGACAACGCACTCACATTTTCGAACGGGTTCAAGCCCCGCCATGATGCAACAATCACCACCGTCTTCGGGGTCTTCCAGCCAGTGCCAGAGTCCTAGCAGTGCCAAAGCTACACGTACCCATACTTATCCCAAATTACCTGAAAAATTTAAGGTTAGGGCCGATCAGCCCCTCTCCCAAGACGAAGAAGTCATATACTTCTGACGACGTTGGAAAGCAACTAACTTCCTCAGTTCGTTGATAAAAAGTAAGGTGTAACGTAAATTCATTCACATCCAATGAAGATGGAAGAAATTGTGAGTCAACAAAGGTTTTATGCACAGTGTATCTTTTGGTATATTGAATATTTATCGTTCAGTGTCGATAAAGTTTTGAGAAACGAATCAACTGGTTAAAAGTTCTTCAATAAGGCTGTGGTTTAGATCTAGTAGCTCGTTTTTAAACCCTTTTTTAAAAGAAATTGTGGTTAATTTAAATTCAACTGAAGAAAACTCTGAAATCATACTTTTTCTATTCTTCAAATTGAAAAATATTCTTTATCGACACTGATGTTTTAAAAAAATTGCGTGCAATAACAAAAGGTAATAAAAAAATGTTGTTTTTTAGTTGATAAGCTTAGAATTAAAAAAAAAATCATCGTCTTTGATGTTGTTTCATCTCTTTTTCTCGAAAGTATATCGAAATATTTTGACGAATTTTTTTCGATGTTATACAAAACATGCAATCAGTATAAGAAAAATTAATCCAGATTATCTCAGTTATTTCCGGTACTTCGAACGACTATATCGGGAATAATATGAACTCTTCCTTGAACTACTGTAGTACGAATATATTTTTTAGAAAGTAAGGATCTCTGACAATACCAGCTCAATGTCTCTCATCAGACTAGTCATGTGCTTATCTCTGTTAAAACGAGTCTATATTACATAGATTGTAGTAAATGTCGTGGCTGTAACTTATTTACATTGAAGTAAAAAAAATCTCTTACCACATTTCTTTTCGTTGCAAATTTCGGTCAAACGTTCGAATCTAGGGAATAGTTAAACTTTTTCGAAATATAACAAACAGTTAAATTGCATAGTTAATATTAAATATTTTTTTCAGATGTCTCTTAACAAAAAATACATATTTCCGGTAGAAAACTTTATGGTTTAATTTAAAACCAGAGATGTGGTTAAGTTGGTGTGTGTTAGAGACATCACCAATTGCTCTATTTTTTTTTAATTTATATTGTATTGGGAATTGTGTATATGGAAAAAAAATCTCGTGTTTTCTTAGCTTTGGCACTTCTATTTTTTGATTCATTGATTATGAGAGTAATTGGTAGGGTTAAAACTAAAATTCTGTGACAATACGTAGCGATACTCTCCTCCTATAAATCTCTAGTTAGATTTAAGATGTAAATATTGATATTACAACGTTTTCCCATACCAGTTTCCTTCGTGTTATAGTTAATGTCTTATTTAAAAAAAAAGAAGAATAAGAAACCATGACTGTGTTAACCATACATGTTTCAAATCTCTGACTAACGTAAGTCTTATTTATAGGCAAAAGCTTGAAGTCGGATATTTTGACGCGCAAAAATTTCACTTATTTGTTACTGATGATTCATTTTATTTCTTTTAGACCTGAAAAAAAAGTATTTTTAATATTCGAACGTCTTTCATGTATGTCTTTACGGAATTCAGTAGATTATAATGACTTGTGTCTTATTAGATACCAAAATTACTGAATACATTAAAAAAAAATGTTCAGGATTAATGAAGAAGATTAGAGTGTAACTAGTATTAACGCACGTGATCTATTTTTTACGAAAAAAAAATGTTAATGTTTCAAAGTTGAAAAAATCTTAGATTGATTGATTTAGATCAGATACTGTTATATTTTATATAAATTCTATTTTTCCAGAACACATGAAGCTTGTAATAACTCTATTCTATGCGGTTAAGTCTCCGTTTATTGATTTCGAACACAAAAGGCCTATCTATTCGTTGAATCTGTAAGATTTAGTAGCTGTAAAGTGTACGTATTTTTATATCTATTTTTCTTACGTTTAGAAAACAGGAACTCTTTAGGGGAAAAAACGCGATGGAAGTGTAGTTTATTTTTAAAAGGGAGTTTCTCAAAAATCACAGCTTTTAAAACGAATATATCTTTTCTTTTGTTGACTAGGGAGATAAATATTTGTAAAAATAGCGAATAGAAGTTGCTCATTTTTTCTTTTAATGTCTGTCACTCTATGCTTCCATGAGAAATGTTAAATCTAAATATTATCGTTGCCAAAGTTCTGCTCCACATTATGTATTTAAGGGCAAGCATGCGGTAATAACGTAGATTTCTTCCTGCTTGCTCTACGGTTTCCTTTACATTTTAGTAGATATGATTCTTTGTGTCTTAAAGGTGTTATTGTTAACTCTCAATTGTTATATATTTTAAATTTGATTCAGTTAAAACTTGTGTAGTGCAATAAGTTTAACTTTCTGTCGGGCGCAACAGACTTAATCAAGCATTAGGGAGCAGTATAATACGCTCAGAAATTTGTGTTAGAACTAAAGATTTTCCTTGAAATATAAAAACATGGTATGCCCGTTTGTAAATACACGTTTGACAAAAAACACTACTAGATTTTATTTCTTGAAACGCTACATCCCCCATCGAGGTTTATACATACACCTTAAATGTATCTTTTCTTAAATATTTATACACTTTACTTTTTACATTGAAACACACACACTTTTTATATTGAAATCTGTAAAGGCCCCTGCGACTGGTCTCCGAAGTGATGATGGTTGTCATGACCTCACCCATGACTATTAGTTTCCCTGAGTCATTGTTGAGGAGTTATGGGTTTTATAGTGGTTCGGATAATCCAGCTTAGATCTACATGTTCTTTCGCATGCATACAGAATTGCTACACGCGGCCCGCCCTCTTTGGCTTTTCGTGCTCTCCTTTTTGTCGATTATTTTCAAGCCATTTGGGTCAGTCCCTTGCCGTCTTTTCCCATTTGGACATTCTTGAAGAGTTCTTTAGAGACGATTTTATTATGTCTTTATATATTCTTTTTGGTCTCTGGAGCACATAATATACCTTCCTTCTCCCTTCATTTTCTATTTCTTGCAGTTCCCTTTCCTCATCGCTGTATGGTTTAAATCATTTTAGTCGTCGCTACCATTTAAAAGGTATTCCAACTGTTTGTTGGCATCTCCTGATAAATTTCTACATTACTGTGAAGTTTAACAGACTGCGTAAGTTTCTCCATCATGGTTGAAACTAATATAATGGTTTTTTCTTTTCTTAGAACATATGAATCTAAAGTTGTGTGGTTTTTGTTGAGACCAAATAAGCTATTTACAGAGAACAAAAGGCTGGTTATTAGACATAAAGACATTCTATTACTAAACTATTCAAACGTATGGCACACGTAAAAATATGAGGTTGCTTTGCTCGAGATTGCAGATGTCTGTCTCTGAAGATACAAATAGAACAACTTAATATATTAGTACTGTGTGTGTGTCAGATCGGTTGCCCCCGACGGAAGATTAAACTATGGTCGATTTTGGTTTCTTTTTATTTTCTGAAATGTAAAAGACGCATCATTTTAGAAAAACCAGTATTTAAAAATGTTTCTTACCCTGTAAAACAGCTGCAATAACTAACTACATGTCGACTGAGTATCTTGAATTGTATTTTTAAGAAGTATATATAAAGTTATACACCCTTTGATGTTCTATTGTCGATCATTATCGAATATTGTAGGAGTTGTCTCAGTGTAATAATTTTCGACTAATATAAATGGCATCTGTTAAAAACCCATTTTTTTTTTGTTATATTCTGCTGTTAATTTTTTCTTGTAAATCACTCTTTTCTGTTTCATTTGTGTTAATCCTTTCTTTTATTTATTAGACTGCTCTTGTAATTATACTTATATACAGCTTTTTTTTATAATATATTTTATAGCCATTATAAAAATCGAATGTGTATAATTTTTTTTTAATTGTATTATCTCAGTATTTTTAACATTAATATTGTTTCACATCCATACATAACATCACTAATTATTTATTGTTTCTTTTTTGTATACACACGTATTTATTGTTTTAACATTCCATATTGTCTTTTAAAAATATAATACTTTTGGTCAAACATAAAAAAAAAGTATTGGAATAGAATCATGACATGTATATAGGATAACTAAATGTAAATAAATTTTATTCAAAACAAAGATCGGTGTTTTAACATGCCCTAAATCCTTTCAAGCTGCACAGTACAATGTTTAAAAGGTGTATAAATAAGTTTGCATCGTTTTCTATCAAAAATTTGGAATTTATTGTGAAAGAAAGGTACATTACGTTTTATTCAAAGTATTGTCTATCACTAGCCACTACTTTTTCCCATCTTTCTGGCAGCGTTCGGATACCACGTCTGAATAACTCTTCATTTTTTGAGGCTATTCACGAATCGACGCAATTTTTGGTGCCTTCATATGATGTAAGCGCTGCTCAGACAGGAACAAGTGATAATCGGAAAGGACAATGTCTGGTGAATACGGCGGATGGGGTAGGACTTCCCAATTAAGTTTGTCCAAATAGGTTTTGACTAGCGCCTCCACATGCGGAGGAGCCGCCCTATCATGCAGGAGAATAATTTTATCATGTCAATAACAGTAATAGGGCGTTTTTATTTGAGGGGTTTGGCTCAATCTCATTAGCAGTGTTTGTTAGAGAGTTCCAGTAATAGTTTTGCTCAGTTTGAGCAACTCATAATACACGACACCAAGCTAATGCAACCAAATACATAGCATGAGTTTTTTTCCATGAATATTCGGTTTGGCTGTTGATGTTGAAGCATGGTCAGGCGGTCCCCATGATTTTCTTTTCTTTGGATTATCGTACTGGATCCATTTTTCATCACCACTGACTATATGATGCAAAAAAAAAACCTTTTTTTTATTCTTGGAAAGCAGCATTTCACTCATGCAAAATAGGCGTTCAACGTCTCTCGGCTTCAGTTCATATGGAACCCAATTTCCTTGTTTTTGAATCATTCCCAATGATTTAAACGATGTGAAATTGCTTCTCAAGTCACTTCTAATGATAGTACAAGTTGTTTTTGCGTTTGGGACGAATCTTCCTCCAATAATACTTTCAATTCCGTGTCTTCGTACACTTTCGGCCTTCCACTGGGTTTTTTGTCTTTCACGTCAAACTCACCGCTTTTAAACTTTTAAAACCACTCGCGACAACTTGTCTCTTTTAAAGCAGCTTCACCATATAATTCTACAAGCAATCGATGCCCCTTGGCTGCAGATTTCTTCAAATTAAATAAGTCAAAAGTTCCCGCAAATGACGCTTATTCGGCACAAAACTTGACATTTTCGCACGAAAAAAATTATGTGATGCTGCTACGGAGATACTAATACCTAACTTACGATATTACGTTTTACATCTGACAATTTCAACATAACCTTCTGGTGGGGACATTTTTTGTCAAACGGCGGAAACTTATTTGTACACCTTTTATAATAAATGTGACAAATTTATTTTAATTAAGGAGGAACAATTAATCAAGGAACAAATGATGAAATAAAGCCAAAAGAGCCGAGAAATAAATATCGGCAAAAGAACTCAATGAATTTACTTACGAGGGTTGTATGATAAATATCTGGCCTTGAAAAGAAAAAAAAACAGTATTGTGTAAAATTTAATTAACTTTTCAACGTAATGACCTTACAGTTCGATACACTTGGTCTAATGTTATCTATTTTTTGTATCCTGTCTAAAAATGCACCTTCTTTGGCGCAGATTCGCCTCGGAAAACCCACTGTCCTACCCCACGTCAACAGTTATGAACCCACGCCAAAAAATTATTCTGATTGTGTTTTAACATCGCTAAACTTTCTTTTGAAGCTGACACACGTGGGTCTTAATTGTCAATTGTGAGCAATCGCGTCAGCCATCTTGCGGACAGCCTTTTTAATATCCAAATGAGTTGTTAAAATATTCTGTGCCTGTTCAATTGAGATGCCCACAGTCTCAGCAATTTTACGTACTTTCACTCTCAGATCGTTTATCACGATATCGTGGATTTTTTTAATCATTTCTGAAGTGGTAAGCTCATTTGGACAACATGGACGTTCTTCATCAAAAATGCTCGTACGGCCAGGTTTGAATTTAACTAATATTTTATGGTTGATAACGAAGGTGCAGAGTCCCCATAAAGTTCTTTTTAAAAAACAAGTATTTTATCACTGCTCAATATTCAATTTTTTCCATTGTTGTAAAATGACAAAAGTTGTTCTATTTAAATGGCTGTCATTCACAAATAAATAAATCACGCAGCGACTTGACAATATTGTTGTGAAAGATTATTTTTACTAGCAGCGCCATCTCTGGCATAGGCCTTACTTATCATATAGCCCTCATATTTCGGAAACTAGATGAAAACAACACCACACGAGAAATCACTGAATGAAATGGTAATGGTAATGAAGAATGGTAATAAAACTCCTTACTTTTTTTAGTCTGTCCTAAGATTTAAACCCATACAAAAGGGGTACGAAAGTCAATATCTATAAAAAATTTTATTTAGCCAGTAGTTACTTATGGCTGCAAGACATGGACCTTCACAAAGAACAGAAGATATGCTTGCAGTATTTGAAAGAAGAGTAGCAATTATATAAAGATCTGGATATTGTAGAGTATGTGAGGGCTCAGTGACTTTGTTGGGTGTGACAAGTGGTGGACAATTTGATTTGGTAGATCACACTACACTATTGAGACACATTTTATGACTATGCCTTGAGGAGCAAGGCGGTGGACTGGGTGCAGTTTTGCTTAATCCACCCCAAATTGAACAAATTGATCACACATTTGAAATATTAAAACATATTTCTGGAGTTCCCCAAGAATCTCTTTTGCAGCTATTGGTGCCTCTCAAAGTCACATTAACAGATGGCTCCACTATTTTCGTTAAAATAGAGTCATTCCAGTTGTTTTTGGGACAAAGGGTATAACACTATTAATGAAAAATGAGTGTAATTTGTATTAATGTATGTGATCTCTTATTTTTATTTCAATGTTCAAAATAATCTTTATATATACAGTTATATTTTATATAAATAAAAAAAAACATGTAATTATTTTATATGGTTGAGTCTTCTTGTATTTGAATACAAAATATTAATGTTTTACATTTATTACGTTTACTAAATATTTGTTTTTGTTTCGTCTACACGTTATAAAGGGTGCCGCAACTTTTAGTTCGTTTTAAAAATGCATATTAAATAAAAATGCAACACATATTTTCAAATGATTTCTACTTTATTTTCGAGAGTATACTTACCGATTAAGAATGGAACACGAAATGACCGATTTGGTTGGATTTGCAGTAGCCCATCCTGTCGACCCAATTTTTCAGTACAGCTTCAATCGTTTGAGCCTCTATTTCACCAAGAACCACTTTAATTGAACCTTTTAGTCTCAATCGTCTCTGGATGATTGACATAACATCTGCCCGACGGATCTCCACAAATAATAGTCCGACGAAGTCAAGTCGCAGCTGCTAGACGGCCAGTTGACATTGCCATTTCGGATGATAATACGAGTTTCGAATATAGGGAGCAAAACGTCGATTGTAGCGTTGGCTGTGGCGCCATCCTGTTGAAATCAAATATCGGCCAAGTCTTCTTCTTCAATCGTAGGGAATAAAAAGTTAGTTAGTATGACACGATAACGGTCGCCATTGAGTATTAATGCGACTCCTTGCTCACTTTCAAATAAAAATGGCCCTATGATGGCTTTGGACCATATTCCACACCATACAGTCAAGCGTTTTGAGTGAATTGGCTTCTCAATTGCCACGTGTCGATTTTTTGTGCCCCAAATACGGCAATTTTACTTGTGAAAATGAGCTTAGTCGGAAAAGATTTTTTGGTAAAAATGCTCATCTTCCAACCAATAATTGGCCCCATTCAGCGAAGCGAAAACGCAATAGGTGGTCAACCGCCTTCAATTCTTGAACCAATTGGACTTCATACCGAGGTCTTTGTGTAAAATTCTTCAGAGTCCTATTGCTGGAGCTGGACGGCGATGCGGAATGTGTGTATTGTCTGTTAACATGCCAGTCGAACGAACTTTTTTTCACAAATTTCCTTACACCGTTCTCAGTTGGCGCTTCATTTCTATCGAATTTTGTACGCAATTTTCGGCAACCGACTCTACTTTGAAAATAAGTTTTAAATATTTTCTGACGTTGATCAAGAGTATATCGGCTCATTTTGTACACTGGGAATATAATACCGAATTTCTGTCACTTGACAGATGACAGTAGATAAGCGGTAGAATAACCGCTAGTTCAAAAACGAACCACAAGATGCCGCATCTTTTATTATTTTAACATTGCATATTGTTTTGATAAGGATAAAATAAAAATTAGTGTTTTATTGTTAAAAAAAATATTCAATTAAAACATTGCTTTAGATCTCTTTACAATCGAGACTAGAAGTAAAATAGTTGATGTTTAGCCTGGAAAAAGCGTTATCGTAGAGAGGATGTTTATCTAACTACTGTGTGTAGATGTAAACAATAAAAATCCTTGACTTCCAAAATTCATACAATTACATCTTTTTCATGTTTAGTTTTAGTTTCGACTGTTTTTTAAAATAATCCTAGGAACTACTGGAATTTTATATAATTTGTCATTAGTAATCACTGGTAATAATTTATAATTTAGTTAAATTGTGTGTGTCAATATTTTTTTTTATCTACTAGAAGTAACTTTACTTAAAATATCCGAAGATAAATAAAACAGTACTAAGCTATAAAAAAAAACAATTTGGCTGAGTACCACTTTAATTGAAAATAAAAATTTAAATGTGAGTTGACAGTTGATTTGTAATATGTGCAGCATACGCACTACATTTTTTTAATTAACTAGAAAGTAAATTTTATATCTCAAGGTTTTGCATGTTTTTACAAATTGTAGTAGACTCAGAGGACAATTAAATGTAAATATGTTTTATTAAAAATAAATATTAGTATTTTGTCGATAAAATAATCAGATTCTCGAAAATGATTATTGTTGATGAAGCTCTTTGAAAAATTGATAAAATTGCACCGGCTTTTTTAAAATAAATTTTAAAACCTACTGTAACTTTAATCATCACCTTCAGATTGTCTCTCATTCTGGAATATTTGATAGACAATTACTGAATGATCATTATCATTAAACTTACATGATACATATAGTTCAGCTATTCTAAACACATAACAGTGACCTCCCCACCTTTCTCTCAAATATACAGATCTCGGGTCTTCTTGCAAAACATTTGTGATGGTTTTCCTTTTGTCTTCACCCTAAAGACAAATTCAACATTACATTACTTCATGATATATTAAAATTATCCTTACTTCAGGTCCCAATTCATTAAGCTGTGAAATAGCTCTTTCTTTGAAACTAACATTGAGTCTGGAAACTGGAGCATGATCAATCCAAGAGGGAACTCTAACATGCCCTGATGAAGTACTTGGTTCTGGTGCTGTGTTTCTTTGAGTCGTCACATTGCTTGTTGATTCTTCTTCTTCACCATCAGGAGCTTCTCTTTCTCCTATTCGTGAGCTAGTTCTAAAAAACATTTATTTTAAAGTTTATTATTATGAATGCTTTCACTTTTTTTACCTATTAAATGTAATCTCATTTCTGGCAGTACCAGATCCAGGAACTTCTACATTTTGGTTTCCTCTTTCATTTTCCTGCCCATCCATTTCCCTTGTAGAAGGGGAAGGTGCATTTGATCTTTCTTGAGGGACATTATGCAATTGGGCAGCATTAAAAGCAATTTCTTCAGTTAATGAATTATTTCTAGAACCATTATCAGATTCTATTGTACTATTCAGTACATCACCATTTCCACTTAAATTCAGACTGTTACACAATCCAGGATTATCATATTGTGGTATGTAGGGTTTTATATCAAACACTGGAGTTTGATCTATCATATCTACACCACTAAAATAAATAACTTTGTCCATAATTCTGTCAATTTTTACCAAGGATAAACCAATAGGGCATGGGCGGTGAGGAGATCTGGTTGCAAAAACACCTGTTCTGATTCCGTTTAATCGCGGAGGTGCAACTTTCGCTCTTACATGTGTGGCATCATTTTTATGAAAGTAAAATAATATCCACATATGAGAAAATTCCTGTAGACCTTCAAGTGCATGATATGGATTTGTAAATATATGTTTATTCAATGTTAGTTTTGCTATAGTATCTTTGCAAATTCCTGGTTGCCTGGGCGTACCTCGTTTTTCAGGAAAATGGGTACTTATAACGCCTATCGGTTTAAATTTAAATTCATTACTGTCCTCTGTTGTAGAGTTACCTGTTGAAAAATTAGCTGCTTCACTTCTATTCTTGCATTCGTTACATTGCCACTTCTCCAAAGTTGAAAAAATGTTTTTAATTTCCTTTTGATGTACATGGTTTAATGTGGACAGTTGTTGCCTAAAAAATAAGATTTATAATAATCGGATGATATTATACATTATAAATACCTTAGATTATGAATTTCCCGTCTTGCCAATAAAAGTTGATCTTGCAATTGTTCAATTTTTTTATTTGCCATGTTTTCTATTTTAGAGTAAATATTGTTTTTGTATTTTTGTTTGATATTTATTTTTAACTTAACAAGGTTAGATTGATTTGACGTTTTGCTTTTCTTATATAAATACTATGGCTTTTGTTAAACTTGATAAATTATAAGAAGAAGATCATATATAATTTAGGGCGGGAAATTATATATGTTTAGATTTCTGCTTCACTTGACTTTGAATATTGCAGGAAGACTGTCACAGCGCCAGTTGAGTTAAAAAGATGAAGATTTGCTATTTGGTGCCTTTTTTTGAATTTTCCTTTTTACCAAATTTTTTATTATAATATTGTGATATTAATAATTTTATATATATATATATATATATATATATATATATATATATATATATATATATATATATATATATATATATATATATATATATATATATATATATATATATATAGGTGAAAATAAATTTCTTTAATAACTACATGTAGATTTTCGGGGAGAACGTAATTTCGGATGAGTTTTAGAGCGTTTAATAACAGCCACCGGTTAAACACGGCCAGAATGAGGTTTTATTAATTTCATCCATTTTTCCTTATTTCTCATTTTAACTTCAAGAGGAATTGTTATTTGAGTCATAACTTTTGGTCGAGCAGAAGCGCGATCCTAAATGGCCATTAGAGCCCAGAAGAGAGATTAAAATAAACTTGTATTATAATAAAAAGCAAAAATTTAACTGGCCTCAAATGAAAATAATTTGAATATTTATATACCAGGATTGTTTTAAGGGTAGAATAGGGGTTTCAGGCAGATTTTTTGCATTTAATGTACATAAATTATTCTGAATAAATGTCAATGCTATTCTTCAACTTTTATATTAAAGGTTTTTGTAAATAAATATTTAATAAATGACAGAAGAGTTCTATCTAATCGGTTCCAGATCTAAAAATTATGAATTCGTTTTTAGATCGAGACATTTTTAAAATACTCCCGTACACCAAATCTTGATATCCGTTGCCCGTTTCGTTTAATTAATTAGGGTGATACTAAATTTATGCCATTAGCCTAAACAGGTCATTTTACAGTTGAATACACAGTCTGATTTCAATTTGGTATTTGAATTGATCGGATTCTAACGAGCAGAATTTTGCTTAGTATTTGGCACCAGTGTAAAAATCAAATATCAATTAAATAATATTTTTATGAGATTTAATGACTTTGTTAAATGTTGAAATAGGTAAGAACATTGTTTTAATATTATAGTTTTTTTCTTAAAGGAAGGGCTCATTAAATTTCATTCATTATATATTATTAATAAATATACGAGCGTAGTTCGAAAAGTTTACGTTAACACAGAGATGATACAAACATGACCAAATGACCATGATATTTGTCAATTATAATTCGTTAGATGGTGTACTGCGACGTTACAGACGCTTGCGCTTAGTTGCTTGCTTTTGGTGATTGAGTAACCAATGAAATGTTAAAAAGTTGTTTCTTTTACTTAATCACCGCCAATAACCAACTAAACGCATGTGTCTGAAACTTAGCAGCACGCCATCTAATGAATTGACATCCCTACAAATTACTGATTCTCGATACTTTTGTGTCATTTTGCTACTTTTTATAATAGAAACAATTTTAAAATTATTCTTATAATATTAGATTGTGTCTTTCGAGGATCTTAAGAATAATTCGTTGATAATCGAGTTGAAATGTTGGTTACAGTAATTTAAGTTAGTATAGTCAGGAAAAATATATGGAGCTATGCGATTATCAAATGCAATATTCATAGTTTATTAAATAAAAACATATACCATTAAAGTGCTTTATTTAATTTTTTAAATAAATTCGCAGTTTCGATTAAAACCCTGTAAGAAGAAAACGCAAGAAACTTACGGGTCAAATTATATTTTTTTCCTTAAAAAAAAAATACAATACGATGATTATTAGCCTATAGTGTATGCGGGTGGTGGGTGGATGGTGTAGGGGTGTAGGCCCTACATCCCTATACCATACTATGTACAGTGAGTTCCATTTTCGATGTAACTAACTAGTGGTTTCTAAGAAAAGTCATCGAAAATGGAACATATTATACAAGCATGTAAATTAATACTAATTAATTAGTATTAATTTACATTCCATATTGTTATTCATACAGTCTAGACAAAAAAAATCTACAAGCAACACTGGATGACTCACTTAAGACAATATATATATATATATATATATATATATATATATATATATATATATATATATATATATATATATATATATATATATATATATATAAAATATATATATAGATAAAAAGATATTATTATTTTAAAAAAGTTTGTATCTAAAGTATATTACTTATAAAACTATATTATTATGAAATAGGTAATGCAATATAGTTATTTAATATTGATCATTTTTTGTAATAAGGACAACAAACCTTGGACAAACCAAACCTTGGTGATTTCCATAATTTTACAGTAGTCTCCCCTATTATAAGAAAGTATATATTTTCTTGGTTATTTTTTTCCAGTACATATATAATATACATAATTATATTAATAAAATACTTGTTTGCCAGATCTTTATATATATTCGATATGTGCATATTCCGTACATTTTTATCGAACCACCAGCTTTCTCCATCCGCTTAGAGAATTAGTGTTAAACTCTAAGGATAATAGAAATATATTATAAAATAAGGAAATATTAGTCTGCATTTTACATTTTACCAATTAAATTACTACGAGTGCATGCATAGGATTTTGCGGCATAATCATTATATTTATTTGTGACTGACACATCCATAGGCCTTTCAAATTTCTTCTCTTCAAACCATTGTTCATAGCCTTCTCGGCTAGCAAAGGTATATGATCAGTTTTAATTTTATGTTGTGGTTTATCTCCAAATCTGTTTCTAGTTTGTTATAAGCTTCACAGACTACCTGATTTTCATAAAACAATGGACAAATAATATGTGCATTCTTAGCATGGGAACCCTGCTGTTGGTTGTGAATATTTTTTAACTGTCTTTTCATTGTTGAAAAAAATACTGGACACTAAACAACTCCAAATTGCAGAATGGAAAATTTTGTTCTGGATAGTCCACTACTTATGAACAGTACTACAGGATAGCACAGTACTTTTCACAAAATAGATAAGAAATAAATATATTACAAAATAGCTTCAAATACCCCGTCAAATACCTATTTCCATTTTATCAACCTGGTTTTTAAGATAGTCCTAAAGACAAATGTCTTATGAAATAACGATAATCTATTGCAACTCAAACTCAACGGTTATTCATTGACCATCTGCGAATCGTGCCGAGAGCTTCCAGGGTTTCCATTTAACGAAATCCCTAAAAAGAGCACCTTTCAACATATACCGATTATTTCCGAAGGGTGCTGAGTGCTTCCGGGGTTTCAGTGATTTTTATCGTCCTTAATGAACCTTGACAACTAGATTTATTTGCGCATACTTGTCCGTCACATTTGCGCCATCTCTGCGTCAGGTCGCGAACTTTTAAAACGAGTCGGCTTACAATAGCATGACCGTTTTGGATTCTTGATTTATCATGTATTTTATAGATGGTAGCATAGGCAAAACTGCACAACAGAAAATAAAAAAACTGTATTGCAATTTGTTGTAGTTTATTCGCCTGACGGTGACACTGTACTCTACCCGAAACATTAACTCAATTTTGTTGTTTAATTAACTTCAGAACGTCTTAATTTGTTCTCAACCGTGGCGTAGTCTTACAATCTGTAGCTCGTGTGTTTTCTCAGCGGCGTATGAGGCAGCACTTTGTATAATGGAAAAAGTTTTAATTTACTCTGCCGACTTTAAAAAATGAACAAAAGAACCTTTTTCGATGGGCGGGATTAATGAAAACAACACGATTTCTTGCTGTTTTGTTATAGGTTTTATCTTGGTAGCATCTCTCCATTAAATCTCCTGGTTGTCATATGATGAGTTATAATTCAATGTAATCTTTGATCAACAAACATATCGATTCATTAGTATTTGTTATAATTACCGATATTAAATAATCAATGTCGTTGACATTGACATTTAACTTGCCTGGATAGGTGTAACTTCGTCTACTTCTTCTTCTCTTAAACTACGGCTTTTATCATTTAGGGTACTAATGTGACAATCATAATTTCAAAGAAATCTAAAAGAATAAACAAAAATGCTGTTTTGTATAATCAAAAATACATTCTTTAAATATAGTTTAAATCAATATATAAAAAAAATAATTAAATTCTGTTAACTCACAATTAATAACATTTATATTCATAATTAAACAAACGTCATTTTATATTATTCGTTTTGATGATTAAACGAAGAATATTATTGAAAACATTCTGTAAAATTAAAACATATAGAAGATTAGATTTTTCCGTTCAGTTTTTTTTTCTTCTGATTCTCTAACCTAGGTAAATTAACATTTTTTTCGGAAAACAATTTATCGACATATCTTTTTTTGCCAGAAAATAATGTTGATAACAGTTTTTGTTGCATTTACTCTATTAATATGATTGTGTTTTTCTTTTCACTTCTTAGTGTTTAAATACAAATGTATCATAACGGTTAATTGTCGCGTAAACATAAAAGATTATTTTTAAATGAACTGATTTGACAAAAGTACACAAACATAAAAAAAGGAGAAATTCGTGATCAGGCAAGAAACCAATTAGATTTAATTTTATTCTGAGACAAGCCCGAAACCTTTTCGTTGAAAAGGGGGTAGAGACAATGGAGATAAAACAAAAAGAGGCGAGGGCAAGGTTGACTCTCTGATTACGTTCTGGCGTGATTCGACATTCGGCGGGATGAATTTGTTCGAAAAAAGTTTTAGGTATGCCCATATTGCATTTATTCACCCGTTCTAAACCGAATTATTTAAATTCTAACGAGTCAAAGTTTGGCAATGCGGTTTGCGTGCGAATTAGGCAATCTATTGAAATATAAATAACGCCTGGTTGCCTATATGGCTGTAATGAACTTTTGGATTAATTTTTTCAATTTGGTAATTCGTTAACAGCAGATTTTTGAAATCCGCTTATTAAAACATGTTAATTTTGCAAACATTTCTTTCAATTCTCGTTGAAATGGTTATATTCTATTTTCAAATAGTTGATAGAGTAAAAAAAATCTGAATTTGACAACATAGTTGCCAGATAATATTAAGAAATAGATTGTTTTTTTTCGGGGGCGATTGCAAGCGCATCACTAATTGAGGCTATTAGCGACTGAACTTATTGCCTAACGTGGGCTTCGAACCACGGTCAGAAGCCACTGATTAAGCCCGATCAGCACCTTCCTCGGGCTATTAAACTTTGGTTTTGTGCTTAAAACCTTAAGTCTCTCGAAAAACCTACCGAATGGCGAGTAACCAACGTAGAACACCATCTTAGCAGGCATTCGCCATTACTCAGGCTCGAACTGTTGTGACCGAAGAGAGATTTGCAGTTTTGACTTTAAATGCAGTGCGTTAGCCTGGTCTCCCCTCGGAGGGTCACCAATCCAAGAACTAACTGCAACAAATGACATTGTATTTTGACCTCCGAGTCGCTGGATGACAGGAGATGTCAACCTTTCGGTCAACATGCTGTCGTATTATGTTATGGTGTGGTTTAGAATAAGAAAAAGAAGAAGTAGCAGAAGAAAACAAATGATAAAGACCATTAACGAAATTAGCAGAATAGATTGGAATACTTGCGCTAAAGAGATTTTTGAAGTGAAATCTTCTTTAGCCGTGTTGAGGCGATTTTCGATAGGGGCAAAACTTATGGGTTTGCGTCACCGACATGCCAGACTGGCGACGCCAATTGTGTTTTAAATTAAATTGTGTTTTAGATAATCATTATTTTAATTGTTTAATTGTAGAATCACTGTGCAGTGAGGAGTATTTATCACACAGGAGTGAGTACTTAAGATGCTAATATTTTTATGTAGAAAAATGAATAACAAAAACAAAGCATTTATTTTCGAATATTTATAAAATTGGTATCAATATTTGCGTTAAAAAATTTGATATTATTTATTTTTCTAATATTTAATCTCTGCAATACATTGTGCAATGAATATTTCATAATGGCTTAGGAATTATCTTACTAGCGTGATAAAACAGATTTCTAGTTGTTCGATATTATTTTTGTCGCGGACTTTAAAATTAAAAATTCTATAAAATTTTATAAATTTAATTTCTTAAAATTAATGTTTATTGGGTTAAATTGTCAGAAATAAAATACGTGTTTTGTTACTTTTTACAAAATGATTATTTGTAAACTTATATCATTCAATTTCACCATTAGAACTTTACAAAAAAGTATTGTAATATAATTAGTTTTTCTAAATGTCCATTTTCTATATTTGTTTAGACCCTCGATCCTACGTGAAAAAAAAAACAGTTATTCCAAAGTTTTAAGTTTTCACTTTTGTCGGCAGTCCCCGTGACTGCCTATCTTATTATTTTTTTTCTTATTCTCACTTTTTGTGTCCTGTTTCATCAATTTTCTATTAAAACCATTTCGCTATTTTTAAATTTTTTGTTTCCATACCTTATTCTGCATGGAAGTTGCTTTAACTTTAACAGTAAAATTATTTAATATATGAATTGATATATTTTACATCGCTTTCTATAATTCTATCAGATCTTATTTTTAAGGAAGATATTTTATCGATAGGAAAATACGACTTGATAATCTCATAGTTCATCTTGCTTTCGAGCGACCAGGATTGCCCCGCTCCACCTGTCGTCACATCGCTTTGCTATATGGTCTGCCCACCTTTATTTTAATTCCTTCACTCTTCCTATGATGTCACACATTTTCGTTTGTTCTCTCGTCCATGTGTATAGTGTATGTGATTTTTATGTCTCGCTTTGTAATGCCAAGCATAGTTCATTCCATTCCGATCTGATCTGATCGTGATATGAGTGTCCAGGTTTTACTTCCGTATGTCATAATAGGCAGGAGGCTTTGATCAAAGATTGTTCAGGCAAAGTGAGATTTTGTTCTTAAACATTATGTTGATCTCATCAAATGCTTGCCAGAGTCATTTAACACGCCGTTCCACCTCCCGGGCGGTATGTCCATCCATTGAAATCGTCTGCTCAAGATATACGTAGTGATCCACAACATCCCAATCCTGTTCAAAAAAATAGAAATTCTTCAGTTCTTTTAGTCAATTTAGTCAGAAATTTTTCAGTCAATTTATTGAATATGACCTAATTTTTCTTAGGATAATGTTTAATCCAAATGGTTCTCGAGCCGTTTACCGCTTTTGTATATCTATATAAGTTGGAACCTATATAAGTTGGAACCTATATAAGTTGGAACCTAAATAAGTTGGAACCTATATAAGCTGGAATCTATATAAGTTGGAACCTATATAAGTTGGAACCTATAGAAGTTTGAACCTATATAAGTTGGAACCTATATATGTTGGAACCTATATAAGTTGGAATCCATATAAGTTGGACTAAGTTGGTGATTTTGTTCTTAAACATTATGTTGAGCTTACCAAATGCTTGTCAGAGTCACTTAACACGCCGTTCCATCTCCCGGGCGGTATGTCCATCCATTGTAATCGTCTGCTCAAGATATACGTAGTGATCCACAACATCCCAATCCTGTTCAAAAAAATAGAATATCTTCAGTTCTTTGCAAATTTATTGAATATGACCTGATTCTTAGGATAATTTTTAATCCAAATGGTTCTCGAGCCGTTTACAGCTTTTGTATATCTATATAAGTTGGAACCTATACCAGTTGGAACCTAAACAAGTTGGAACCTATATAAGTTGAAACCTACATAAGTTGGAACCTATATAAGTTTGAACCTATATATGTTGGAACCTATATATGTTGGAACCTATACAAGTTGGAATCTATATAAGCTGGACTAAGTTGGAGATTTTGTTCTTAAACATTATGTTGAGCTTACCAAATGCTTGTCAGAGTCACTTAACACGCCGTTCCACCTCCCGGGCGGTATGTCCATCCATTGAAATCGTCTGCTCAAGATATACGTAGTGATCCACAACATCCCAATCCTGTTCAAAAAAATAGAAATTCTTCAGTGCTTTGCAAATTTATTGAATATGACCTGACTCTTTCTTAAGATAATTTTTAATCCAAATGGTTCTCGAGCCGTTTACAGCTTTTGTATATCTATATAAGTTGGAACCTATATAAGTTGAAACCTATATAAGTTGGAACCTATATAAGTTGGAACCTATATAAGTTTGAACCTATATAAGTTGGAACCTATATATGTTGGAACCTATACAAGTTGGAATCTATATAAGTTGGACTAAGTTGGAGATTTTGATCTTAAACATTATGTTGAGCTTACCAAATGCTTGTCAGAGTCACTTAACACGCCGTTCCACCTCCCGGGCGGTATGTCCATCCATTGTAATCGTCTGCTCAAGATATATGTAGTGATCCACAACATCCCAATCCTGTTCAAAAAAATAGAAATTCTTCAGTTCTTTGCAAATTTATTGAATATGACCTGACTCTTTCTTAAGATAATTTTTAATTCAAATGGTTCTCGAGGCGTTTACAGCTTTTGTATATCTATATAAGTTGAAACCTATATAAGTTGGAACCTAAATAAGTTGGAACCTATATAAGTTGGAACCTATATAAGTTGGAACCTATATAAGTTGGAACCTATATAAGTTTGAACCTATATAAGTTGGAACCTATATATGTTGGAACCTATACAAGTTGGAATCTATATAAGTTGGACTAAGTTGGAGATTTTGTTCTTAAACATTATGTTGAGCTTACCAAATGCTTGTCAGAGTCACTTAACACGCCGTTCCACCTCCCGGGCGGTATGTCCATCCATTGTAATCGTCTGCTCAAGATATATGTAGTGATCCACAACATCCCAATCCTGTTCAAAAAATAGAAATTCTTCAGTTCTTTGCAAATTTATTGAATATGACCTGACTCTTTCTTAAGATAATTTTTAATTCAAATGGTTCTCGAGCCGTTTACAGCTTTTGTATATTTATATAAGTTGGAACCTATATAAGTTGGAACCTAAATAAGTTGGAACCTATATAAGTTGGAACCTATATAAGTTTGAACCTATATAAGTTGGAACCTATATATGTTGGAACCTATACAAGTTGGAATCTATATAAGTTGGACTAAGTTGGAGGGCAAATTTATTGAATATGACCTGACTCTTTCTTAGGATAATTTTTAATACAAATGGTTCTCGAGCCATTTACGGCTTTTGTATATATATGTAAGTTGGAACCTATATAAGTTGGAACCTATATAAATTGGAACCTAAATAAGTTGGAAACTATATATGTTGGAACCTATATAAGGTGGAACATATATAAGTTGGACTCTTCACTCGAAGCGAACAACACGTGAAAATCCCAAATAAGATTTTGGCGAAATGGCGTGACTCTTCACAGAACGAACGGATCGACACCTAGAATGATTTAGAAACATCCGCAAAAATACCATCCGTGAAAATATTAGATGTAACATATGTCAGCAAAAAAAGCATAGGATGAAAATTAATTAATTTGACAAAAATAAATAAACACTGAAGGTAAAAAAAAATGTTCAAGTTAGAAACTAATTACGCTTAGTTTTAGTCAGAGACAAGCTCCAAATCTTTCCACCCAAAGGGGGTAGAGATAATGGGGTTAAAATAAAACGAAGTTAAGTCTAGCTCAATGATTACGTTCTGGCGTGATTCAGCACTCTAGATGAATTCGTTTGGAAAAAGTTTTCGGAATGCGCATATTGCATTCATTCGTCCGTTCAAAACCGAATTATTGTGAATCCTAACGAGCTAAAATTTGGCAATTTTGGCGGTTGGCGTGTGCATTAGGCAACCTAATGAATTGTAAATCACGCATGGTTTCATATATAGTATACATAGGTTTAATAAACACAATCTAAACATTATTTGTTTTAAATAGTCAAATGTGTTTAAGAGGTGCTTTTAAAATATTTTTTGATCCTCAGGAAGCATAGGAAGTAATACAAATATTACACGTTGTTAATAAAACAACAGATGACGTTAATAATGACATATTTAGCGAACATTTTAGTAATATTTTTGGTGACAAATGAGATAATTCTTCAGTGAAGCGAAGATCAATAAACAGTCGAAAAAAAAAGATGGAATACTACAATCATTCTAAACTAAACCGACATTTCGCCTAAATCAACAGAGGAAGAAGAAGTCGAAGAAGAAAAAAAAAACGGAGAGGAAAAAAGAGACTAAGACGAAGAGTAAGAAGTTACTTGACATACTATCAATGAAAACCAAGTTGGATTACAACATATTTTATTTTATCTTTTTACATAAACGGCCCGTAATCTTTCTTCACTTCAATATATGACTTGCCTTTTTAAAGTTATCATCCACGTTGCGCTCTTAACTCGGTTTTACGTCAGCGCTGAGCATTTCTCATCGTAAAGTTTTATTTCTATTTTTAGGGTCTCTTTAATATTATTTTATAAACGTGTTTTATTATTTCAATTTTAGTTTTTATGATGATCGCATTATAACGTCGACTGAAATTAAAGAGAATTTATATAATTGTAATGCAAATGTTGCATTTGTTTGTATTTTAATTATTTCGGTTTTATCAACATCGCGTAGAATACAACAAACTTAACATATAATATATATTAACCATTATTTTACAATCGTTAATTCAGAAAATAAAAAATATATAAATAGTTTAAACGTCAATAAATGAAAATAAGAAATATTTTTATTATTATTTCTATAAAAAATAAATTTCCTTACCGCAATACATACCATTTTGAAAAAAAATAGGAATAAATAAAATTAAAAGCAATAAATATCAAACTTAACAAGAAGGCACTCGAAAACTTTTCTAAAACCCTATTGATCTGGCCCTCTTTTATCACGATATTTCGTTCCGAGTTCAAACTTTATCAAGCAGTCGAGATGAATTTTCTTGGACGGTCTGAAGTCAGCCTCGCAACATTGTTAATTCTATTTCCAATCATTTTGTGGTGGATAATGTTACATTTTTTAAGTTATATGTCAATGTCGTATGTAACTTTTTTCATCTTTTTAGAAAATAGGAGATAATTTTTAGCTGGCCTTTTATAAAGAAGTTTATTTTTAGGAAATATTTAAAGTTAATTATCACGTAAGTGAAATAAAGTATTAAAAAACACTCTTAGCGTAATGTACCTCGAAAATTGGTTTTACGGTCTTTTCCTTCAACGTTATGCCTTCTTGATTTGGACTGAATTGAATCGTTGATTTATTTATAGAGCTCGTGGGCAAGTTGACGTACTTTTTAATGCCCTACTAAGTTCTTGCTCTATTAAGCTGGTTGAATTATTAATGAGAATAGATTCAATTTTTATGTTTTCCTAATTCCGCTTTGCTTAATAAAGTTAAAACCAGGTCAAATTTTTTTCGGGCCTTGTTTTTCTCTAATAAAACTTTTCACTGTGCAAAAGTTATTGGCAAGTAGTTTTGTATATTTTTGTTGTGGGATTTACTTTGTTGAGGGAGTTGTTTTAAGGATAATAATTTAATGATTTTTTGGATAAAACATTTTCTTCTTCTTAATTTTACATTGGCTAAGATGGTACATCTTTTTGAGGTTGAAAATATTTTGTGTTTTAGCTCCATCTATTTTACAGAGACTTTATTTAATCCCGAAACCACGTCACCTATAGATGTAGACAACCAACACGACAAGTTGGTAATAATTAACACGAAATCACTAATTTTCTTAAACTACGACAAACGTTTATTGGTTATTTTCATATTTTATCATATTTTATCTTTTTCTTTGAATTATATACACATTTTAACATTAATAACGAAAATAAACATAATATTTTACCAGTTTTTTGAATCTAAAGTAGAAGAAATGTTGAAATAACTTAATCGGAGCTGTTGCCACGAAAAGAAAAAAGAAGAGAATGTCGTAGATTTTTTGTGGAAAATATTGTAGATGAAATACAAACAACGAAAAATATTTCTTTTAAATGCTCAAATGTGTTTAAGAGGCGCTTTTAAAATATTTTTGTTGCTCAGGAAGCATATAAATTAATAAAACTTACAGAACAAATCTCGATAACATATTTAACATGAAGAAATGAAAGTGCCTAAGTTTAAATAACATAAGCAGCATGGGTTATAGGATTAAATGATGTCTCTGTGCGATCCTGCATTGACAACACTCAGAATTTCAAATATTTAAGTTTTATTTTGGTTTAAGCGTATTTGCCACTATTATGAGTTTATTAAAATGAGAGAGATATATATCGGGCGTCAGTGTCATATAAAACGCATCAAGCTCTAAGAATAAATTTTATATTTACGTTCTTGTTCGTTGGTTTTATAACATTTCAGCGATAAAGCCCACAACTTGCCGGCTACGTACTCGAGGAATAGTTAACGATCATCGGGAATAAAGATTTTTATTACTGTCGAGTATCTCTTCTCCTTTTCGGCGGCACTTTATATGTCGTATACGTATATTAAAGAACCATTTACATCTCGGCTTTTTGTCGACGATATACGCACCGCAAACTTGAGAGGATTTAGTTATAGAGCTATAAAAACGACATGAGAAAAATTATATCTAATGGAGGTTTTTTATATGGTCGAGACAGGGTAAATGACTTATTTTACATCTTTCTTGACTATAAATCGAATTGATTTAATTTTTTCGTTGTGTGGTAACTCGCCTTGGTTTTTCTGAGACTTTAGACATAAAAATGACTTAGACATAAAAACTGTATGAGTTGTTAGGCAGCCTTTTTGGAAGAAAAGAAGAAGGTGACTAATGGCAGTAAGCTTCTCGATGAGTTTAACAGACGCACAACTATCACCTCCACTAACTGTAGCCTTCTTTTGGACGTTTTCTTCAAATCGAGAGACAGAGCCTTCATTTAATTCTGCAACCCACGTGACCAGTGATTTATTTAAACTTATGAACCTTCATTTTTTATATTGAATTCTTTAAAGGTAATATCATTTATATCCCACCAAAAGTATTATTCAAATTTTCTCTAGATCTGTCATACAGATTTGTTCGCCGGTTATAATATGATGTTTCATTACATCTTGTAAGATTTTTATTAGTTTCTATGCTTCCTGAACAACAAAAAAATATTGTAAAATCACCTCTTAAACACATCTGATTATTTAATACAAATAATTTTCGTTGTTTGCGTTTCAACAATGATTTCGATAAGAAATCGCCGACATACCCTTCTCTTCTTCGTTTTTTCTCCCATGGCATCTGCTCCGATGAACTTAACATTTTTTTATTTTTGGTTTAAAATAATGTAGGACTGGTTAAATGTTATGTTTATGTTCGTCATTAGTGTTAAACTGTGCATATAATTCAAAGAAAAATATTATTTATATAAACTGAAAAAAAAACAATAAATGTATGTCGTAGTTTAAAAAGAAATTACGACTTCGAATTAATCATTGACAAGTTGTCGTGATTGTTGTCCACATTTATAGGTTATGTGAGTTTCGGGATTAAAAAAACGAATTCATACAATTTTAAAGCAAATGTATTTATTATTTATTCTTTATCCCTTTAATATTAGGCCCTCAATTTAATTCTCGCCACATTTATCTCTGAAAAAATAATTCAAACTTAATCTTCGAAGTAATATGTCTTATTTTCTTGTTTTCGACACGTTTCGGAAGAGGTGAAGGGACCAAGACTGGAAAATACGTTGCCTGCGATAAAATCTCCTAGCCAAACTCGGTGATCGTTTCCAGAGTCCTCGTTGCTGTATGTGTGCGTTGTCCTGCAAGAAAGTTACTTTCTTTTTTCCCTTGGGTGTATAAGGCCCTTTTTCCTCGAGAGTAACTAAACTAAACAGAAGAAAAATGTTATTTTTATAATCCGTTGTTTCTGTCTGCTTCAAGAGATCTTCAGTAGAGAGTGAGGGCGAAGCTGAAGAAAAACGTATTTCAGGTAATAATGCAGTTCCTTTTATTTATTAATATCTAACAATTCCAACAAAGACAGTTTTTTTTTTTATTTTCTACATGTAGTATTCTAAAATTATCATCGAACTTATGGTCATTACTTAGCAGGTGTTCCGAATAAGTTGAGTCAGTTCTTTTATGTATATATGATTGTTTGTATTCTGATATTCGTTTTTTGAACATTCTGCCAGTCTGACCAACATATGCTTTTGGACAATCAGAACAAGTTAACATATAGACTCCTGACTTATTTTCACTTGGGATTTTATAGGAGTATTTTAACCGTAATTAGATAGAAGTAATTTAGTTTATACTCAACATCTGTAGAAGCCCCTGTGTTGGCGAAGCAGGTCAGAATAATATAATTCAGTGAAAATCGCATAAAACTCTAGTTTTATATGAGTAATTTATAATGAATGAATAAAAATGGATTAAATAAAAGTTGAAACCGTCAATAATTTTTGTTATTATAACATTATAGTACAGTGTTTGGAAATTTATTTAGCAAATATAATACCGTCGAGACGGCGGTCTTTGCGGCACTGACATTCTTGAAGGCATGATCGAAAATCACCCTGCCGCACATATGTCTGGATATCGAATGGATCTCATGAACAATATTCTCCTTTAGTTGCAATATGGTACGCGGTTTCTTTTCATAAACACACATAACCCCCAAAAAAAATCAAGTGGAGTTAAATCTGGACTTCCTGGGGGCCAATGTCACCTTTATGTCACCTTTATGGGATATCACTTTTCCTGGGAATAATTCCTGTACAGCCTCCCAAGAATCAAGTAAGGTATGACACGAGAAACCAACTCTCCTCGTTATATCTTCAAATTCTCCACTGATTGGTGGAGAAAATCTCGTATCATCTCACAATATCTAACTGAATTAACATTAACCTAAACTTGAAGAGATTTACCACTAAACACCAAATCACTTATTTGAACTGCTCGACTCACGTTTGATTAATGATTTAATCTAATTCTAAAACTAAACTATGTACTATATATATGAAAAACCCTACCTAACGAAGCGTGTAAAAATCATGAACCGTGAAGTTTACTAAGCCTTACATCAATAAGTGAAAAAATTGACTGAAAGGGATAGGTCCTTTATCTCGGTTCGTGATTTTCTTACATTTTTCTATTTGAATGCTTTCATATGCATCCAAAGCCCTATTATTATTAACATTTTAAATTGGTCGTAAATTACCAATATCTATACTGTGGTCGTGTTCGATTGTATGTTGGGCAACACAAGATTTTTCATTTCTCGCATATCTAATGTGGGCAATATGTTCTATATATTTTGTCAATATGGATCTTTTTGTTTGCCCAATATACCTTCGATCACAGTCTTGACAACTAATTTCGAAAATCCCCGACTTTTCAAGTTGCTCTACTTTATCCTTTGGATTACCCAACGTCTCTTAATTTATTATATGGTTTGTACACAGCCTTAATGTCCACTTTTTTCAAAATTTTGTCTAGCCTTCTTGTTAATTGGGCATCAAATGGTATTACCATGAATTTCTTTGTGTTCTAATCCTTTAGAAAAGTCGAAGATTCTATCAATAATTTTCTGAACTTATGTTTTCTAATTAATTTATCTACAATGTTTCTTATTATAACCATTCACTTCAGATACCTCCCTAATTAATTTTAATTCTTTGTTATAATAATCTATATTTAAAGGAAAATTAATGAATCTATTTACCATAAAATTTAAACTAGCCATATTATTTTGGAAGCTATGATTTGAATCGTTAGGGATGTATCTCGAAGTGATGGTGTTTTTTTCTGAAAATATCAAAATCTAACCTATTTTTGTTGTTTCTACTGACTGAAGCATCCAGAAATGGTACATTATGGTTGCTTTCGAGTTTATGCGTGAATATTATATTTTGGGATTAACATTGACCTCTTTACCTCTGGCATTTTCAAAGAACTATGGGCCAATTATGCCTCTACCTGACATTGCAGCCCATACAACAACTTTTGGGCTATGTAATGGTTTTTCATGTTTTTTCTTAGGATTGTCCTTCGCCCAGTACCTGCAGTTTTACTTGTTTTCATGGCCGTTTAAATGACAGTTAGCCTCGTCACTGAAGACAGCATTGTCACAGTTGTTAAACCGTTCCAACATTTTATTGGCAAATGTCAAGCGCATAATAAAATCAGTTTCATTTCTTGCACAATTTGAATGTTATAGTGATGATGACGAAGATCTTCTTTAAAATGACATGCAGTGAAGATTTCTTAAATTGTACCTGGCTATTTCGCTTCCCTACGGATTGGGATGGATTTTCTCTAACTGACTCACGTACATGTTCAATGTTATTTGCACCTCTGCTTGACCTTGGATGAACCGTAGGCGGTAAATTTAGAGTTGATCCTATAGTTTCACTCATTTTTATCCATTTCATTATTAAATTAACACTTGGTGCCTCGTTCATGTCGTGTAAATTATATTCGGCCTTATAAAGACGACGAGCCGTAATAAGCGAACTGTTGTTTTGATAATACGCGCGAACACAGAAAACACGTTGTCGGGTGTCCATGACACACAGTCCATGACAACTAATTTTCCCTGAACCAAGTTTTCACGTACAGTTAACACGACCAGCGCGCCACCTAGGAGCAAACAAGTAATTAAATATGAACGACATTTCTGGACACCTGTTATTAATGAGTTAAATAGAAATCGAAATAATTTGTATTGTAAATAGTTTTTAAGTTATGAGCATTAATGAAAGTTGAATTTAGAATAGAGAAAAAATAAAATTAATGATTAGTACTAATAGTTTCGCACCATTTAAAGAGAAGAAGAAGAAGAAGAAGAAAAATCGTGTTACCGCTACCGTATAAAACTGCTAAATCTACTAAAAACCTCTAAAACAATAAAAATATACTATTTATTATATTGTTTGTTTCAAATGAAATACGTTTGTTCGCGTTTTATTCTGTTGATTAATTGGTTGTTCATTTAATTTGTTCTCGCTTTTCCCGTAATCCTCCTGCTAATAGACGATTTGTCTTGGCCTTTATAAAAAAAAAGAATATAAAGAAGAAGAAGTGTTTTATTCTAAAACCCATTAAATTGTTTTCTTTTGAGCGACGCCGGGACGAAACTCAACAAAACAGCTCTCCATCGACTTTTTCCCGATGGAAAATTGTATTGAGGGGAAAAATAAGAGCCGAACTGAATTTGACCTGTTTTTTTTACATTTTCCAGAAAAATCGATTTTTATTCCATTAATAATTCAACTAGCTTAATAGAGCAAGATCTCAATGGGACTTTAAAAAATACGTCAGCTTGGTCACGAAGTTTATAAATTAATCAACGATTCAATTAAAATCAAATCAAAAAGGCCAGAGGTGAATAAACAAACGTAAAGGCAGTTTAAAAAGTTTATTGTGCTAAATTTATTTCTGTATAATTTATTTCCGTTTGTTAACGCATTATTTTTTGTTTTCTTCTTAATAATTTCAAGTTGACATTGTCGCCACAATTAAAATAATAAGAAGAAGAATTAGAGAACTTTTAGTTATAAGTTATAATTATATTTATTATTCTCTTGTTTGATTTATTAGGTTGATGGAAAAGTTCGTCCAGTTTTTGCCACTACATGACATTGCATCGCAACTGAACGAATTTCAGCTAATACTTGGGAAACGATCGTTTTATTTGGCTGCGTTTTGTGTTTGGCTAATATTTTGTGTTAAGCATTAAAGACGGCAGAAAATAAGTAGAATTTTCGACATATGCTATTTTATTTCCCAAAAGGCAATAATGCTTCGCAGACGCAAGAGAAGATAAGTGCTATGTGCGCAGAGGGTGTCGTTCACGATTTCATGTGCCGTAAGTGGTTCAGGATGTTTCACGAATATAATTTAAATGTTAGTGATGCATTACCTTCTTAACCTGGTTCTGGCTGATACTGATGGTAACGAAATAATGTTGCTAACTGATACTGATCGGCATAGAACAACTCGAGATATCGGATATATACTTGGAATCAACTAAGTTAAGACGATTACATGGTTAGTAACGCTATTGTTTGGGTGACGAAGAAAATTGAATGAGTTATTGAAGAAGAAATGGATAGATCGAATTACTGCTGCTGAAAAATGGATTGTGTATAATAATGTTAAACTGGTTTGGTAAGGAATCATGGTGTAAGCGCAGAAATGCCTCTTCAACTGGCTCAAAAGCATATTTACATCGAGTGATTTACAGTATATGGATAATCTAGGTTCTTTATATAATTCTTCTATTTCTTCGCTTGTTTTCTTTTTCCAACCTTCTTCTGTTCTTGTACCACCACAAATAGATCTAAGAATATTTCTCACCCATCTGTTCAATAGGTCTCCCTAAGAGTGTATCAACACCGATGTACGAAGGTTGCTTTTTATCATTGGCAGTTCGTGAGTTTTTAAAGTGAGAGGGCGTAGAAGAAAATAGTGCTACTGAAGATTTTTTTGCTTTCCCTTTTCTTCTTTTTACTTTTCGTGCTAATAAATCCATAAACAGGAGGTGAACTAGGAAACCATTAAAATTTTGTATTTTTACTATTTCCAAGGACATTGGAGGATGGGTTGTTGTTTGTTGTGCAGATAAAGGAATGAATGTAGGTACTTACCATTTCCCGAAGAGTAAACTTTTCAAACAGTTTATTGTAACTGCAAATTAACAGAGACAATTCGAAAAGTTTATGAGAAGTTCGAAAAAGTACTACTCAGTGTGTACACACGTAGCAAATTCCAAATCAAAACAAGTATTCGCGAGGATGAAATACGCGACGGGAGACACATCAAACGCTCTGTACACGTCAAATCAGCGTTTAAAACTAATTACCGATACGCTCGGTCGCAGGGAATCTACGTCCAAATTGCATGTTTTAGAAAGCAGTTAAACCCCCGAATTCTGGCAACCAACAAAACATGTAACGCTAACGGCAAGATAATATGACGTGGCGTACGGTCGCTGGAGGTAAACGTCCGATAAACCATGTAAAACTTGTGGTGAGATTATGGAATTTTTATCCGCATTATTCGGTGTGATGGGTCCACAGACTCCTTCTACATTTAATGGAAAGAAACTGAACGGAAATAAAATATGGCGTATTGCTCTGAAAAATTGTATACTGTGATAAATGCTAGAGGAACGGTGCCCCAATGCCCTTCCTCACGAGCCGTTACTGCTTTTTATTTATCCATAATTGACAATAATGGTGTTTATAGACATCATCTGGTATATGCATCTTAAAGTTTGACATTGCTGAATGTATATATAGTCAGAACGTTTTTTGATACGGACGCTATTTGTGTTGTTTAGTGACTTGAAAAATTCATCTCAGTTAAAAAATGGGATTAACTGGTGAGAATTTTGCTGCGATGATCTACTACGATTTTTGATGTGGATTATCTTAACAACAGTGCATCGAACAGCTCACTTCGACTTTAGGCAATGAAGCATCGTTTAAAACCACTCTATATCACTGGTTTTGTGAATTCAATCGTGGTCGTCGTTCGCTCATGAACGAATTTAAAGAGGGTCGCCCAAAATCGGTTGTCCCTGAAAACATCGATATTGTGCGCAAACCTTTGAATATTAAACAACAGGAAAGAGAATATGATTCTGTAAGTGGGACTAGAATGGTAGCTGCATATGGCCGACTACTGTTTTCGGTTTGGCAGTGGCGTAGGGCAGTATGAATAAAAACAAGAAACTGATAACATTTTACAGTTTTTTAAAACAGTAAATTATTATAATTATTATTATTCTTCACGGGTGGGCCCTGGTGGACCACGCGAAGTACAATTAGAGGCGTTTGTTGTTATTAGTCTTCCGTTGAGCCCATATCGCTATGTATATCTGTGTATTGTTTGATTTCTTGGTTTTCTCGAAGTCGGTATGTTGTGCTATTTATTTGTTTGGGGCCTAGGATTTTTCTTATGATTTTTCTTTCCTTCTTTTCAATGTCCTCGATGTCCCTCTTTCTATTCAAAATGAGTGTTTCTGCAGCATATAGACATTCTGGCTTAATAACCGTGTTGTAATGTCTCAGTTTTGTGTTTTTAGATAGGCATTTTTTGTTGTAAATATTTTGTGTAAGTCTTAATGCCGTTTCCATTTTTTGACATCTACCCTTATTGGTCGCTTTTTCCAACCCATTTTCCATGATTATTTCACCCAAATATTTGAATTGAGAGACTCGTCTGATGTTACCATATTTTGTTTTTAGAAATGGTGTTCTTAGTCTGTTGCAGGTCATGTATTGTGTCTTTTCAAAGGAAATTTGGAGTCCTACCTTTTCTGCTTTTTCGTTTAGGATTTCAATCTGTTTCTGTGCCGTTAATACATCTTGAGCTAAAATTGCTAGATCATCAGCAAATGCCAGACAATCAATTTTGATGTTAGTTCTCCCCAGTTTAATGGGCTGGTCAATATTCAGTGCCGACTTTTTTTCACGCCACTCCTGTATTACTTTTTCTAGAACACAGTTAAATAAGAATGGCGAGAGTCCATCCCCTTGTCTCACACCAGTTTTAATTTTGAAGGGCTCTGAGATGTCACCCATGAATTTAACTTTTGACCTCGTGTTAGTTAACGTTGCTTTAATAATTGCCAGCGTTTTCAGATCTAGTCCTTGTTCTTTCAAGATTCGGAATAAAGATTCGCGGTCAATAGAATCATATGCTTTTTTGAAATCCACAAATGTACAGACGAGATTTTTATTGTACAGTTTTTGATGTCTTAGAATCAACTTTAGATTCAGGATCTGTTCAGGGCAGGATCTGCCCGGTCGAAAACCTGCTTGATATTCACCAATGTTCGGTTCTAACTGTCCTTGTGCTCTGTCTAGTAGACATTGAGATAGAATCTTGTAACAAACTGGGAGAAGAGATATTCCTCTATAGTTGTTTACATCCGTTCTATCTCCTTTCTTACGTAGTGGATGGATTAGAGCATCTTTCCAGTCTTCCGGAATCCGTTCGGTTCGCCAAACTTCTTGTAGAATTTTGGTTATTTCCTTGATTGTACCTGGACCAGCGGATTTCAAAAGTTCAGCAGTGATTCCATCTTCACCAGAAGCTTTGTTATTTTTAAGCCGCTTGATTTGCCTAATTATTTCCTCTTCATTCGGCGGTAATGAATCTGGGTTTGTTTGTTTAGGGTTTAGTGTTGGTAATTTGTTTAAGGGCTCAGGACAGTTTAGTATTTGTTCAAAATATTTTGCAAGTTCTTTGCAATTGTCTTGGTTATTTAGAGCTAATTGTCCGTTTTCCTTTTGAAAGCATAGGCTCTGCGGTTGATAGCCTGTTAATTTAGTTTTAAATGTTTTGTAAAAGTTTCGGTAAAAACAGTAAATTATTGTATAATTATTGTTCAGTGGGGGCTCGTGGGTTTTTAAAGTGGGAGGGCGTAAGGTAAACGAAAATAGTGCTGCTAAAAATTTAAATTAAATTAAAAAATCTATTTTTTTTCTATGAGTAAAGAGTCTTTTATGTGGCCAATACAACAAAATGTTATTAAGAAATTGGAATCTCTTTTCATAAAATCATATCATTTCCAAAAATTGGTTAGGCAATCAGTTGCATCTTGCACCGAGTTGAAGTTCATAATTAAATTAGGTATACATATTCGTAAATGAAACAAAAAGCCGTAATATTCAGTAAATTATTTATTATTAAAATACATATATCCTTTTTGTATTTAGTTGTTCAGTGTTTAACGTCCCTTAAACAAGATCAACTTTGTATACGTACTAGGAATTTTTTTATTTACTACAGCGTTTTTTTAAATATAATTAATTCTTGCAGTGTAAATAGTCAATAAATAAACTAAAGTGTTAGATATAAACTCGAATAGAAACCCATTTTTCATAACAACCAAAAATAGCTAACTTTCAAGAGTAAATGCTATAAAAGATATTTATCAAAATGATAAAATAAAAAAAATACATATTTTAAACAGTCTACTTCAATTGTTGGAACAGCCTTTGGTAGTAGTCTCACTTTTACCTTAGATGTTCGATCAAAACAATCCTCAGCAAAATAATGGGAACATAAAAATCTACTGCGGTTTGGAAATAAAGTCTGGCTTTTTAACAAAATTAATCCACTGTGTTCTATTTGGATCTTTGGGAAACCTTCGAAAAGATAAACTGGTTCAATAACATGAAATCCAAATCAATATGAAAGTAACATTTACATGTATTAGTACAATAATTTCTGAAAAAAAGGATTGTAAAAAATGTAACACTCTGTATTATTAGTTATATTTTATAGGTTTTTTATATGAGTAAAGTAACATGTTTTATATGTATAAAATGAAAACTAAAAAATAATCTGAATTTTTAAGGCCCATCTCAGAAAACTAAACATTTTAGAACATACGATAAAAAATTAAGTTCTAAAAAAAGATAATCACTATATTGAATAACATTATAATTATATTATTTTACCTAAATGAAAATGAATACGCCTATGCATACCAGGCGATATATTGGCTTTATAACCTTGAAATTTCATTCAAACAAAATACGTTTTTTCTAAATAATTGACAAATTTAAAATTAAAGCACTTACCTATATAATGTTACTTCTGAATTCTGATTTTTTCGTGTCAGGGAACAACCACAAGACGCACAACTAACCATATTTTGTGGGTTTACCTTACTTCCGATATTATTGCTTTTATTGTCAATATAATACGTATTAATATGTATTTACACTAGAACACACAAAAGAATATTCTATACCCTTATTCGGCACTTATTATTGAATAAAATATACTAAAATTGCTTCTTGTAAAAGTTCTTGACACCAACTATCAAAATTCCAAAATAATTAGTCATCTGTGGTGTTTCAATATGGCCGTTTGATAGGCAAGGCTCCGTCCAGTTAGTTTTATATTTAAAGGCGCAAACTGATGAAGGAAGATCTTCATGTGACATGCAGTGAGATTGTGGCATCCCTATGAGTATAACAAGCATACACAAGATTTTACTTGAATGATGAACTTAGTGATGAACTAGTGATGAACAATAATTGTGTGCGTTGGATTCTGCTTAATTTGATCGTAAGCGCTCAAATAAAGGCTCGTGCCGATTGGCGTAAAGAAATGCTAAGAGATACAGTCATGGTGCGTCAAAAGTTTTGTATAACATCTACACAGGTGACGAATCTTGGATCTATAAGTACAAAAGTAAACATCAGACGACTATATAGGTAAGTTGTTCGTACAAGAAACACTTCGAAGGAAATGATCGCCTGTTTTTTTTGGGATAAATGGGCATGATGATACAGTACCACCAGAGAATCGTAGGCCTGTCAATTCTGAACGATACATAACCATTTATGTTTATCTGAAGTTTGAAGAAATAAGAAAAAATAATCAGCAGGATTATTCTTCATCATGACAACGCGAGCTCTCACGCATCGGATCGAACAACTCAATATTTCACCGGTTAAATCATCGAATTGATGGTCCTGATTTGGCAATGATTTCTTTTTGTTCCAGTCCGTGAAAGATAAACTACATGGTCAACGATTTTCGACGCCAGAAGAAGCGGTTGATGCGTTAAAAATGAATGTTTTAGAGATGCTTCAATCAAAATGGAAAAGGTGCTATGAAAATTGGTTCAAACGCATGCAAAAGTGTATGGATAATCGGGGAGAATATTTTGAAAAACAATAAAACCATTTTCAATGATAAATATTTGTTTTTATTTATTATTCAGGATACATAAATAACAACCCTCGCATCACATGCATACATCACTATTTGTCCTTCTGATTGTCCGGCATATTCTCATTTTTTATATTTGGACATCAAATTTGAATTTAGTAATGGTCTCAAAGCTGTGTATTTTTGGGTTCCTTTTAAAATTTTTGGTTTAATTTCCTGTTCATACAACCGTTTATCTCGATTTTCATGATTTCGACCATAACATACTAAATCCTTAACTACGCACTTCTTGTAGTCTTAAAATTCATTTTTAATTACTTTTTAGTTGTTAATAAAATGTTTTTTTTTGTATATTAGATACAGAGTTTTCTTTAATGTAAATATTTTCGCCAGTTTATAAAGAAGAAATATGGTATAAGTATGAATTTCAGTCAACATTTCTGACTATGATAGACTATATAAAAAAAAACCGTATGCTCTATTACATTGTTTGTTTCCAATTAAATATATTTATTCGTGCTTCATTTTATTAACTAACCGGTTGTTCGTTTAACTTGTTCCGTTTTGCTTTTTCCCCGTTTCTTCTTTTAATAAAATGTTTATCTCGGCCTGCATAAAAATAAGACGAAAAAGAATACCTGTTTTATTTTAAAATCCGTCAAATTATCGCGAGCGAACTTAACAGAACAAAACCGTTTCCCATTGACTTTTCTTGGCGAAAAGAAAAAGATCGCGAGCTAAATCTGACTACCACTTACGTTATTTAAAATCGAATCTTTCTCGATAAATAATTCAATTAGCTTAATGGAGCAAGATCTCAGTGGGACCTCAAAAAAGCGTCAACTTGCCCACTAGGTTTATAAATGAATTAACGATTCTATTAAAACCGAATAAAAAGACTGAATTGTGAAGTATAATTATACTAAATTTATAATTTCAGTTGTTAGGACTTTTATACACTTAGGGGATTTGGATGCAAAACAAACAACATTTTTAGTTCCAAAAAGCAATGAAACAAAAAATAATTAACAGGAAAGTTACCGTTTTACTTTTGACGTAAATCTCTAAATGTTTGAATTACAATCCAAACTTTTTCTAATAAAACTTTAACTGTTTAGGAACAATATCTGCCTGTAGTTGTTTCTATGCAGCTGAAGTTCATTTTAAGTTTCGAACAAGATTTTCGCTAAGTTGTTTTTAAAACTTTTTCGGATAGTTATCTTAATGGCAGAGCGAACAGTTAATAAAACTACGGTCTGTTCGGATCGATTAAAACGTTTACTGAAACAGTCTGATGACTAAAAGTTGTAATAGAAATTATTATAATATTTTATGTAGAACTACCATTATTAAAAAAACTGTGAATTTTAAAACAAATCTGTTTCTTGTTTCTTGCTAATATTATTAAGTAATCTTATTTTAACTCCTTTTGGGTACACTTTTAGTTATATCCACTAGATAATTGGATTTTGAAAAAAAATTGTCATAAATGAAAAGATCATATATAAATTTTTTAACAAAACTATTTTTATTTAAATTTTTTCCTTATAACTAAAAAATTATATCAAATTGAAAATACATTCTTAAACTTAGTACCGATGACGCGTCGACAGTTCCCGAAAAAAACTCGAGCGCGTATGACGTCACAATGTTTATTTTCCCTCAACATTATAGACATCTGATACGAGTGTTTTTGTTTTTAATCAACAACATTAAATTTTTACAACCACCTGTCGTCAAATATATATAAAAATATTATTATTTATAACATAATATCAATTTTTTATGTTTGAGTATTTATTATCTGCTGAAGCTGCACAGTCGTGGTATTAAGTGTCTTGAACTTTTCATAGTTTTTTGTTAATAATTATGGTAACTGTATAAGCGTTACTCAGAACTTTAATTTTGGACATACATGTTCTTTCACCGTGTAAATACAATTTTGGCTGTTAAATTGTAATAAATAATATGTAATTTAATTATATTTAATAAAAATATTTTGTTTCTTATTTACATTTACATAATTATTATTTTTTTAACTCAAATTGATGCTTTAGTACCTCGAACTTCAGCTGAATTGAACCGAATGTCATTTTTCAGAAAATCTGTGACCATAAACATCTCCATATCAGGTATATTATCAGAATAGGCCTTTATGAACCCTTTGTTACACATTACTGAATTAAATTAGTAACCAACAATATTTTTTTTGCACTAAACTTCAATAATTTTGATAGTATATACAAAGGAAAAAGCCGGTTACAGTACTTACGTGAAAAACTTTAACATAATGACGTCAGCCACGTGACTTCGTAGCCACGTGATTTTATTTTAGATTTTACAAATTTGAATTCATTTATAATTGCAAACAATGAAAAAAAAACAATTCGCATCGATTGTCAATATTATTTATGATAAAGTTTTAAAATAAAGCAAAAAAAATCTATAACTATTTTTTATTCAAAAACCCAATTGTATTCATAGTTGCTTTGCTAAGTCCCGCTCTAATTACTTATTTTCTTAACTATGTTATATTTCCTGTCCGTTAGCTGTACTGAACAACACGTTATTCGATAGAAGGTTGTTTATAAAACAATTCTTTTAGTAGTATCATATTCATTTAGATGTGATGCTCAAAGGACGAAGATAAACGTGGACTGCTTATTCTTCAGGTTGATTTTCAAATTGAATTCAAATTTTAAATTTGAAATTGAATCTGTTGAATAACTTACAGGAGAATAAACTTCCCAGCTTAATAGATAGATGATATCCTTAGTCCCAACGCATTCTTCAACTTATCAAGTTATATTGTTATATCAAGTTAAGTTATATCTTATTAAGTTAAAGTATAGCAGTTTTTGTAACAATTTGGTTAGGGGAACGTGGATAAGCCGGAGTAGTGAGGTAAGATCGTAACCCACGTTGTTTTGATGTTCCTATTGAGCTTCGATGGTACTACTAGGCCATCTAGAAGTCTTTTTACATAGGTATTCAGTGTGTCGATCCCAGAGAACCGGGAGGTGTACTTTACGATCTGGTGAGTAAACATATTTTTATTTACTGTTTTATCTAATTTTTTAGACATATGGGATGTGTGCCTGTTCGTAAAATATGTTTTACTACTAGTGTGTAATAAATTTAGCGCAAAATATGTTTTATTAACTAAAACTCAACCGCAATCTTGTATCAAGCGCGGTCGTTTTATAAACCCAAAAAAAAATATTTAAACATTTCGAAATGATGGGGTATGGTTTGCTTTGGTTTGTTTTGGTTAGAATCACAATCAGGGCCGGTATCTGCAATAGATAATTTTCAAGAACCACTTCCAAGTCCTATTCCAGCTTTCCAAGCCACTATGTGGACACACGTCTGGAGAACAAGGAGTTTCAAACGATTTCTCATTTAAACCTTGTGCCTTATCAGCGTAAGGCACAAAATACAAAAAGACAGATTCGTAAGAGAGGAAAGACTGCAGTTATTACTTCTTCTCCGTATAAACAGGAACATGTCGAAAAAGAACGTGAAAAATTGATCAGTATAAAGGAAAAGACAAAAAATAAAAATAAAAGAGGAAAAAGAGGAGGAAAAAGAGGAGGAAAAAGAGGAGGAAAAAGAGGAGGAAAAAGAGGAGGAAAAGAAACCGAAAACAAAAAAGAGAAGAAACGAAGAAAATCTAAATTTATTACACACTAGTTGTAAAACATATTTTACGAACAGGCACACATGTCTAAAAAATTAGATAAAATAGTAAATAAAAATATATTTGCTCACCAGATTATAAAGTGCACCTTTCGGTTCTCTGTAATCGACACACTGAATACCTTTGTAAAAAGACTATTAGATGGCCTAGTAGTACCATCGAAGCTCAATATGAACATCAAAACAACGTGGGTCCCGATCTTACCTCGCTACCCCGGCTTGCCCATGTTCCCCTAACCAAATTGTTACGAAAACTGTCATATTTGATTTAACTTAATAAGATATAACTTAACTTGATACAACATTATAAATTGATAAGTTGAAGAATGCGTTGGGACTAAGGACGTCATCTATCGATTAAACTGGGAAGGTTACTCTCCTGCAAGTTATTCAACAGATTCAATTTAAAATTTAAAATTTTAATTTAATTTGAAAATAAACCTGAAAAATAAGTAGTCCACGTTTAGCTTTACCAAATTTCGTTTCATTTTCTTTGAGCATCACATCTAACTGAATATGATACTACTAAAAGAGTTGTTTTATAAACAACCTTCTATCGAATAACGTGTTGTTTAGTACAGCTAACGGACAGGAAATATAGTTAAAAAAATAAGCAATTAGAGCGGGACTTAGCAAAACAATTATGAATACAATTGGGTTTTTGAATAAAAAATAGTTATAGATTTTTTTGCTTTACTTTAAAACTTTATCATAAATAATATTGATAATCGCTGCGAATTTTTTTTTAATTGTTTGAAATTAATTATAAATGAATTAAAATTTGTAAAATTTTAAATTTAAATTTAAAATAAAATTTAAATCAAAATCGGGAATCCCAATATTGTGTTTGATTCCCAATAATATATATATATATATATATATATATATATATATATATATATATATATATATATATATATATATATATATATATATATATATATATATATATATATACGGAAGTGAAACTTGGACACTCACATCGCAATCAATTCAAAAACTTCGGGTAGCACAGAGGGGAATGGAAAGATGTATGCTTGGCATTACAAGACGAGACAGAAAGTCCTGCGCATGGATCAGGGAACAAACAAAAGTCTGTGACATCATTGGAAGAGTAAAACAATTGAAATGCAGATGGGCAGGCTATATAGCGAGGCGATGGGACGACAGATGGACCAAGGCAATCCTAGAGTGGATACCGCTTGATCGCAAACGTCCGCGAAGAAGACCGAAAGCACGATGGATTGATGACATCGTTAAGTATATTGGACCCGAGTGACAGAGGAAAGCCCAGGACCGTGAAGGTTGGAAGCATGCTGAAGAGGCCTTCATCCTGCAGTGGATCGATACGGGCTGATGATGATGATGATGATGATGATGATATATATATATATATATATATATATATATATATATATATATATATATATATATATATATATATATATATATATATATATATATATATATATTCTTTTTTTTTTAATTTTTTCAATTTTTTTTCGTGAGAAACGATTGAAATTAAAAAATCAGACAACTCTAATAAAGGGAACGACGCACTAAACTTATCTGCGATATGAAAAACCATGTTCTCCAAAAATACCATCAGGGGCAAAACTCCAGGGACTAACGGACTAATGGACGCACTGAAGGAGGCGAAATCTGTTCAACTAATAGAAAAATATCCTGTTATAATCTCCAGTCATATAAGCGGCACACAAACTTGCCAGACACCTGTATCTATGAAGAGACTTGAATATTTTAAAATATTGAGTGCGATCTCGTCGAAACGTCATAAAAACTCAAGTATTTCTCAGTTTTTAAAAAGAAACGCACGAACGGATGTACACCCGGTAGAACTCTTTAGCATTTACAAGCGTGTCTCACGGAAAAGAGGGCATATCAAAAATAGCTATTTGTAGTGGCGCCATCTTTTGAGGGTGTACGCGTTGGAAAGGTGCGCGTATATACATTTTTTTTAGCAAGTTATTTTCTACAACTTTACATTTGGAAGTACTGGTCTATCACTTCAAATAAAAAGTTATCTTATGTCAGGTTTTAAAAAAATACACTGTATATATTGTGTTGATGGCAAATCTGGAATCAAAAGAATTTAAAATACATTACCACAATACTTCGTGTAGTTTTATTTTCAGAAAGTATCAACCAAAAATAAGTATTAAATCTCGCCTTCGTTTTTTTTCTTATCTCCGATAAACGATATTCCACTAAAACCATTTGATATTTCTATTGCTACCGTAAACCACAGACTTTCCATAATGTTATTATCGCATCACCGCCAAAATACTTTCAATAAGCCTCTTTAAGGAAGCCTTTTCTCATATAGCCTTTATTATTATAGGACTAAAATTCTACTCTACATGTTTTGTTCGAGAGATTAGATATAATTCAAAGAGGAATGCCGAAGACTTAAATGGCCAGAGCAGACTTAATATATGATAAAGATATTCTTAGGAAATATTATGTTTTAAAAGTCATTTTTTTGCTGTTGTTTACTGTATATATTATGCAAGAATAAACTTAAGACTAAAGAAAAAGTTTAATAAAAATCCGACGTATATATGATATGAAATATACGTTTTTTTTCTATATTTGTCTTTGGAGAAATGTCTCGAAATAAAATTGTAGGCCCTCTATATTTGATTTAAATATACAATATATAATATATTACTCAATTTATATTATATATGTATATATTAGGTCTTCGACTTAATTTAGGCCTTTTTTTCCAACCTTTGACATTTATTTATGAAATATCTAATAGAAACTAAATCTTCGAAGCAATCTTTCTTATTATCTACATTATCGTTTCTCAACCTGGGGGTCGCGTTCAGGAATATGGGGGGTCGCAATGTGTTCAAAAAATAAGACCCGTACACGAAACATTTTACTAAAGTATTTTTTAATTTAAAAACGAGTGTTAGACAATTAAATATTACCAGGTAATATTTAATTGTGTTGTGGTAACAAAATAAAAAAATAAATTTAAGGTAATAGCCAAAGTTGTTTGAAATAATAATTTAATGCGACGGTTGATAGTGTTTTTCACTTAAAAGTTCTTCTATAAAATATATTCAGTAAGCTCATATACCATACCTCGTTTTAAAGCTGAAAGATGGCGCTTTAAAATAACCATACGGCGGGAAAAAGTTCCAATTCAAATAGGTTCTGCAGTCGATGAAACCTATGGGCCGAGGATTAAGTTGAGAACCGTATATTCACGTTCGTACATACTCGTTCGTAACCCGGGGCCACAGTATGCTTTGCAGATATATCTCAAATTTTGGTCGGTGGATGGCGCTAGGTGAAATGACTCCCCTCACTTAAGGACCTCACCATAGGACGATATCTAGTTATGTTGGTTGTCTAGTTATATTGGTTGTCGAGTTATGTTGGTTGTCTACATATATAAGTTAGGTATATTTTGGGATTAATTAAAGACTCTGTATATATATAAATTCCATAATATAAACTTTGATAAATCCTCTAAAAACTATCTAAATTATATCGGCAAAAATAACTGTGCAGATACTGCTTTTTAAAAAAAACTTTATATTCTATATAAACTAAGGAAATAAAATTAGCCAATCTCGTTTTTAATTTGGTGTATTTATTTTGGTTGAAGATAAGAACGGATTTCTGTATGGATAATCTACTTGGGTATTTTTGGGTAGGTGAAAACCACATCCATCAAGCCCGTAGGTAAACAATCGAGATGAAGAGTAATTTTAATTAAAAGCATACGTCACGTCGAATCGGAAAACGATGGGCTGTGAACGTATGAAGGATTGCCTCTCTCCGAATCTAAATATATACATGTTTGTCTTTGTCGTTATATTTACCGAAAAAAAAAATACTACACCGGGAGATATAATCAGATTTCTTTTATACGACCAAGAGGAAATTTATTTATTTAACGTGAAATGTTCGGAATTAAGAAATGATAAAATGATTGTTAGATAAATCTTTGTTTTTAGGCCGGCCTTCAGGTCTTCTAAAGCATCTGGACCGTCCGTTATCGTTTAAATCACTTTATATATATATATATATATATATATATATATATATATATATATATATATATATATATATATATATATATATATATATATATATATATATGTTGGACTAGGCGTCCAACATGGACACATGTGATTTAAAGCTAATTGTTGCACGGAAACTTTATCATTGTCTACTGTATCAATTAAAACATTGAATGAATTTTCATCATTAGTTTTTGTTTTTGTGTTCTTAATTTTGGACGACGTTTAATGCTGTCTGTATCACTAAACCTGTTAATCGTTTTTGAAACAGTTGGTTTAGTGATGTTTTTATTCGGATGTACTTCATTAAATACTCGACAAACTTCAGCTTAAGTGCGATTTCTGTCGCCGCATCAAACAATTGTTAATATTTCAATTCTTTCTCTTTCAGTTAAATATATATTAATTCCATATAAAAATTGAAAGAAATTAAAATTTACAAATTGACGTTGTCAAGTGTAATCAAATACTTCATCTGTGCTTCATTGTTTCATAGCCTACCAAATGAAAAATATAATTACCCTAAAATAGACTATTTTGCAAAAAATAAGCATACATTATTATGTATGCATATATATATATATATATATATATATATATATATATATATATATATATATATATATATATATATATATATATATATTCACGGATGGTAGATAATGTTCCTATATAATTCCGGGTGTCGATCCGTTCGTTCTGTGAAGAGTCACGACGTATCTCCAAAATCTCATTTGGACCATGGAAAATGTCAAATGAGATTTTAGTGAAACGTCGTGACTCTGCACAGAACGAACGGATCGACACCCGGAATGATATAGGAACATTATCTGCGATATATATATATATATATATATATATATATATATATATATATATATATATATATATATATATATATATATATATATATATATATATATATATATCCTCCAACTCCTTTACGAATAAACAAGCCATACTTCACACATCGGTCCTTTAGTCGTGGCCGCTGCATGATTCGTAAAAGTGTTAAATGTTTTTGTTGGTGGATGGCGTTAGGTGATAACTCACAGGACAAAATAAAAACCCACGTACTGTTTTTTCCTTTAATTGAAACGTGAAAGGAAGAAAAAGAAACGAGAAAGGAAAAACTTAGCGATTGACACAAAACTACAAGAAGATGAACACTTAATTAGATTTGAAGTGAATATTGAGAGAGGGAGATTTGTTAAATAGTAAGAAACACTTAAATGTCAGAATATCTTGCCTGGTTAGTTTAAATATCAGTGGAAGGGATATAGCTACACATACGTCCAAAAGTTTGGATTATTTACAAATGGGATATCTACGTCTATGGTAGTCTAAAAAGTGTGATGGATATTTATTTTAGACCGTTTTTATATGAAAATAACAAAAGTGCTGTTTGTTTGGCTGATAACACAGGTTTTTCGATTTTTGCATGATACTGGTATTTACACATTATTGCAGTTCTTTTTCAATTCTGGACCAATCAATCAATCCGTTTCAAAATGCCTAAAAACATGATCTCTCATTTTAAGAGATCAGAAGTAATTCCTTTGTTACAACAGAGCTTAAATTAAAGTGATATCGAAAGTACTGCATCGAAAATTCATAAAAAATTCCAAGAGATAAATGACGTAAAGGATCGCCCCAGAAGTTATAGAAAACAATGTACAACAGCTGTGCAGGATCGGCAGATATTAATGATTGCTCGAAGAAATCGTTTGGAATCTATAAGCGATATATGAAGGGAGCTTGTTAGGCTTGAACGAGTAAATGTTTCACGATAAACGATAACACGTAGACTCGTGTAGACTCAAGCGGCAAATTTTCATCGCAGAAGATCTTTACTTGTTCCCGAACTAACCTTTTAACAAAACATGTAAAGTTGCAATGAGTTCGAGAAATGGTGGACCATAGTCCTAACTGGAATAACCTGATGTTATTCGACGAGACAAGAATTGGCTTCTGATTTACGAAGAATATTAGTTTGGACAGCCCCAAGTCGTCAAGCCGACTAGAAACAGCTTAATTACGTATTCTATTTGAAAGTGACAGCGTGATGTCTTGGGCTTGTATTATGAGGGGTTCATGGACACCTTTACTGGTCCTGGAGAGAAGAGTTAATGGTGCACTGTACATCGAGGAATTTTTACGTTCTGTTGTGCGTCTGTTCCGAGGGGCAGTGGGCGTCGGATTAATTTTCGTGGATGACAACGCATCTCCTCATAGAACAGCAGCGGGACTTTCCTTGAAGAGGACGGAATAATCAAGTTAGGGTGGCCAGCAAATTTCCCTAACATGAATGTCATTGAACATGCTCGGACATTCTGAAAACACTCATCAAGAAATAAAAAACAATTCTCCTCTTACCCTGCGAGAACTAAAATATGCTGCTCGTAAAGAATGGGAGAGAATTCCACAAGCCCAAATTGATAATTTAATCGACAGCATACTAAATCGCCTACAGGTATGCATACATACCCATGGGGAAATACTACTATTAGTTTTAATGAAAGTTGTTCTTTTTATTTTTAAATATTTTTTAAGGCATTTGGTACATGGTAATTTTTTCACTTTGAATTAAAAAAATCTATTTTAGGCACATTGGTCATTTAATGCCCAGCTTTATTTGGTACCAGTAAGAATTGTAATAAAATGATGATTACCTAAGCGAGAAAAAGCAAAACTTAATATCAATAGAAAAATTAAATGTTTGGATATTCTAAACTTTTGGACATATGTGTATATTGTATACAAAAAGTGTTTTGTATACAAAAGTCACCTAATACAATTTAATTTAAAATTGTCTATTAATAAAAAGTAATCGTTTAGTCTACTGTATTTTGCTCGATGTTTGTGTAATTTTGAATGTTCTCAATTTACTTTTTTCTTTGTTTCTTTCAGATTCTATTTTTTTTAGAATTTATGTCCTTAGACACTTTTTTTACGATATTTTTATTGAATCTAAACGTTGGTAATGCTAATTTATGTCTTTATAAAAATATCTTTCAAGATGTTTATTAATAAATATTATATATTGTAATAAACAAGTCGGAATTTCTTATTTTAGGGTGTTTATACGAACGTGAAAAGGGAAAATCTTTTTTTGTGTCGAATCATTCATTTGTTAACTTTTTTTCCTAAGGGCACCAAACTTTTTCCGATCGTCCTTACGTAATATATTATATTCAGTAAACAACTGTAAATAAGTAAACAAATTTTTGCAATATATATTTTTTAGGTGTGTTACAATATTTTTTTAGTCCTTTTTTACATTTCTTCTCTAGATCGATTTAGTTTTGTCTTTTCGCCATTTTTGTATTCTTGTTAAAAACGGGATTTACTTTTTTATATACTTTCAACAAGGAGTAACGAGATAGTGTTATTGTGGTTTTTTGGTGCAAAAGTTCGTGCACTACATAGGTCCAGATAAGTATTGGAATTTGAAGGTTGAGGTTTAGGTTTTTGTGAAATAGCGACGTGATTAGACAATGCTGGTATATACAGGGTGTAAGAGAAAGTACTCTCGTAAATTTAACAAACGACTCTTTATATTTTTTAAACAAAAAGTTTTCTTATAAAATATATGTAGCTATGAGAGCAAAAGTGGTCTAATCCACCAGCATACCTATTGGAGATAAATCCATTTTTTTCCCATAATATTTTATACACATGTTTCTTAGTAATAAGATTTGATAGTCAAAAAAATTGTTTTTTTGTCATAAATAAAATGCAAATGTACTTTTAGGCTACTTAAACATGCAAATTTTGAATAAAATAATAGGCTAAATGTGGGTCATTGTTGATTTTTTTTTTAATTTATCTATGGTTATTTGGTTAGACCACAATATTATTATAATATACCAAATACTATCAATCGCATCATAAGGAACTTCATAGGTTAAAAACCTTCATAGGTTTTTAATGATAAAAATACAAATAGGTATCTTTGATTACTTGTATTCAAAACTGTTACATATGTTTTCGAAAATAAAAAAAGTAATATATTTTATTACTAAAAGTACGTCATTTTTGAAAATAAAAAAAGTTAAATGTAAGAAAGATAAAAAAAAGTAATAGTTTAAATAAGTAGATTTTAAATCAAAATCTTTTATAAATAAAAATACCAAAACTCTTCACACTCGCTGTCTTTCAAACTAATGTGGATCTCGTTGGCAGCTCCAGGGATGGTTTGGAGGTTTTTAAAAAAGTCGTGATATATAGGTGGAACATATGCCATGAGTTCGAGCAGATCTTTTTTCTTTTCTAAACTAATAAGATTTTCTGTTGGGTATAAAATATCTAAATTGGCCAATATTTGCGATGTTCTTTTTTGTAAGTCAAGCACTAGAAATTGTAGTGCTTGTTGGTTACTATATTTGTATTTTATGTAAAAAGGCTCAGACTCCTCAATTCTTAGCCACTGGATTTTCAGCCACTCCACCTTCTCTTTCGTTTTCGATACTTTTTTTTTTGTTATGTTCTTCTCTAAACACTTTGATAAAAAGAAGTATTCCTTCTTCATTGTGGCAACTTGGAATGGTCTATTCTTTCTTGCACGTCTTATCACTGCTTTCCAGTCATTTGGAACATAAATATTGGGTGATATTTTTTTGCTTTTTCTAGCAATTCAAAATTTTGATCACATGATAGGAAGGAATGCCCACTACATACAAATTTGTGATCTATTTGAGACACTGTACAATCGGGACTTGTAGTTATATAACTGCATATCAAAGACAAAGCTGTCTATATATCTATTTTGCCCTACGCATTGGTTAGAATACATAATTAGATATTTCGTTTGAACAAAATTTTTAACATAATGAATAAGGCAAGAGTCTTTTTCTTGAGGGCCTCGGGAGGCAATGGACTCATTCCATACGTACATCACTGCTTTTTCAGATGGAAGGTCGTAAATCCCTAAACAGTAGGTCCAGAATTGCCTCTTGTAGTAGCATACTCCTGTTGAGAGCACTGGCGTAGCAAATGTTTTTATTCAGGTCAAAAGCTATACATGTTACATCTTGGTCTGGTTGTTTAGCCAATTCCTTATCCACAAGCATTCCCTCTCTAGCCTTCCTAAGATGTACTTCTTTCTCTACTTTGAGGTCGTGTTTTTCGCCTCGTCAGTGCAGGCTACTATTTTAATCTTAAACCCATCACATCTTCTACAGGAATCAGAAGTCATGAACATGTAAATTATAATATTATTGATTGATTTGTCCGTTACTTTGTGATAGTTCTTTTTTTAAAAAGGAATAAAACAATTTTTTACTTTGTTATCTATCACTTTTATTTTTAAACAAAATTTTGTGTGACTATAGTTTTGTAAAACGACTTTACATTCTCAAACACTATTTTCAAACTAAGGTTTTACAGCTGTTTATATATTCTATCTACCTAATTTTATACTTTTATTGGGGTTAATTTTTTACAATATTTTAAAGAGTGGGGAATTTCGGAGATCCGTCTGATCGTTTAATAGTTGTCTAGACGGATCTTAATTATATTTATAAATTTCAATAGCATCTAAAATGTTTAATTTTTTGCTCTTGGGCGCTGTATGTAAAATTTTCAAATTTGTAATCTCGGGAAATATATGACCGGTATCTATGAAATGGTTCGCAAAATTAGAGTGTTGTTTCTTTAATATGTATGCAGATTTATGTTCTTTGTATCTGGTCTGAAAATTTCTGCCGGTTTGTTCAACATAGCAGCTACTGCACTCGTTGCAACTTAACATAAACTCCAGATTTTGTATTTGCTGATGTTTTATCTTTGGCATTAAAAATTAATTTACTGGTTGACTGGGTGGTTTTAAACGCTATTTGCAAATTATGTTTCCTCAAAGAGCGATCTATTTGTTCTGAAATTGGACAGAAATATCAAATTTCACAGTACTTTTTACCATTTGTTTGTTTTACTTTTGGATATACTTGATGAATTAATTAGTAATTGTTTGAAACCGTTATTTTGTGCTATTAGTTTTATTTTATGCAGTTCTATTTTTCTATTATTTTCAGATAGTGGAATTGTGAAAGCTTCGTGGATCATAGAATTATATGCAACATATTTATGTGGAATGGGGTGGATTGATTATTTTGTGATTGTTATATCTGAGTATGTGGGTTTTCTGTAGATATTAAATTCTAGTTTATTATTTTGTTTGGATATTGAATGGTCAAGAAAATTCGGGAACATGTTGCTAAACTGTCAAAGGATGCTAGAAACCCATTTTTTGGTATAGATAGTTTGCTAAGCTTTTTTTGTAAGGCCCACCGAGTTTTTTATTGACTGTTTTGGCGAGAAATTCGTTATGTTTTTGAAGATTTTATTTATGTAAAAAGCTAAGTTTCTTAAAGGGCTATTCGTGTATGAGACTACCGGTCTTATTGGAAAGTTTTCTTTATGAATTTTAATTAAACCGTACAGTTTCTAGGAATATTCCCAACAAAGATTGTCTACTATTAATAGATAATTTACTCATAAAAAATAACATCAATCCAATTATTAAGCAAGATATTTTAGAACTATATAACTTAAGCATTAGTGAAAATTATTTTCAATTTAATAACGTTTTTTACAAACGAAAGGATGGTCTAGCAATGGGTTCCCCACTAAGACCTTTATTATCAGAACTGTTTATGTGAAACTTGGAACATAATTTTTTAAAAACGGATAAAGCAAAAAATATATTGTTTTGGTTTAGATATGTAGACGACATTTTGGTTTATTATAATGGAAATAGTAGATAAATAGAAGGAACATTAAAGTATTTAAATAGTATCCATCCAAAAATAAAATTTACACTAGAAAAAGAACAAAATCAAACCATACATTTTCTGGACCTTTCAATATCCAAACAAAATAATAAACTAGAATGTATTATCTATAGAAATCTCACATACTCAGATATAACAATTACAAAACAATCAATCCAATCAATTACACATAAATATGCTGCATATAAGTCTATGATCCACCGAACTTTCACAATTCCACTATCTAAAAATAATAGAAAAATAGAACTGCAAAAAATAAAACTAATAGCACAAAATAACGGTTTCAAACAATTACTAATTCATCAAGTATATCCAAAAGTAAAAACAAATGATGAAAAGTACTGTAAAATTTCATATTTCTGTCCAATTTCAGAACAAATAGTTCGCTCTTATGGAAACATAATTTGCAAATAGCGTTTAAAATCACCCAGTCAACCAGTAAATTAATTTTTAATGCCAAAGATAAAACATCCGCAAATACAAAATCTGGAGTTTATATGTTAAGTTGCAACGAATGCAGTAGCTGCTATGTTGGACTAACCGGCCGAAATTTTCAAACCAGATACAAAGAACATAAATCTGCATACATATTAAAGAAACAACACTTTAATTTTGCGAACCATTTCATAGATACCAGACATATATTTCCCGAGATTACAAATTTGAAAATTTTACATACAGCGCCCAAGAGCAAAAAATTAAACATTTTAGAAGCTATTGAAATTTATAAATATAATTAAGATCCGTCTAGACAGCTATTAAATGATCAGACGGATCTCCGAAATTCCCCACTATTTAAAATATTGTAAAAAACTAACCCCAATAAAAGTATAAAATTAAGTACATAGAATAGATAAACAGCTGTAAAATCTTAGTTTTAAAGTAGCGTTTGAGAATGTAAATTCGTTTTACGAAACTATAGTCACACAAAATTTTGTTTAAAAATAAAAGTGATAGATTACAAAGTAAAAAATTGTTTTATTCTTTGCAAACACTACCATTCTGTATCCACTTCTTGTACAGTTTATAAAGTACCCCTAAATTTAAGTCAGGTGCGAGATACTACCTATTCAGGTTTTTGTGCCAGGCATAATGACTTTCATATTTGGGAAACTTTTCCACAAAATTTTTTACAATGTTAATTTTATAATCTGTCGTCTGTTTGAAGAACTTTGACCTCTTTTATCTTTAGGAGGGGGTTTCCTTTGGGCTTATTTATTACAGGTCTCGATATCCGATCATCTGAAATTTGTAGGACATTTTTGAAAAATTCCTTGCAACAACTTTGTTACTACCCAATAAGTCAGGAAGATGATAACATCTTGTTTTAGATCTTCGAGAATCATTTTTATTTTTAGTCCTCTTTTTGTCTATAATACTAATTAATTCTCACAGATACGATGTTTGCTGGTCTAAATTTCCTATTATATAATAATTGCTGAAGATATTCTTTTGATGTTCTTCACTAAATGTTTGGTAGCACAAATCGTTGCAGCAATTATTAATACGTTGGTATGTTTTAGCTTTAATTGTTATATATTTTACGTGGAGCACAGGGAAATTTTTTCCTTGTTTTTTGAATATTTTGTTATATATTTTTTTATTTTTATATTCCATTCCCATATTCTGCATTCTTTTCCTCACATTACGAGTCCAATTATGTTTATTACGTTTTATTTTTCTGGTTTTGTTAACAGATTCAGCATTTGATTGTTAACTGGTTAGTAGAATATTGTAAAGGCTCACTTGAGTTAACAGTCTCCAGATGTAAAAATGTTATTTCTTCATTTTCTTCTTGTTCATCCGCAGTCGGGACGAAATCACTTTCTGAACTCACGTCTCCATTTTCTGATAAATCACTTTCCAAAAGATCCGGAAAATATGATTAGTAAGGTATTGTAATTAATAAATTTGAATAAAATAATGATACAAAATTAAAACCAAATTGAATCAAACATGATTACCGTTTAATAGCTTGTCCACTTTTGGGTCCATAATAATAAAATAATTATGAACAATTCTATGTTGAATTGAACATTGAATTGGACTGAATTGAATCAGTTGGACCTTGAATTGAACCACCAATGTCAAAAGCAAAAACAACAATGAAATTATAAACAAGATAAAAAGGTTAGTGTGGACAGGCGGGAAGACTGCGAGGGAACGTGAACAATGCGCTGGTGGTAGGCCAAGCTCAGATATCTATCCGCAGTATTTAAAACTATTTTTTATATTAATTTATTGACAACAGTATGCACTATAGATGCTAGAAATATCGTTTTTTTAGTTTTCATGTTTTTATGGGTTAGGCCTTATAGATTCATATCCAAAATGAAACCGTTTTCTCGGAAAATAAGTTAGAATTTTATTTTAATTTTTTTAACAATGCAATGTCTCATCGTCTTATTTATTTCGATCCATAGGAATTCAGTTTTTGTTGTATTGGCTGCTTAAGGTATTATTTGAAAATAAAATGTAATATGTTTATAGTCGTTTATTCCATAAGTTTCAGCATACATTTGGTTTGTTTTGTGACAAAAAAGAAAACTTACAGATTGTTATATACTTACAGTTTAATGTCAAAGTTGGAATTATTAGCACACTCTCATTATTGGATCTTTGGTTTTGGTCATTAAACCATTCATAATACTTTTGCCTGTGTGAAAAATAAGCGTTTTAGAGCAGTGTTACGCAAAGTGAAAATTGCGGAAGTTTCAAGTTTTGTCAGAAAGTTATGAAAATAATACACCTATACATAGCTAAGAGTTATGCGAGCGATGCGCTTTGTTGCGCGAGGAGCGGGACAGCCTCACTCGCGCGCCGGGCCTTGCGCACAAACTATTGCCGCGCACATGCACGTATAGATGTGACATTGTGACGCTATTCCCCGCGTAGTCGTTGTTGTCACGCGCCAGTAACTGGCTGCTAGTTTGCCGAATGTGTCTTCGCGAACGTAATTGACCTTTAATTACAAATAGATAGAGTAATAGAATATAGACCATAATACCTGAATATAATGGATAAATTTCGTTCGAAACTAATGATTCCCAACAAGAAGCAGAGTCAACGAAGAAAAAACCTAAGCTTGTTTATCGAAAATATGATGAGAGCTATGTAAGTTATGGCTTTATATATTGCGTAGACGAATCATGCCAAATCCCAAAATGGTTTGTTTGTGGAGAAACTTTCGGTAATAATTTGGTGGTGCCCAGTAAACTTTTACGACATTTAACTACTAAACATCTATCGGTGGCTCAAAAACACAAAGCCTTTTTTCAATGTTTGAAAGACCAGTCTAAGAAACAGGTAACCCTTATGAGTTTGTCTTTCAAAACATCAGATAAAGCACAAAAAGTAAACTACGTGATCGCTAATATGCTAGTTAAATCCAAGAAGCCTCATTCTCAGGCTGAAACTTTTACCAGTCTGCAAAGAAGTTGCCAAGATTATGATTAGCTAAGAAGCCGTCAAGGAAATCGAAAAAATACCTGCGTCAGCAGATATGATCTCACATCGCACTGATGATATTTCTAGCGACATTGAATCAACGTAAGTTGGAAACTTAGTGGTATTTTTGCGCTACAAGTCACGAGTCCACTGATATCAGTGGTCAGGTGCATCTCATCTCAAATGTGAGGTACACTGTCGGATATGAAATAAAACAGGACTTTTTATGGCACTATCTGGTTATACTAGTGGATAAGAAATATCAAAGTAACAGATCAGTACTTCAGTGAGCATAATTTGGATTGACACAACTGCATAAGCATTTACACAGACGGAGCAGCTATGACGGGAAAAATTAGGGGATTTATAACCAGGGTTTCTAAAAAAAAAACATTAATATTAAACATTTACATTGCTTTTTACACAGGGACGCACTGATGGCGAAGTCTCTGCCCAATGAATTGTTGTTTGTCCTACAAGAAGTCAATATTGTCAATTACATCAAGTCGCGATCGCTTAACTTTTATCTGTTTAATGCAGTGTGTCAGGAAATTGGAGTAGATCATCAGTCAGTTCTGTTTCATGCAGATGTACGACGGCTTTCTCGTGCAAAAGTGCTTTCTCGGATTTAGGAGCTAAAAAATTAAACCAAGAAGTTTTTAGAGGCCCAGGGTTCAGATTTTGCGTCTTTGTTTAAACATGGAGAATGGATAGCAAAACTTACATATCTGGTGGACATATTCGCTTATTTAAATGATCTCAACAAAAAAATGGAAGGCAGGAATTCTAATATTTTAACGTCATCGGACAAGATTGAAAGCTTTTGCGCTAAGTTGGTGTTACGGATCAGCCACGCTACCAATGGTAGTCATGAAATGTTCCCAAATGTCATGGCTACCAATTCAGAAAAAAAGTGCAGGCTTTGATAGTGAAACACTTGGACCCATTAGCAGAAAAAATTCACTTTTATTTTCCTAAGTGTGACCTGCAACCTCTGGACTGGGTACGAAATCCATTATCAGATAGTACTTCCCATGGACACTTACTGATAACCGAGCAGGAAGAATTCATGGAGCTAAAAACTGATCGGGCATTAAAACTAAAATTTCAAAGCGCTTTCAAAGAGAGCTATTGCAATTCTCTTACCATTTGCCATGATCTGCTTATGCGAATTGGGGTTTTCAACTTTCACTACGATTAAATAAGAAAAAAGAGAACGCCTGAGGACGATCGACGAAGAGATGAGAGCAGCCTTATCAACGATTGCGATCAAACGAGGCGATCCAAATTTGGATTTTGATCGCCTGTGCTTAGTTAAGCAAGCTCACATTTCTCATTAAACATCTTTTCATATTATATAGATTGTAATAATAAATAAATATTAAACAAACATTGGTTTTTCTTTGGTGTGCCTCTAAAATTTCTTGATTTGGTAGGTGTACCTCGAACACAAAAAGTTTGCGGAACACTGGGTTAGAGTACATGTACCCTCTGCACATCATAAGGGTAGAATAATTGTTCTTTTAGTGTTCTATGTACAATACAATGGGAAACTCCAACTTGTCGCGCAACACGTCTGTTCGAATATTCTTCAACAAGATGTAAAATTTGTTAAAATATTCCTCTTTGAAATATTACGAACCAATGATTTTTTCACATCATAAACCACAACATTAGCTATTTAAGGATGTTGTTGTAGTTCGATATCTCTTGCGTAACATTTTTCACTCATTTGTGCCAAATATAGTAAAGTAAAATTCTTAATATTTTTAAGAGATGACGCTTGAAACAAGGGTCGGTTCACAGTCTAATCTCTTGTCGTTTTGTTGCTACGACAGTACCTTGAAAACGCCATTGATGTGTAAGTTAGCTTCTTTCGTGTTTCGCGTCTTTTCGCGAGTTTTAAGTCTCTTTATTTGGTTTGATTTTGGCATTTCGACACGTACTGCTTTTCCTGTTCAGTTAAAAGAAAAACGCCATTCAAAGGCGTCGTATATTTGTGGAAATTATTGATAACAATGTCCCAACGCAATACTCTTGTGGGCGTTGGTTTAGACGATTCAAGAATGGTGATTTCGATTTGAAAGACAAAGAACGCCCAGGTCAACCGAAAAAATTAAAGATGCCGAATTGCAAGCATTGTTGGATGAAGACGATATGCAAACGCAGCAACAAATGTTGGGGAGGTTAAATGTCGGACGCCGAACTATTTGTGATCATTTGCAAGTCATGTGAAAGATTCAGAAGGCAGGAAAATTGGTACTACATCAGCTGAACGAACAGACAGATGGAAAAGCGAAAACCGGTGTGCAAAGTATTGCTTTCTCGGCATAAAAGATACACTTTTTTGGAGGAGGAGAGACATCAATATCTACCGCAAGACCGAATCGCTTTGGAAAGAAAACAAGGCTGTGTATTTGGTGGGATTAGAAGGGTGTCATGTACCATGAAATTCTGAAACTAGGTGAAACAGTTAATAACGTTCGCTACCGTCAACAAATGATTAACTTGAACCATGCATTGATCGAAAGCGACTAGAATGGGCTACAAGATACAAAAAAGCGATTTTGCCGCATGACAACATCCCATTACAGACAGCGTAAGCGGCCAGAGATACCATTTCTGCACTTGGTTGAGAATTTTTGCCTCACCCGCTTTACTCAATAGACTTGGCCCCTTCCGACTACCACTTGCTTTTGTCTATGTCTTACGCACTTTCCATGAAACACTTTATCCATTACGGCTATATCGAAAAATAGCCTGATGATTGGGCGACCTCAAAAGATGTTACCGTTTGTCTGGGAGGGTATCCACAAATTGCCATAGGGAGGGAAAAAAGGCATACTTTGAATAAACCATTTTTTTACCTTTCTCCCAAATTTTTAAGAAAAAATTAAGAAACAGTAACCGCTACACCACGTACAAGCACACAACTCATCTGTTGCTAAATCTTGATATCGTAAACAGATACAGCTATACTGTGTTCATGTACAGTTTGCAATTATAACCTTTCCTACAAGCGATTCCGAGAGAATAATCGGCATAATACCGAAACGGTCTATTATCGTACATCCTCTGCAAAGTTTGGGCAAACTAAATTTTAAAGCCGAAAGGAACGCTCTTCAAATCCAAATTTAATATTCGGCCCAACTCACTAAATACGTATTTTGGACAGGAGTGGGGATTAGTTAGAGACCCGTAATATTTCGCCTGGTCATTACATCATATCCACCGGCTTAGCTACGACTTAACATTTACATATTTAATAAGTAACTTTATTCCCTGTCGAGTTAATAACGGACCGTTTAAAATAATACCTCTTGTTGACAACTTAATTTTGTCTTTTAAACATGAACTTCTTTATGAAGACTAACAGAACTCATCTAATATAAATATATTATTAAACTTTTTTATAACACTTATGGTATATTACACCATCATACAAAATGACCATATATATATATATATATATATATATATATATATATATATATATATATATATATATATATATATATATATATATATATATATATATATATATATATATATATATATATATATATATATATATATATATATATATATATATATATATATATATATATATACATGGGTTGTTGGCTGTGGATAGGGTGGATGGCTGTGGCTGTGGATAATATATATATATATATATATATATATATATATATATATATATATATATATATATTATATATATATATATATATATATATATATATATATATATATATATATATATATATATATATATATATATATATATATATATATGTATATCTATATATATATATATATATATATATATAGATATATATATATATATATATATATATATATATATATATATATATATATATATATATATATATATATATATATATATATATATATATATATATATATATATATATATGGTTCTTGGGTAGAACCACGTTTTACATGTATAAAATCTCGACGTTTCGGGGTTTATCCCACCACAGAAACCCGCCAAAACATGGCCAGATACATTCGTCGTTCCAAACCCCCGAAATCTAATCTTCGGTCGGACGAAAAACGTGTCTTACTTCAGTTACGTAGAGATTCAGACGTAACAATTTTTCCAGCCGACAAAGGTAATGTCACGGCCATACTTAATACTGTTGACTATGAAATTAAAATGTCTAATCTGAGAGAGTGCAGACTATAAGCAAATTCCTAACGACCCTACAACATATCTAGAGAAGAAAACGCGTCCTGTCATAAATAATTCTAATCTTCCTTCAAAGTTCAGTCAACTGGTCATACCAACCAATCTACTAGAGAATTGGCCCAAAATCCCAAAGGTCTTCCGCCATACATCAAGGAAGTTACTGATAAAATTTGCCACGTATTCAGATCCCGTAATATCGAAATGATATTTACAACAGAAAGAAATATATCCAGTTTCCTCAGACCAGTAAAGGATTCCACAATTCCACAAGAGTCACATGGTGTCTATGAGATTCCTTGTTCTGGCTGCTCCCAATCATATATCGGTCAAACTAATAGACGTATCCAAAATCGCATATACGAGCATCCTCTCGCCGTGTGAAAATCTATTCTCTCCTCGACTTTAGCAGAACATCATCTTCAAACGGGTCACAAAATAGATTTCGACAAGGCCAAAGTAATCGCACCTATATATTCCTATAAACCCCGCAAAATTCGTGAAGCAATTGAGATCGAAAAACGTCCAGACTGCTTAAACAAGAGGGACGACGGTCTTAGAGTTCCAAATACATGGAAACCGCTTATTTCCAAATTGCCCATCCGAAACCCTTCTAGTCGTACGCCCACCTCCCGTCTCACCCCCACTCCTCAACCGGAAAGGTATTGAAAATATTGTTAGAAATGACAAAAAAAAATACTATGAAAGTTAGAGCACTTAATATTAATATTAAGAGATGCCGCATTGCAAATTTCAGTTTCCTGTTTAAATAACATAGAACATTTTTTTTTTTTACTTTGGAATTTTATAGCTCTTCAGCGGAACATTACTGTGGAAAGACATACATTAAATGCATGTCGCCACATTCAGCAAGCGTAAATTCCATTGTTAATTGGCTAACCAAGAAAAAAAAGAAGACAAAGATCGAAAATTTCAAAATACTCTATTTTCAACTGACACTGCAATAAATATCCTTATTTAAAGCGGTACATATCAAAAAAGTTATATAAACAAACAAGGAATTTTATGAAGATATAAACCAATGCAAAACCTCATATTTATTGAAGAATTTTTTTCGTAAGTTCATTTTATCGATGTTGATCAAAAGAACTTTTTTTTGTAGTTTAATATGTAGGTTTTATGTAGCAGAAGGTTTCATGAAGAACGATTTCCCAATGGAAGAATTCCTGATAGGAAAACCTTTGAAAGAGTGGATCGTCGTTTGAAGGAGACAGGTAAAAACTACAATGTTTTATTTTTTACTTGTACTAACCGAATGATAGAGATTTAATGTAAAGTGTCGCAATCAATTTTAGGTTTGACAAAGTCAGCCACAACTGTGAAAATCAAATCCATAGCGGTGAGGGTGTTGATGAAAACATCCTAAATGCCGCCGAAGCAGATCCTTGTGCCCAACAACTGTCCGAAAATTGGCTGTCGAGTTTGATTGCGCAAAATCGACGGTCTCAAGAATCCTTAGAGAGCAACAGTTACATCCGTACCGTCTTCAAAAAGTCCATGCGTTTTTTCCTGAAAACTTTCTGCAGGAGATGGAATTTTCTAACTGGGTTTTAGATCGGCACAGAAACGATGCAAATTGGTTCAGTTCTATTTACGGTCGAGGCTGGATTTTCTAAAAATGGCATTATAAATTTCATAATTTGCCTTTATGGGCAGAGGAAAATCCACATGCTTCTATTGTAACGCCTCATCAGAATTAATTTGAAGCCATCAACGTGCGGGTCGGAATTGTCGGGCAACATTTAATTGGACCATTTGTATTGCCAATGAGGTTAACTGGAGAACTTTATTTGCAATTTCTTCAAAACAATTTGCCAGAACTATTAGAAGATCTACCGCGGGCAATACGACGTGATATGTGGTTCAAGCATGATGGCGCTCCACCGCATTTTAGTATGTTTAGTATATATATGTCATCTTCGTAGACGCTTATGATCGAGCGGTATCCATACCAGGATTACTTTGGTCCATCTGTCGTCACATCGCCTTGGTATATGGCCAGTCCACCTCCATTTCAATTCCTTTACCTTTGCAATGATGTCACATACTTTCGTCTGTTCTCTGATCCATGTGCAGGTCTTTCTGTCGCGCTTTGTAATGGCAAGCGTACACCTTTCCATTCCCCTCTATGCTATCCGAAGTCTTTGAATTGATTGTGATGTGAGTGTCCATGTTTCACTTTCGTATATCAGAACAGGTAGCATGCACTGATCCAAAACTTTTCTCTTCAGACAAAGTGGGAGTTCTTAAACACCATGTTGAGCCTGCTAAATACCTGCCAGCCATACTTAACGTGCCGTTTCACTTCTAGGGCGGTATCACCCTCCATTAAAATCCTTTGCCCAAGATATACATAATGTTCCACCACTTCTAAGTCGCTTCCTAAAATAGATATTCTTCTGTTTTCAGTAAATTTGTTGAACACAACCTGACTCTTTTCAGGTTTACTTTTAAGCCAAATGGTTCTCCCGCCCTTTGCAGCTCTTATATGTGTTTTTGTAGCTCATCTGGATCTTGTGACAGAAGAACGATATCATTTGCAAATCTAAGGTGGCTTAAGTATAGTATACACTTCTCTATGCAGATTACGGAATACCTTTTCAAAGCAGTCTGAGAAAAGAATAGGGCGTATTGAGTCACCCAGGCGTATGTGCGCTGCTTACTAAGAGAGTAAAGACTTGAAAATGCCAAATGAGATATTGGCTAAATGTCCTTAAGAATGTGAAAATTTACCAAATGAACGGATTGACCCCCGTAAGAATAATTCTAACATTCTCGCATTTACTATTTTTATCCAATTTTAATTTTGTTCTTTTAAGTTTTCTCCTACAGGTTGCTTCTTTTTCTTTCGTAACCAGCCGCTTTTCCATCTTCACTCTGGTATGTGCGTTGCTATTTAAAAAAAAAAATCAATCACTTTTCAGCCTTTCTAGAAGTCGAACTGTGATTAACTAATGATTTTTATAAAGGCTGTAAAATTCCAGGTTTCTTCGTCTTCCCAATCTATTTATGTTTATTTTCCCCAACTATTTTGCAGATCACTTTTTTCGCCAGATTTCCAGCTTCATTTGATTCTTTTCTTCATAACCCAAGTTATGAGTGAACTATTTTATCTTCCCAAACTTAAGGAAATAGATTATTAGACTTGATTGGAAATTATGAGGTTAACTTTAAATGATGAGGTTCAATCTTAGACAAGCGTTTATTTTACAGAGCGGGGCAAAGCCCATTAAAAAGTTGAAACATCATTAGTCTAAATTCAAAGATTCTCATAAATTTGTTCTTTTTTTTGCCAGGAAGATAATTTTTCCAACGACTCTCATATGTTCTAAACGAAATATTTTAAAGGAACACTAAATGTAAACAAATGTCAAAAAAAAAGAATTATACATGTCTAAAATTGTACGGTTAACATAAATGTTTTCAAAAACAAGTTGAACGTTTCTAATCCCACTCCCAAGCCGCACGTTTTTACCACTATCCATTACCGAAATTAGGGCTCGGGGCGAACGCTAATCTCTGCCCTCTTTTTCCTGAGAGGCTCTGGCTTTCCTTCGTACCGTACCGGCATCTGTCCAGTCATGCGTTAATTGACATTAACTGAAGAAAATCTTGTGTTCCGTAGACCGAAAACTAGAAAAATATTATCCGACCGTTGAAAAATTAGCCGAGTCGAAGTTTTCAGTTCGCGACAGTTTTAAAAATAAAATGAACGATTTCTTATCGAAAAAAAAATCTGTCATAACAATATTTTATAATTTTAATTGGTGATTCGAATAAAATTTTATTTTTTTTACACACAGATGTCACTAGATGTTTTGTAGCTCGTAAATTGTTCTTTGATATCTACTTCTTCCTGTGGTGATACAGCCCGTCAGTGAGCCTTAACCTCGTTCAGCTTTCATCTCCAACCGTATCCAGCAGCCCCTTATCAATTTTTGATGCAATAGTTCTTTAGTATCTCTTCTTACATTGTCCTGCCATCGTGCCATCGTGTCACTACTTCTGTTACTTCCTATTCGCTCTGCAAATTCCATTATCATTCACAACACCTTAAGTTCTTCTGAGTACTCTTCTTTCAAATACCGCAAGAATTTCTTTCTTGAAGAAGAAACCTTACAAAAGGACGCTCACAAAGAAAACAAGAATGTTTTCTTTGTGAAGAACGAGAATGTTTTCTTTGTGAAGGTCCACGCCTCGCAGTGTTTTTGTATTTTTTGTCTTACTAATAGAGTGTGCTGAATCAAAGTCGAAACATGTCGTGCAGTATCTTGATTTATCATCAGCTCTACGACCCGTTGAATATACTTACGAAATTTTCTATTCCAAAACTGTCAGAATCTTGGACTTTGAATGCAAAAGAACCTGAGTCCGTTAAATCTTCAAGTGCGTTTATACAGAATTTTTTCAGGAAATCGGAAACGTTTTTTTATTTGATGTTCCAAGACGTTTAATAGAGTCCCATCTAATTTCACATCCCAAACTTAACTAAGCGGGCGCGCGGTGTCGAATCTATCGCATTTGATACATTTTCAGTCATAAAATCTTACGTCCATTTCACAAGTACTTCCCTTCTTTAGTAGCCTCTTAAGCTGAGTCCACATCAATACAAATTTGCGTTGTGCGGACTGTATGTGTTGTATGTGGTGTGCCTGCGCGGCAATGTAGACGCTTTGACATACAAATTGTAAGTAAGTTTTCAATGATTTTGGCGTGTTAATAAGAACGATATTTAAAACAAAAAATACTCTTAGATTTCTATTAACAAAAACTAAACCAAACAATATACAACAAGATACCAAAAATGTGGTTTATAAAATTCCCTGCGAATGTGGCAAATTCTATAGAGGTGAGACATCTAGACCGTCAGATGTTAGAATAAAAGAAAAACCTTCTTTGAAAGGGCGATTTTAATAAATCTAGAATTAGTCAACATGCATGGGAATCGGGTCATAAAATAAATTGGAATAATTCCAAAACGGTATTAAAATAATCGGTAACAAAATACAGAAGATTAAAAGAAACCGCTATAATTAATTTAAATAAAAATAACTGTATTGCTATGCCTTCGGAATATTTAAATTCAATATGGTTCCCGATTTTAAAGAATACAATTAAACACATTTAAATATTTGAATAAACAATCAGTACAATAAACAATTGCACAGTAAACATTACCTATATATATATATATATATATATATATATATATATATATATATATATATATATATATATATATATATATATTTTTTTTTTTTTTTGGTAGTATGTCACTGTCATGAAAATCTAATGTTGTCAATGTAAGTATCGTTGACATACACAAAAAAAATATATTTACTTTCACTCGTTACTTTATATATTACAAATTAATATAATTTATTTTTAGTTTAGTTTTGAAAACGGGGGGAGAGGACCCTCCGAAACGTTAAAAGTTTGTAAATTTTTTTATAACATTTTTATATCTTTAAAATATTGTTCGTTAGGCAAATTTATTACAAAAAAGAATCACTGAGAAATTTGTCTCCGTTTGGTTTTTTGTTTTTACCCAGTGATTCTTTCTTTACATAAGAACAGGTATTTTTGATATTTTTTGAGTTTTAGATAATGGCGAAAAACTCAAATAAAGGAAAAAAATATACAGATTGTTCCAGTAAATTCAACACATACAAAAAATTTGATTGGTGTGGACTCAGCTTTATTGGCCCACCACGTAGACAAAAGACTGTATACCCCGTTCCTGTGTGCGCTTCATAACGTACGGATAGAATTTGTTTTAGTCGCAATGTAAACGTTGAATAGTTTACTCAAGTCCGACATCGAAAAAATTACGTGCGATGCCCTTTGTGATAGTATATTTGCAATATCGTCTAACAAACTTCGTGTTTTCTATTTTTTAGTAGAATTAACAGAAAAGCAAAAATGTATTCGACGTCAACAAAAAAATATCGGGTGGCTTTTGTCACTCTTTTTTCGTTTTCTAGATATTGTAGGAATAAACGGTATAGTACTTTTGAGGGAAAATAAAATAGTTATAGAATAAAGGCGAAAATATTTACGTAAAGTGGGAATGCAGCTCATATAAAAGAGCATGTTGAGAAAAGAGCTACGATGGCCACACTAGCTAAGCTGTTACATTCCAAGATATTTAAAATTGTATGTATTTTTGTACAATTGTACAATTTTAAACATAGTGGAAATTTTTAGATATTAACCTTTGCTAATTTATTTTAAATGAATTTCCATCAAGTATCGGCTATCTCAGTAAAATCAAAATTTTTGTTAGTGTTTCAATCGATCTCATTATCAAACTTGTTAATTTAATACATTTTATTTTATTTTACGTTTAAGTAAGAGTCATGAAGCTAAAATGTTTCCTAATCCAAAGAGAACATGAAATGTACATATTTAATTAAACATAAAATTTAGAGATAAATACAGGTAAATAATGAAAACTGCTGTTTTTTGTTATTTGATCTCTTACAAAATCTTCTTACTTCTTCTTCTTCTCTTCGTACAAGATCTTTAATCTTCTTACAAGATCTTACAAAATTGTTTCCTAATTTAAAGTTAATACGTATAAATAAATAAAGTATGATAAATAAACAAGTTTTTTTAAAATTTGTTTTCTAAATCCCAAAAATCTTTAAACTGTCTTTAAAGTTACGCGCAACCATTGCTGTAACAAATGAGGATAGTTGGAGATTAAAAAATACAAAATTCACAGTTAGAAATCTAGCATCTAGATTAAAAGAATGGAATCTCCTTCAAGGTTAAGTAAACATTACTTTTACCAAGATATTTCTGTACTAGAAAAGTGATATCAAGGTAAATAGGGCCCTAGTTTATCAGTTGAGTATTGCTAGACATTAATAAGGGAATCCCCAGAAACAAAATATTATAAAACATCAAGAACAGTCTAAGGTCAAACTATGATTAATAAAAATAAGTCTATCTATCTATTCTCACTCTAAACTCATTTTTATTTATCAGTGTAATCTGTAAAACTTAAATTTATTTAAAGTTGCTAGAATGCCCTCTACTCTTCTCACGAATCCCATACGATTTATTAAATTAATTGGCCTTGTTTTTTTTTTATCGATACGCAAGCTTAGCTTTATCTCTCGATAGATTGGGCAAGTAAGAAACATTAATGGTGTGCTGTCAATCTAGCAAATCGACTCAGTAACCCTTAACACTATTGAAAATACTATACTTAATTTTTCTCCATGATAAACTACGTTTATCTCTAAGATTTTTTTGTAAAACTATTGGGTCATTTCTTAAGAAAAAATATTGCTGTTTAAATGGGACGCCCTGATGTCAGCACTGTGTATTGTTTACGTCTGTTTTCAAATAAGAAAACTTTTAATTTTTGAAATCGATATTCTGTCAACTAGTAATTGTACAAAATGTATATTTCTGTTGACCTTCAAACTCATCTGATTTAACACTGTTAGATTTTGATGAAGGTTTGTTGAAAAATGTTGTTTACCTCAACAAGCCACAAATATATTGATATTCTATTTCACTTAAATTATAATGGATTATAATGGAACAAGTCTGTATCGTATTTGGATGACCCATGAAACAAACTAACGGTTTACAAAAGATCCATGTACAAGTTGTGTAGACATAAAATAATTGGTGGGGAAGGGTTGAATCTGGCAACAGTGTTGACTTCCGCTATGGAGAGGTGACGGACCAGCATCTGATGCTGAGTTTAAACTCCCTAGAATCACTTGGTGGACCGAGCAATTCTTTTCATATACCGGACTATTCTAGACCATTCTGAAAATGAGTGATAAACGCGTTATATCGAAATACTTCATGTACAATAAATTACGAAAATGTCTACATAATCTAAGATCTTGTGCGTAGGGGGAGGGGGGGGGGGTTAACCGAGGGATAAACTAAGGTATAGACAGAGCATATGTAAACCTACTATGCATGCATGATGAAGCTACATCGATATTTCACATGGATGATAGATCGAACGGGGAGTACGGTAGGCTGACACAATATCGCCTGTTCTTTTCTCAGCCTGCCTAGAAAAGGTATTCCGCAATTTGGATTGGGAACAGGAGGGAATCAAAATTAATGGTGCATACCTAAGTCATCTTAGATTCGCAGATTATATCGTTCTCCTCTCACAAGGCCCAGATGAGCTACAAAAACACATAAGAGTTGCAAAGGGCGGGAAAACCATTTGGTTTGAAAATAAACCTAAAAAAGAGTCAGGTTATGTTCAACAAATTTGCGACCAACAGAAGAATTTCTATTTTCGGGAACGATTGAGAGGTTGTGGGCCAGTACATATATCTTTGGCAAATGATTTCGATGGAGGTTGATACTGCCCGGGAAGTGGAACGGCGTGTTAAGTGGGCCTGGGGGCATATGGCACGCTTAATATACTATTTAAGAGCAAACTACCACTTTGTCTGAAGAGAAAGGTTTTTAATTAGTGCGTACTGCTTGTTTTGACATACGAAAGTGAAATACGAACACTCGCATCACAATCAGTTTAAATGCTTAGGGTAGCACAGAGGGGAATGGAAAGATGTATGCTTGGCATTACAAAGCCGGACAATAAGACCTGCATATGGATCAGAGAACAAACGAAGGTATGTGACATCATTGGAAGGGTGAAAGAATTGAAATGGAAGTGGGCAGGCCATATAGCGAGGCGATGCGACGCCAGATAAACCAAGGTAATCCTGGAATGGATATCGTTTGATCATAAACGTGCCCCCCGAAGAAGATGAATGGTAGAGGAAAGCTCAGGACCGCGCGAGTTGAAAGCATGCGGGAGAGGCCTTCATCCTGCAGTGGATCGACAATGGCTGAATGAATATATATATTATTTATTATTATTCACGTATGGAACCTGGTGGACCACGCGAAGTACAATTAGAGGCGTTTGTTGTTGTTAGCCTTCCTTTGCGGCCATACTAATTTCATTCTTTCGCTATGAACTTTTTTCCTTTCATCAGACCCAGTTGTTCCAGTATTCCTACATTTTTCTCTCTGGCCAACCTTCCAAACGTTAACCTTGTGTCTGAAGCAGCCTCTATCCTTATCCTGAATTTCACTTTGTGTAATATTTGCTGATCTTAGGTCCTATTTAACTGCAGCAATCCATTTAATTATTTCTACTTTAGCTCTACTCCTATTTTCATAAAATTCGACTATTTGTCTAGTTAGCCTACTCGGATTCATCCGTTTTATGTGTCCGTAAAACTTAAGTCTTCTTTTTCTCATATCGCTATGTATATCTGTGTATTGTTTAATTTCTTGATTTTCTCGAAGTCGGTATGTTGTGCTATTTATTTGTTTGGCGCCTAGGGTTTTCCTTATGATTTTCCTTTCCTTCTTTTCAATGTCCTCGATATCCCTCTTTCTATTCAAAATAAGCGTTTCTGCAGCATATAGACATTCTGGTTTAATAACTCTGTTGTTATGTCTCAGTTTTGTGTTTTTAGATATGCATTTTTTGTTGTAAATATTTTGTGTCAATGTCGTCAATTTTGTGTCAGTGTCAAAGTCTCAATGCCGTTTCCATTTTTTGACATCTACCCTTATTGGCCGCTTTTTCCAACCCATTTTGCATGATTATTTCACCCAAATATTTGAATTGAGAGACTCGTCTGATGTTACTATATTTTGTTTTTAGAAATGGTGTTCTTAGTCTGTTGCAGGTCATGTATTGTGTCTTTTCAAAGGAGTCCTACCTTTTCTGCTGTTTCTTTTAGTATTTCAATCTGTTTCTGTGCCGTTAATACATCTTAAGCTAAAATTGCTAAATCATCAGCAAATACCAGACAATCAATTTTGATGTTGGTTCTCCCCAGGTTAATGGGCTGGTCAATATCAGGGCCGACACTCCCCCCCAAAATCAGTTATTATTTCACTACTACCTGCATTAAGTTAAAAAAATATTAACCTAATGTTTGCCTTCCTTCACACTTTACCCAGGCTTAGGACTGGTTCAAATTCTTCGTGCCATATTAATCTGGAGCGTGTTTAAAGGCCAACGGGCCAACAACGAAGATAATAATAATAACAACAGTCAAATAAAATTAACAGCACAACAATCTAATAATTAACAGAATCTGAACTTTAACGCCCTTCTAAATGTTCAAAATGCCTTCCATCCTTAGAAATGCAAAGATTTATTTTTCGACGAGTACTAAAAACGGCAGCTTCAATTTCCGCTCTTGACATGCTAGTTATTGAATTTTGAATTCTTTCAATCATGTTTTCTCGTGTGGTAGAACGAGTTTGAAAAACAAGGTCTTTTAGTCTTCCCCACAAGTAAAAATCGAGGACTGTCAAATCCGGTGGGCCACGAAAAAAAACTACCCCGTCCTATCCAACGATTTGGAAACGAAGAATCCAAGAAGTTTCGAACCACCTGCGAGAAGTGGGCAGGGCATCCATCATACTGGTACCACATTTGTCTTCTTGTTTCCAACGAAACATCTTCCATTCGTTCTGGCATTCGTCCATTAAAAATAAAGGGACCAATAATTTTGTCTCCCAAAACACCATACCATACGTTCACACTCCATCTATTGTGGTGGTTGATTGCTAACATCCAGTGTGGATTAGCAACTGCCCAGTAGTGAATATTATGTAAGTTAACGCCTCCATCACTGCTAAAAGTAGCTTCATCAGTCCATAGTATGCGTTTTAAGAATTGTTTATTTCCACTACACATATTTTTTAACCAGTGACAATAGTATAACCGTCTGTGGAAATCGTTATCCAAAAGGGCTTGCTGTAAGACAACATGATAGGGGTGCAGCTTGTTATCTCTTAAGCTTCGATGAACGGATGTCTTGCTAACACCTAATTCTTCAGATATTTGTCTGATACTTAAATAGGGGTTGGTTTCAACATAAGCCAGAACATTTACGACATTATCTCCATTTCGAATCGAACGTAACCTGGTGCGGACTGGATCTGGATGCACAATTCCTGTTTCTCGTAAGCGTCTTGCTAGACGTGTAAACACCTTCTTCGAATAATGCCTTCTTTCGGGATATTGACTTGCATATTGCCGCTCTACAATACATGTATTTTCAAAACATTGGAAATACACCGCCAACATGTCATAGGCCTCGTTATTCGTAAAAGTCATTGTTAGATATTATTATAATAATTATTAATAATCAATAAATGCAATGTTGAAAATGTAATGCATTTCAAAACTGACCAGTTAATTTGACTGTTTTTGTTTGTTTCCATGGTTCCCTTCTTACACTCTTTGTGTAATGTACCTAAGGATTGCATGCGTTTATTTGGAAACCCGAAAACGCATAATTTCATTTATCCATTCATTTAGTTTAAAAGAAAGAGTAGGTATATTTATTAATGACTGATTTCAATATTTTGTCAAGTAGTATTTAAGCATCACAAAAGAGAAAATGCAACAATTGGGGAAAGGCATTTTTTCCGCTTATGTAATTAAATTAGAAAATATTATCAAGGTCAGGATTAGAACATTTATGATGATCGATACTGAATAGATAATTTTATTTTTTAAATAAAATTGTTGCGGTTGCGATTGCGACCTAAATATTAAGACCAATTTTTAACTTAATATTAAGGTAAAAATTAAAACTAACTGATTTTTTTCAGAAAAATCGAAATATCTCTTGACATGTCAGAGATATCGATTTCGGGTTTTCACTGGACAATTTCTCTTTAAATTACCTTTCTTGCCATGTAGTAAAAGCTGTACCATTCCATTTGAAAAAACTGAACAAAACTTCAAAAAAACTATTGTTGATTGTAACGCCACCTCGCGGTTTCATTTATAAACTAAATAATTTATCTCCCAGATTATCTGATTGTCCCAGCAATTGCCTTTTAAATGAATCCAAATTGAGGAAAATCGGTTTAGGCAAACGGACATTAGACGACTTTTTATCTAAATAGGTAAAACTTTCTCCCCACTTCTTTATTCGCGAAGTTACGACAAAATGTCATAAAACAAAGTGTAGGATACAGTTTGCTAATTATAACTGAGAATTTTTCTTACTCGGTTAACACTTGAAAATACACAAAAAAATGATTTTTAAAAATGTTTAGCTCGTCACGCCCTCTTGCGGTCGTTTTAGAAGCTTAAAAATATTTTTGGTGAATTTCTCATGATCATTTTTAGTAAATTTTTTTTTCTCCAAAGCTGTGGGATAAATAGTTTTCAAGATACGGCCGCGATCCATCCTTAATGGGACACCTGGTATATATATATATATATATATATATATATATATATATATATATATATATATATATATATATATATATACATACAGGGTGAAAGAAAAAATAAAGTATAGCGACGTCATGGCCGGCTCTTTAATTTTTTAAAAGATAAACGACAAGGGAAAAGTTTTCTCGCTTTAATCAAAACAAAAAGCGCGATGATCCTAAACCCAAATCTAAATTACGAGATAAACTTACGGAAAAAAATAATACGAAAAAAAATATGTATCTATTTCTTATTTTGAACGTAGAGGAATCGTTAATAAATTGTAAGTTAAATAGAATTTCTTGTTTCCACTTTCTATAAATAATATGTCACAGTAGTTCTTCACCATCTCTTCTTACATAGTCTTGCCATCGTTTATTTGGTCTGTCTGTGTTTCTGTTAACTCTTATTCGTTTCAAAAATGGGGAGGTAAGAGAAGAAACTCCCTGAAAACTGGAAGAAAGAAATAATAATCAAGTCACCATAAAACAGTAACCAGAAAAATTGCAGTAATAATAGGGGAATCACTTTACTCAATACAGTACTCAAGATATTCTGCTGGATATTAGTAAATAGAATAAGAAAGAGAAGTTAGATAAAAGACTAATGAGTGAACAACAGGGGTACAGAACTGGAAAATCTTGTATAGATTTAATAAAATCAGTAACGCTCATTACAATACACTTAGTGGAATACCAATCGCCACTTCATCTCGCATTTATTGAGTTTTAAAAAGCGTTTGATTCCATAAACAGAGAAAAAATATAATACTCAGAAATAGGGGAGTCCCAGGGAAAATAATCAATTTAATTAGAGAAGGCTAAAATCAATATAGAAATAATATATAAGCTAATAAAAATATAACACAACGACCGATCTAGGGGACATTTTAATAATAATTTTAGTAACAAATGATACCACCTTTAAACAATTAAAAATAAAAAAATTAAAGTTCCTAAGTTTAAATAAATCAGTAGTCACGTGGGTTACAGGATTAAATGAAGGTTTTGAACCTTCTTTGAACCTTTTTTCCTTATTACTTTTTCGTTGATCTTATCTCCTTAATTTAGATTTGTGTTTAGGGTCTTCGGGCTTTTTTGATTAAAGTAAAAAATGTTTTCCTTGCCGTTTATCTTGAAAAAATTAAATAACCGACCACGGCGACGCTACACTTTTTTTCTCGAGGATGCTTCACACGAAAAGTCATCAAAAAAAGCTTCTAAATTATTAATTAGGAATTACTTATACTGAACCAGAAGTTGTTTTCTTCTGTCGTCGATGAAGAGAGAAAAACTTTTTCCGTCGCTTTATAATCTAGTTTTATCTTTGCAATTCCATTTAATTCTCCAATAGAAAGAAAATGGGACATTTAGTTTTGTTTGCCGGTATATGATCGTGCTATTATTGTCTTAAAAAAATTACGATACACGATACTGCTTGTTTCTTTTTCACTATTTTCAAGAGAAATTCGGGGTTATTTAAATTCATGGGAAAAGAATCTGAATGTTTTTTTAGGGTCTTACGAGATGTGTAAGTAAAGTAATCAGACTGATGGCGTAGCTTTCGATCTGGCAATAGTGTTGACTTCCTCTTTGAAGAGGAGATCAACTAACATTTGATGTATTTTCACTGGTAGTTTGAAATCCCTAGAATCCCTAGTTTTCAGGTGATTTAAGGATTTCTCAGAAAACCAAGATTTGATTGAATATGAACCTCCCAGCGAAAGGTGTTCAATTGCAAGAAGTGATGAACGGTACACCAAATAGTAACCAAGAGGTTCCGGTACATAACCGGTATACTGAGAAGTTCCGTAAAAAGACTTCCAAGAAGGGTCATTCGTACGTGACCAAACATCAAGACAATGAGGAGTATCTCCAGACCACCCTAAAAATCAATATATGTTTCCCTTTATATATAAAAGAGGTTTAAGCAGATTTTTTTACCCTCAATTTTTACTTTCACTTTAAGTCCAACAGACTTGAAACTTGACAGGGATGTTATTATTTTTCCTGGGACTCCCCTATTTCTGAGTATTATATTTTTTCTCTGTTTATGGAATCAAACGCTTTTTAAAACTCAATAAATGCGAGGTGAAGTGGCGATTGGTATTCCACTAAGTGTATTATAAAGAGCGTTAATGATTTTATTAAATCTATACAAGATTTTCCAGATCTGTACCCCTGTTGTTCACTCATTAGTCTTTTAGCTAACTTCTCTTTTATTCTATTTACTAATATCCAGCAGAATATCTTGAGTACTGTATCGAGTAAAGTGATTCCCCTATTATTACTGCAATTTTTCTGGTTACTGTTTTATGCTGACTTGATTATTATTTCTTTCTTCCAGTTTTCAGGGAGTGTCTTCTCTTACCTCCCTATTTTTGAAACGAATAAGAGTTAACAGAAACACAGACAGACCAAATAAACGATGGCAAGACTATGTAAGAAGAGATGGTGAAGAACTACTGAACATCAAAAAACTGGAAAGGGGCTGCTGAAGACCGATACTGATGGAGATGAAGGTTGAAGCAAGTCAAGGCCCGCTGACAGGTTGTAGCACACCAGGAAGAGGAAAAACAAGAAAAAATCGATGTGACATATTATTTATAGAAAGTGGAAACAAGAAATTCTATTTAACTTACAATTTATTAACGATTCCTCTACGTTCCAAATAAGAAATAGGTACATATTTTTTTTCGTATTATTTTTTTCCGTAAATTTATCTCGTAATTTAGATTTGGGTTTAGGATCATCGCGCTTTTTGTTTTGATTAAAGCGAGAAAACTTTTCCCTTGTCGTTTATCTTTTAAAAAATTAAAGAGCCGGCCACGACGTCGCTATACTTTATTTTTTCTTTGAAAATACTTAACGCGAAAAGTTATCAAAAGAACTCCTAAATTATTAATTGTTAATTATTTATACCGAAGTGGAATTTTTCTTAGGACCTTTTTTCCTTCTGCTGGCTTCGATAAGGAAAAGCGTTAAGTTTGCTTTCTAATTTATTTTTATCCTTTAGAACCAAAATGAGGGAATTGCTTGATTTGTAAATTTATTGTCCTATTTTCGTACTGCTGAAAATGTTCTCGTTTTACGAGGATTGTTGGAAAAGTTCTCGGTCTGACACAGAGATGGCGTAACTATGACCACATAACTAATATATTTATTAAATATGATTTCTTGGATGGCGTGCGCCAGAATTTCAGATGGGTGCGTTTTGTTACCTGTTTGTGACGATAAAATAAAGCGAATAAGTAAACAAACTAAGATTTATATGTAAATTTCCACTATATTACAATTATTTCAACTTCGTTGTCTTATTCAAATGCGAACTGTATTAAACTAACATTAAGAAAATTAGTTACAACCTAAACATCATAAATTATGAAGTAGGGAAATCCATTTTTTCAATGTCTAGATGTTCAATATAAATTTAACAAGGGTGAACCATTCAAGTCTATAGAGTCATTTAGAAAAATATCCATTTTTTTTTCTGTTATTAAATTAAAAATGCGAATTTTGTCATGAAACTCGGTATGTGGGGTTAAAATACTATTCTGATCAACATTTTCTAATAACTTTTCGATATTTCTAACGCGAAGTAAAATATCGAAAATTGGCCCTGTTTGTGAATGCGTAGTCGGCTGAGTTTAAAGTTCAGATTTCAGTTGAGTATCTTAAAAAACGCCACTCATCAATCTGTATGACTATGCAAATATTCAAATTGGTATTTCTTCAAATATCGAAAATATGGGGGTATCTTCATCTTAAATGCGACACACTATATATATATATATATATATATATATATATATATATATATATATATATATATATATATATATGGGTTGTTGGCTGTGGATAGGGTGGATGGCTGTGGATAGGATGGATAGAGTCTGAACCTCGAGAGACGAAACATGTGTCATCTAGTTTCGGGATATATCTTTTCCGGTCAAGCAACCAACAAAAGTGTTCATATATATATATATATATATATATATATATATATATATATATATATATATATATATATATATATATATATATATATATATATATATCATCATTCAGCCATTGTCGATCCACTGCAGGATGAAGGCCTCTCCAGCATGCTTCCAATTCGCACGGCCCTGAGCTTTCCTCTGCCATTCGGGTCCAATATACTTGTTGATGTCATCCCTCCATCGTGTTTTCGCCCTTCTTCGCGATCCCTTATGATCAAGCGATATCCATTTCGGAATTGCTTTGGGCCATCTGTCGTCGCATCGTCTCGCTATATGACGTGCCCACTTCCATTTCAATTCTTTTGCCTTTCCAATGATGTCACATACCTTTGTTTTCTGATCCCTATGCAGGTTTTTCTGTTTCGATTTGTAATGCTGAGCATACACCTTTCCATTCCCATCTGTGCAACCTAAAGCTTCTGAACTGATTGTGATGTGAGTGTCCGTGTTTCACTTCCATATGTCAAAACAGGCAGCACGCACTGATTAAAAACCTTTCTCTTTAGACAAAGTGGGAATTTGCTCTTAAATACTATAATTGAGCCGGCCAAATGCCTGCCAGCCTTACTTAACCCGCCGTTCCACCTCCCGGGCGGTATCACCCTCCATTGAAATTCTTTGCCCAAAATATATATAGTGGTCCACAACCTCTAAATCACTTCCTAAAATAGAAATTCTTCTGTTGACAGCAAATTTGTTAAACATAACCTGACTCTTTTTTAAGTTTATTTTCAAACCAACTGGTTCTCCCGCCGTTTGCAGCTCTCATATGTGTTCTTGTAGCTCATCTGGGTTTTGTGAAAGGAGAACGATATCATCCGCCAATCTAAGATGTCTTAGATATGCACCATTGATTTTTATTCCCTGTTGTTCCCAATCCAGGACGCAATCCAAAGAAATAAAAAAACTGCAATTATAAGCCATCCGATAAGAAGTAGGCGAAAGTGTGGGTTGTTTGATTGTGGAGAGGGACTCCCTATTCTTGACGAGAGAGCATATGTCCGTACCCTGATGAGTCTAATCACCAACAGACGAAACATGTTGTCTCCAATATGAGGGATGGGTGGGGCTTCCTTCCAATCAAGCAACTAACGAATGTTCATTTTGACGGACACGCAGGTTGTTGAGCGTTCCACATGAGATTGTGGAACCCAACGGTCGGGGGTGTATAACTTCTGACTACTGTTGTCTCAATGGACGCAATCCAAAGTAATCAAAGAAATGCATATATATATATATATATATATATATATATATATATATATATATATATATATATATATATATATATATATATATATATATATATATATATATATATAGCAGGAGACACTGCAATCCACCAAACGCTTTAAAAAACTGAAGTCAAAAACATCACTTCAGTTTTCAATCAGAGACATTATCTTCTTAACGAAATGTCGCGATAACGACCTCCAACCGACATGAACAAAACTCGCCTATCATACAAGAACAAGAAAAACCAATGCTATCTTAAGAAATGCAAGCCGAGCTCTTCTTCGAGAACTAATCCGAGAGAAAAGAAGGCATTTGGACAGAACGGAAAAGGAATCCTCCCTATTACAGTCGATGCTAAGCAACAAGATCCATCCTATTTTGTGCAATGACATAGGCCAAGTATCTTTTTGGCGCAGCGAATCGGATTACAATCTTGAAACGGAAAAACAAACCACCAAAACCAAACCAAACCACCACTTATCCACAGGTGAAGAATCTATACTAAGCAAAGGCTTCAACTTTGCCATTGCACCAAAACATATACCAATAAAAGAAATAATTTCGAACGTTGAATGAACACAACACAAGCCAGATGAAGAAACGGAAATTATCAGACAAGATGTAGCGCGAATACTACGATCCAATAAAATACCAAATCCAAATGTTAATAAGACTGAAATCAAAGCGCTTGAAAGTTTATAAAGAAACGAGGATATTACGATATTACCGGCGGACAAAGGAAACACATAATGAACACCGAGGAGCATATGGCAAAGATGACGAATATTTTACTGGAAACGACATATAAACCAGAGAACAGAGATCCAACAACCTATCTAGAAAAAACGACAAAAAGCAAAATCAAAGCATGGAAACTAGAACCGGACATTGAACGAAGAATAATTTCAAGGGAAAAATCAAGCAGATGTCCTAAACTTTACGGTATACCCAAAATACATAAACCAGAAATCCCATTAAGGCCCATTGTAAGCCCTATGTTCACAATTCAGAACATTTGATAAGGATGATTAAAGATTTCCGACTAGAGGATACAGACATACTGGCAAGCTTGGACATTGTCTCACTGTATCCAAGTATCCCCATAGATGAGGCCCTGGAACTAATTTCAATGAACGAAGACTTTCCACCATTTGTGGGGGAAACTCTTCAAACACTGCTTGAAGAATACATATTTATCCTTCAACCAGCAGATCTACAGACAGACCAATGGTGCCCCATTGGGATCATCTTTATCACCCGTTATAGCCAACCTGTTCATGACCGACTTCGAAACAAAGGCATTGGCCAACGTTCCTTTAAAACCTAAACTTTGGAAACGCTACGTAGATGATATCTTTATAATATGGCCTCACGGAAATGAACTTCTAAACAACTTCCTAACTCAGTTAAACGAAATCCACCCCAGAATACAGTTCACTCTGGAAGTCGAACAGGATAGAAAACTGCCGTTTTTAGATTTCCTTATCACAAGGAAACTTTCTGGAACACTCGAATACACAGTGTATAGGAAACCAACTCACACCAATCGATACCGATCAAATCCAAGGAGTAGCGAACACCTTGATTTCCAGATCCTTTCGACTGACACTACCAGATACACGAAGCGAGGAACTACCAAAATTTTCCACAGCCCTTAGACAAAATGAATATTTAGAAAATTGTATCAGGAAGGCCATTCGCCGTCAGGAAACCCAAACACGAAGAACAATAGAGGACCATGAACCAAATACACCAAAGGTCCAGCTACCATACGTAAAAGGAATCACAGATAGGATAGGCACACTATTAAGGAAACATAAGACCAGAATAGCTTACAAGCCACACAAAACTGTTGCAAACATCCTAAAAAACCCCAAGGACAAAGTTAGACTGGAAAATCATGGGGTGTATAGTATATCTTGTCCCGACTGCAACAGAGCATACATAGGACAAACAAACAGACGAATATCAGCCAGAAAACAAGAACATAAAAATGACTTAAAAAACAAACAAATCATTTGCGCTCTGTTCCAGCACCATCTACATACAGGATATAAATTCAATTTTGAAGGAGCCAAAGAAATAGTGAATATTGAAAACTACGAGGTCCGAACAATCAGAGAAGCCCTTGAAATAGAAGAAAGAGGTGAGCTGAATACGCGAAACGACTCTCGCAACATTTTAAAAGTATGGAAATCCCTTCTGAAAAAGAAAAGACGTGGCAACGTGGCCGCGAGGTAGAGAAATCAATAAACGGACGCCCGACAGCGTTGCCGAGCGCCGCAAATGCTCCCGGACTACCCCGATATAAGCTGTGCAGTCGCTTTTGTGACCGGCCGGCTATAAAAGCGAACATAACGACCCGTGCACGTCAGTTGGACTCTTCAGTCGAAGTGGTGACTTCACAGGATTAACGGATCGACAACCGGAATGATTTAGAAACATATATATATATATATATATATATATATATATATATATATATATATATATATATATATATATATATATATATATATATATATCATCATCAGACCGTATCGATCCACTGCAGGATGAAGGCCTCTTCAGCATGCTTCCAACCTTCACGGTCCTGGGCTTTCCTCTGCCACTCGGGTCCAATATACTTAACGATGTCATCAATCCATCGTGCTTTCGGTCTTCTTCGCGGACGTTTGCGATCAAGCGGTATCCACTCCCGGATTGCCTTGGTCCATCTGTCGTCCCACCGCCTCGCTATATGGCCTGCCCATCTCCATTTCAACTGTTTTACTCTTCCAATGATGTCACAGATTTTTGTTTGTTCCCTGATCCATGCGAAGGACTTTATGTTTCGTCTTGTAATGCCAAGCATACATATTTCCATTCCCCTCTGTGCCACCCGAAGTTTTTGAATTGATTGCGATGTGAGTGTCCAGGTTTCACTTCCGTATGTCATAACGGGTAGAACGCACTGATCGAATACTTTTCTTTTCAGGCAAAGTGGGAGTCTGCTCTTAAACACTATGTTGAGCCTACCAAATGCCTGCCAGCCACATTTAACACGCCGTTCCACCTCCCGGGCGGTATTCCCCTCCATGGAAATCCTCTGCCCAAGATATATAAAGCTGTCCACAATCTCTAAATCCCTTCCTAGAACTGAAATTCTTCTGTCCTGAGCGAAGTTATTGAACATAACCTGACTCTTTTTCAGGTTTATTTTCAAGCCAAATGGTTCGCCAGCCCTTTGCAGTTCTTGTATGCGTCTTTGCAGCTCCTCTGGGACTTCTGAAATGAGAATAATATCATCTGCAAATCTAAGATGGTTTAAGTTTGCACCATTGATCCTTACACCATCCTGTTCCCAATCCAGTTTACGGAATACTTCTTCAAGGCCAGCCGATAAAAGAATAGGCGATATTGCGTCACCCTGCCGTACACCTCGTTCTATATTAATTCCCACTTCAAGATCATCAAGGTGAATTGTGGCTGTAGCTCCATCATACATCGATTCCAATAGGTTTACATAGGCTCTCTCTACACCTTGGCTAAGCAGTGCATCCATTATCGCATGCATTGAGATGGAATCAAATGCTTTTTCGTAGTCGATAAAAGCCAAGCACAGTGGCATGGTGTATTCGTTGTGCCTTTCTATGACCTGCTGTACAACCTGGATGTGATCCATTATACTGAATCCACTTCTGAATCCTGCTTGTTCTCTTGGTTGTGCGTCATTCAGTTTTTTTAATATTCTTGTAGAAATTATCTTAGTGAAAACTTTGTACATCACTGATAGGAGGCTTATTGGACGGTAGTTCTTTAAATCTTCCTGTACTCCTTTTTTATGTAAAAGGACCACTTCTGCATTTTTCCATAAGTCAGGTACTTTTTGTTCTTTGAGGCATTTTGAGTATAATTTTGCCAGTGTTTTATGTAACGTCCGACCACCAGCTTTTAGCATTTCGACAGTTACACTATCCTTTCCTGGAGCCTTGCCGTTCTTCATCAATTCAATAGCATTTGTTACTTCCTCCACTAGGATATCTGGCATTACATATTGTTCTTCCGTGGGTATTGCTCTCCCTGACTGGCTCTGATCTTCATATAACTGGGAATAAAACCTTCTGACAATCTCTAACATTTGGGTACGCGCCCTGCACACTGTGCCATCCTCACGCTTTAAAGCATATATTTGCGTTCTTTTGTTTCTCAGCTTCTGTTTAGCTTAGTTAATTCCTTTGTATTCTTCCAGGTTTTTTTTGCACTAGCTGCATATTGAATCGGCGCGTGTCCTCTCTGATACGTTTTCTTATAGTTTTGCAGAGCTCAGTGTACTCGACCCTGCCAAAAGGACTACCTGCATTTCTCATTGCTCGCCGTTTCTTCATTAAATCAATGGTCTCACTGGAGATTTTTGTTAGTTTGAGACATTTTTCCTCTGGTGCTATTGAAGCAGCCGTTTGAAGTACATTGTTGGCGATTTCTTCATATTGAACTGATATTTCCACCTCCTCTGGATCTTGTAACGCAGCAAACCGGTTTGACAAAGCAATCTCAAAATCGCTTCCTCTCTCCAGCAGTTTTCCAGAATCTCTCTCTCTCTCTCTCTCTCTCTCTCTCTCTCTCTATATATATATATATATATATATATATATATATATATATATATATATATATATATATATATATATATATATATATATATATTCATTATATACAAAATTGTCACACAAACCCGCAATGTCTAATAAATGACAACCGACTGAAGGTATGTGTGCTTGCTGAGATTATAAACATGTAGATATACCATATCATCTACATTTTATATGATGTTTTGGGAATAAAAATGCTTTTTTCAAAGTTTATAACAGTAGATGCAATATAGACTGACTATTACAAACCAGAGTCGAAGTGTTTCTACAATGTGCCGTATTTAACGGATTTGCCTCTAAGTGATTGATTCTTCTTATTAAACCTGAGTAAATGATTAGTTCGTTGAATATTTAATACAAATGACGAGGCCAGACCCCTTATTAATAAGATAGAAGACATTTTGATTCGGAATTTTTTTGAGCAATGTAACTATATAGATAGTACGCCATAAGTCTTTTGGGCATACTGGATGAAGAAAACCTCCATCATATTTATCAGATTTTGTACCTTTTGAGTGTGTTACATTGAAATATTGATTTAGAATTTCTTTTTCTGCAAAAAATTTGAAAGTTTTTGATCAGTGCTCGTATACACATGAAATCGAAAAATACATCCTCTCTCAATGCGAGTATTTACAAGTCCAATAACACTAAAATAAAAGTCGCTCTTAGAAGTCAGTTTTAAATTAATGGCAACGAACAATCTGGTATAACCGTTATATTAAGTAATAGTTTTCTCCAGTTTGTCGTTCAATATTGGTGTTCCAATTCCAATTCGGCCGAACAAGTACTATTATCAACCATAATTTAGAATTTGCGATATCTTGAAAGAGAATGGAACTGAAGTCGCAATGGAGGAAATTGCGGTCATATTGTAGAAATTACTGCTGAGAAACCGCTACGCTTAGATAACGATTCAAGCAATTTTTACATAATTGAAACTCCGATGGCTAGATTTTATTGAAATTGAATTATGTGAATTTGTTCTAAATTTTCATTAAGCTTAATGCTATCATCAATAGTAAGTCGTTAGATATTATTAACTTATTGCCAATATTTTTATTGCCATTACACATGTTTAAAGTTTATCATTATACGGCGTGGCGCAAGAATAATGGATGTTTTTCAAACAAGTATCACTAAATTGAATCACTGTCTGTTTCTATCGAACTTTTCGTTTTATGTGGAAAAGTCACAATACATAATTCCAATATAATTTCTCCACATGACCTTCTGGAATTAATGTCGAACTATGATGACCTTTGAGACTATTAAGGTAAAAAACGAAAGTAGACTTCACACAAAACAATAGTTGAAAAAAAATAACCATGAATTCTAATAGCCTTCTCGATGTAAATTTTAACATTAATATGAATACTAGCAGGGTCCCGTCTTTTTTTTAAAGCGTTAATCTACGTATTTTCGAATGACGAACATCGAAATGAAATCAATTATTCAAATTCTGCCTCCGTGGGCAAATTAAATATTCGAATTTTTCCCTTCATAAAAAAAATTCGGAAAATCGTTCGCTTAAATTTATTCTTAAATATGCTACTGGCAAACTTTCCACCAAAAATTTAATTAAAACAATAGACCCAGATAATTTGTCTTGCCTCGAGGATTTAAACAAAAAAAGTATTAATAAAATAAAGGATGATGGATAAAGAAAATCGAAGTCGTTTTTTTAATATATAGTTTTAGAGATTATGTTAAAGTTAAGTGCGACTTAAGGCAATACAGTTTTCTAACTATAATTTTAATATATAGTCATAGAATATCATATTGCTAGACACTCTTCTGTGTTCAAACTTCTTTCAAAATACATTTTTGAAAGAAAAATATCTTTAATCTTTATATATTTAATATAGACATTTTAGATACATTTTTCTTGATTCTTTGTTTCTATGGATTTTGAAAGAATTCATTCAAAAACAATTATGATTTGTATGCAGAGAGATTTCCAAATATTTCGATACTGTCATTGAAGCTGGATTGTGATTGAAGAAGATACACTTGAACCACCGAAAGATTACCCGTGTGTTATCAATTTTATCCATATTAGTTTGCTTTAATCAATGGAATACTCTTTTTGTGTTTTCTAGTGTATATACATATTAATACTTACTGTATTGTTGATAAAAACAATAATATCGGAAGTAAAGCAAACACACAAAAATATGGTTAGTTGTGCGTCTTGTGGTCGTTCCCTGATACATTAATAATTTTAGTAATATTAAATTTGTCCTTTATTTAGAAATAAGAACGTATTTTGTTTGAATGTGTAGGTTATGAGGTCGGTGTGGCAGCTTGGTTTGGCTGGTTTTGCCAGTATTGTGTTGGTTTCCCACCCCATAACTATACTATTGTCCAAAGGAAACACTGAAGAACTCGACACTCATTTTTATTTATAACAAAGATGTAATTTTACAATGAATTAGTTTAACACTTCTGTTGACATGTTGAGACGTATGTCAACAAAACGGAAATTGCCGCTTAAAATCAAGGTCTGCTTGGTTTGGTGTCTTCTATGGGCCTTGGTGTGGTAGCTAACGCCAGTTATTGTACTAAGCCGTCACAGGGGTCCCCCTTAGTGAGTTCGCTGTTGCGAAGAAACGATATTTGTGTTGTGGTCCGTTTGATGGTGGTGGTAGTTTCTTTGATGATAGTGGGGTTGTTGATTTTTTCAGCAATGATGGAGGTGCTGATTTTCTTGATGTTACATTGATATGCGGTGGTGCGACATTGCTAACTTTGATCACTTGCTATCGTGTTGTTGGGTGTGTTGATGGATACGTTAGAACCACTGATGGTCACAATGAAACCGGTGAGGTATCCGCTGCTGATCGCATCGGGACTGTTGGTGGATCCATTGCAGGTCACGATGGTATTGTTGATGGATCCTTTGTAGTCACGATGCGACTGTTGAAGCATTCTTTGCTGTCACGATAAGACTGTTGAAGGATTTGTTGCCAGCTACATTGGGCCATTGATAGATCCGTTGCTAGATTGTTGGCCGCATTGATACGATTGGTGGATGTGTTGCTGAACCCATTGATGGTTGGTGGGTTGCTGATCGCATTGGGGCTGTTGGTGAGTGTGTTTGATAGATCCGTTGTTGGTTGGTGGGTTGTCTGTATATATAGTTGCAATATTCCGAGTGCTTACCTTTCAAGTTTCTTTTCAAATAACCATTTCATACAAATATATAAAGATATTGTACAAGGTATTTCATTTTACTTCCTTCGGGCAAGTCTGTTGTTTTGGTCTTTGCACGAGGTCTGCTTGTTCCAAGAGAAGAAATAACTGGATTATGTTCTTTTGTTTTCTTAATAAAATACACAGTTGTCCTTGATATTTTTATTGTTGCTGCAACTTTTTAAAAAAATATATTACGATATGATAATGCAAAATGAGTAAAACGTAATCAAATTAAGAATACTTTACCTCTTGAATGGTTAAAAGGAGCTCTGAAGGTCCCCCTTTCCTTTTTTCCATTTCGAAATACTCATAAACATTGAGTACAAATTGTTCGATTTGCTATGTCGGTGTTTTTCCTGACATTATCTGAAATCACACAAAATGTTAAATCAAATATAGATATCTTTAAAGTTCGCACTTGTATGTTTCCATTATTATTTTGAAACTGTTGTTTATTTTCAGTATGTTTTTAGAATTAGCCAATATAATTCTATTTTTATTAAACATTTGTAATAAAATGTATTTGGTTAGGTTAGGATTATTAAAGGAAATACAACTTTATGAATTGTTACAAATACTTACCGATAACAAAATAATCAATAACAGTAGTTCTTATAAGAACTTATTTTACAATAAAACTGGACTTTACAGCACAAAATTTCACTAAAACACAATAACAAAAAAAATCAAATGACAATTAAAACAGGACCGCTGAAATTAATAGAGGAACTTTTAACCGGCGGTATGAACAAACACCTTGTAATTATTTGTTACTTTCTCTTTATACATCCGCTGTAACGCTATCTCATACACGAATACATACTTATTGATTTTATTATCTCTTTATCTCTCGTTCGGTAAAGGAAAAAAAAACATATTGAGACAATGTCTATGATGTAGGCAATTGATGATGTCAATTGATGAACCACGACTAATCTTTCAGCGGTTCAACTATATTTAATCCTTCCTTACAATTTTTGCGCATACCCTGTGCCCTACTCGTGGCTAGCGGGCACGGCGGCTCACGCGCTCTCTACTGCCCCCGCTTTTCTAAACAATCATCTTATACGGTCTTTGGCTCTGACTGTTATTTCAGTCGCTTACATGAAGTTGTTTTTTCTTCAGTCGTTGAAGGCTACCAGGTATGACGGTTATTAATTCTTATTTTTTTAAGAGATGGCGCTGGAAAAAAAGGTCGGTTCACAGTCTAATCTCTTATGTCATTTTGTTGCTTCGAGAGTATCTTTCAAAATGCTATTAATGTTTAAACGATTTCGAGTTAGCGTCATATTTTTTTCGTGTGGTAAACATGTCGAATCTCGAGCCAAATAAACACTATTTGTACGTACTGCTTTTATTGTCCGATCAAAAGAAAAACGCGAGTCAATGGTCATGTCACAATGTCCCAATGCAAGAGGCTTATGGGCGTTGGTTTGGACGATTCAAAAGATGCAGAATTGCAAGCATTGTTGGAAAAAGACGATATGCAAACTCAACAACAAATGGCAGATGCGTTAAATGTTAGTCGCCGATCTATTTCTGGTCCTCTACATGCCACAGGAAAGATCCAAAAAGCATAAACTTCAGACAGATGGAAAGGCGAAAAGTGTCCGAAGTTTTGCTTTCTGGGTATAAATGAAAAACTTTTTTGTATCGGGTCGTGATTGGGTATGATAAATGGATATATTTTGAGAACCTAAAATGCAAAAAACTGTGGGTTGACTCAGGACATCAATCAACAACGACTGCTCGCTCAATAAGACCGAATTGCTTTGAAAATAAAGCAATGCTGTGTATTTGGTGACATCAGAAGGGTGTCGTGAACTATAAGCTTCTGAAACCAGGTGAAACATTTAAAGCTACCGTCAACAAATGATCAACTTGAACCATGCAATGATCGAAAAGCGACGAAAATGGGCTATAAGATACGGAAAAGTTATTTTGCAGAACGACAACGTCCCGTCACACACAGCGAAAGTAGCCAGAAACACTATTTCTGCACTTGGCTAGGAACTCTTGCCCATCCGCCGTACTCACCAGACTTAACCCCTTCCAACTACCACTTGTTTTCATTGATGACTTACGCACTCTCCATGAAACACTTCAACAATTATGAAGATGTCGAAAAATACCTTGTTGACTGGACCATCTCAAAAGATGTACAGTTTTTCTGGGAGGGCAAAAATGTGCAGTTAGCGATTGCACATAATTTGAATAAATAATTTTTTTAATTTTTTCCAAATTAAACTTTTTTTTTATAAGAAAAAAAATTAATAACCGTCACACCTGGTATTCGGCACTCTTGGCTAATTAGGCTAGACATTAATTTTGGGAAATAATTGCTGACTTTATGGTGGCAGATGAACTTACAGGAAATACGCAATAAGTAGTATCATAAGACTATAAACTTTAATAGGGAAAATATAAATGAGAATTTCGACAAGCTCAAATTTTTCACTTTGGTACTCCATTTTTAAGAAAATCAAGAAAATAACTTGAACGACAAAGGTCTCAACATCAATGCACACAAACTGAACCATATGAGATACCAGTTACCAGGCTGGGCAAGGCCGGATGCTTTCTGTGAGATAATGGTCAGAGGTTTTTCGAAATTTTATAGTTAAGCACAAACCAAAGGTTGATAACCTGTGCGAGATGCTGGCCGGGGTTAATAGGTAGTCAATAAGCGTGATTTGCTGCCCAAGTGAAGTTACAGGTTTAGTCCGTAAACAATTTTAATTACTGATATGCCTCTGATATCAAACCCTTTAACTTGTATTTTCAAAAGTTGATTTTTTCATCAATGAGAATGATATACGGGGACGCAAAAGAAAGTTATCCATTTTAAAGTGAAATATATAATTTTGCTTTTATATTTTTCCCCGTTTTTTATTTTAGAATAAGTTAACTGCAGATGAGTTTTGAAAATAGAGCAGTATTCATTTGTAGATTGAACAAAAATTGTTACCATTATCCAGTGGCGGTTCATTCATAAGGGCACTGGGCACGTGCCCTACCTAAAAAATTAAAAATAAAGTGGAAAAAATAATTTCCACTTCCTGACAAGTTTGTGCCGCTACTGTTTTCTTTACTATCGCGTGTGAAAAAGAAGCAAGACAGCAATGCATCCCTTCTCTAGTAACTCGGAGATTAAACACATTTATAACTTCATATCTTGGGCGCTGCCCCATTCTCAATAGTAAGGTGTTTTACGCCATCGCGCTTTTTGACTTTTCGAGTAGTTGCAACGTGATTGTTTTGAACGATTACAATAGTGAAGATGGATACAGTGCAATATATGAATAGAAATAATGTGTGAGGTAATTTTAAATATTTATAAGATGGCATTGACGTATAAAAATGATTGGGTAATTTCTAGGCGACAAGATCGGGAACCTTCAAAACATTCACTGGTCTGTAGTTGTCATTTTGCCAACTAGATTAGAGAAAATAGTCCCAAGATGTTTGATTTTAATATTAAAAGGAAATTTGCGTTTGAATCTCCGGGGAAATGGTATGATATTGAAATTTTTATATATATTGCTGACTGTTTTGTGTATCGTCTCTATGACGACTGTGGAAAGCAAAATATGTGTTTCTACCCTCAAACGAATTAAAACATTTCTAAGAAACACTATAAGCCGGGAACAGCTGTGCGCATCGGAAATGCTATCTATTGAAAAAAAACTTGTGAAGTCAATATCAAATAGTAATAATCAAATCATCGACCACTTTGCTGCTCAGAAATTTAGGAGGATGAACTTCAACTACAAACAGATTTAATGGTCATGGTCCTATAGTTCCTAGAGTTCAGCAAAATTTAACTGTCTAGGGACCTATTTGAAAATTTGATATCTGACAGTTACAGATTAAATTTTTAAAGACTGGATCTCTGGATTACGCTGGTAGGTGAAGAATATCACGAACAGCAAGATTATCTGAAAACGTGCAACGGGTAAAGGAAAGTGTTTGGGAAGCTAGAATTGAGTTGTGCCTTTTTATATTTTGCAGATGGACTCGAAAATTTTGCCTAGAAGTTTTGAAGGTCTGATGAGGCCTATTTTCATCTAAATGGGTTTATTAAAGCAACATTTATATTGCTAGGCACCGACATTCTCCAATTAGTTCATGAAAGGCTTCTCTATAGCGAGAAAGTCACAGCGTGGTATGCATTGTCTCAACAAAGAATCATTAGATATTCCTTTTTTGAAAATGCTTTGATTGGTGTTTTGAATATTTTTTTGTTATAAAAGGAAAGATCATATATAAGTTTTATAACAAAACTATTTTTTTCCTGATCATAAAAATATCTACAGCAGGTATATTAGCAGAATTAGTCTTTATGAACCTCTTGTCGCACATTACTAAACTAAATTAGTAACCAACAATAATTTTGACAGTATATATACAGGTGGAAACCGTTGACAATACTGACGTGATAACACTTTACCATAATGACGTCACAAACATGGCAACCAATGGTGGCGCGTTCGTAGGCACGTGATTTTTTTACAAATTTATAAATTTTAATTCATTCATAATTAATTGTAAAAGAAATTAAGTTTTTCGCATCGATTATCAATATCATTTATGAGAAAATTTTAAAATAAAGTAAAAAAATCGATATTTATTTTTTATTCAATAACCCAATTGGGGAACACTGAACTCTCTTGGTTTCAGCAGGATGGTGCTGTAGTTCATACTACAAGAGATACAATTGTGGTTTCGACGGTACATAATCTCCAAAAATGGAGATCTGAGATCGTCTCTAAATTCTCCGGATTTCATCGCCCTGGACTTTTTCCTTTGAGATTATTTTTAAAACTAAAACTATATATTCTAATTCTGTTATTAATTAGAATACATTTCAGAATACCTTCGCAATTTTTTAATAAGGTAAAGAAAGAAAGAAGAAGGGGAAACCCACCATAACCCTCTCCACCACCTATCCCTGAAGGGGATAGATGGTGCCCCTCTTTTTTAGTAACAAGTACCCAACGAGGTATATCTTCCTTCTTATTTGTTTCATTCAATGTTTATTTATTGTCAATCATATAAAAAAAATATAATATAATATGTATAATGTATTATAATATAAAGGGTACCTACTTAACTAATAATTAATTAATAGCCTTTCACATCTTGCTTTGCCAACTGAGCTAAACTCTACCGTGAAGCGGTGAGAGGCGGCCCCACAAAATTGACCGTAGTCCAGGAGGTACCTACAACCCTCCTGAAATGCTCCAAATTACTTGCCACCAGTGATGAGTGCTCATCCTTGGAGCTATACGCAATGCCATAGCCTATTATTTAACAATGGTACTTTGAACGCTGACAGACGTCAAAGCACAACTTATCTATTACCAAGCCAGTACAAAAACTAAAATTATTGACCTGAACAAAAACAGTTCTTCACAAAATCGAACAAAATAATTACTCTAAAACAGCTGGGGTGTTCCCAGCCCATCCGGCACAAAGCCCTCCAACAAGTGCAATCTATCCTCCCTCAACAGTTTAAGAAATAGTATTTCTGGGCTAACAGGCCAATCAGACCCCACAAATCTTCCAATGGCGGTTCTGTTCTCATCAAACTTGACGCAGTTAAAAATTCTATGTAGTGGATTATCTTCTTCGTTGCAGTGTGCACATCTTGGGTCTTCCGTTTTGCCTATTTTTTGGTAATGTTTTTTGAATTGTCCATGACCCGTTAATACTTGAATTGTTTTACGACTGACCGTAAAATCAATTCCTTGCAAAGTATAGATGATGGGAATAAACGAGAATGTCGTTCTACCGGTGGTTCCAGACTCCCACTCGGATTGCCATCTTTCGTTTGTTCTATTTCTTAGAATGCTTTTGATATTCTTCCTGTTCATCCTTGGCTCTTCTGGAATGAACTTGCCGAATCTGTTGACCATCAGTCCTCTTCTATGAGCTTTAGCATCTAGATGTTCGAAAATGATGTCCTCTATGGGTGGGATAATGGCTAACACGGAAGCAGCAGCTGTGGAGGTTGTTGTGTATGCCCCCACAATTGTGCGCGAAATGGCCCCCCTCAGAGACTCCAGTCTATTAATGTTCCTGGCCATGGTTAACCTGTCCGAGAAAACTTCCGATCCATAAGTTAGGACCGGGATAACTGCGCCGTAAAAGATCTTCCTTAGAAACTCAGCAGGCATCGAGTAAACTCTACTCAAGGACCTCTTTAGGGCCTGGAACAACGTTTTTCCTTTCTCACAAGCGAGTTTAATATGTGATGTGAATGACAACTTGTCATCCACCGTAATGCCTAGATATTTGGTCTGCTTGGATCTTTTGATATAATCCCCACCGATTTTCACCGTGGGATTCCTTGTTAACTTCCTACCGAACACCAGGTACGTGGACTTATCGGATGCAATTTCAAGCTTGTTAGAAGCTGCCCAGTTATGGACAACCTCCAAGGTCTGATTCATGCTAACCTCCAAGGCTGGTCTACTGTTGCCCCCGACAATGATAGCCAAATCGTCCGCATATGCGATCATTTCAAAATCAAAAATAGCATCGAACTCCAATAATAAACCGTCCACGATCAGGTTCCACACTGTCGGGCCCAGTTTCGAGCCCTGAGGACATCCCCTTTGAAGAGTCTTTCGGACCACATCCAGCCCGATATCAGGTCTGACATGTCTATCTGTAAAATAGGAAATCATCATCCCGAACAAGTGCTTCGGAGTATTCTTGCTTTTTAAAGCATGCAGCACGGCCGGCCACCAAACATTATTAAAAGCGCCCTTGATATCTAAAAAAATACCGGCTGTGTATCTATACGTGCTGTCTCTTACTTTGCTGGTGAATTTTTGAAGAGCTTGATTAGTGCTTCTGCCCCTGATGAAGCCGTATTGATTGGCATGATGAAAAGCCTGATCATCCGTGAAATGAAAAAGTTGTTCCCGGATAAAGAATTCAAAAATTTTACCTTAAATCGGCAATAACGTTATCGGTCTTATGGACTTTAAATATTCTGCATTTTTTCCTGGTTTCGGAATCATTACGAGCAGGCCCTCCTTCCATCTTCTTGGGAAATACGAGAGGAGGAGGCAGTTACTGTAGATCCTGCAGAGCAGGTCCGCAATGGCCACCGCCAATGTTTTAAGCACTATGCCCGGAATGCCGTCCGGTCCCGGCGCTTTCTTGATATCTATATTCGACAAGCTTCCTTCAACCTCTTCTCTGGTAATATGTAAGATCTTTCCGTGATGTTCTTCAAAATCCTCCGCAGTCATTCTCCTGAGCGAATGCTCAGGAGTATCTTCCATTATGTTATCCTCCAGTACGAACTCGTTAATGATGATCCCCGCTGTCTCATCAAAATCTATAGTTCTATTCTCTTCATTTAGCCCTGTTCTAATAGACTCTACGATTTTCCCAGTACCCTTTATTCGGCCAGAAGCCAACTTATATGGAATACTCCACGGATCCTCTCTTAATTGTTCTGACACAAACGTGTTCCACGATTCATTTTTAGCACTTTTAATTAATTGGCGTAATCTCCTCGCCATATCCAAATATCTATTCTTTTTTCCTATGCATTCTTCCGCATTCGTTTCTCTCTGATAATCTCTCCTGAGTCTATAACATTCTCTTTTGACTGAATTAATATTTTCATTCCACCATATAGGCTTGGAATGGAAGACTCTTCTCTTGGGAACCGTCTCTTCAGTGATATCTCTAAGTAACTTTTCTAATTCCAAAACCCTTTTATCAATGTGTGAAATCGTCGGTTCCCAGAGCATTCGGTCTATTCTAGCCAAGCCCGCTATGGCCATGTCAAATGCTTTATCCACGTCAATTCTATTCATGCACGTTTTGAATATTATTTGATCTAGATCGTAATTTAATTCCCAACAGATTTAATAAGGTAAAATTGATAAAAGTCTAGACAATAACAAGTAAGCTTACAGAGTTATCTCTATAATCTAGTTGATCTCTGAAGGACGAAAATCCTTGGCAATCCGGCCTCGACAAAATTAAGCCTTTTAAAACTATTAGGAGCAAATTTCAAAGTGACAACGATTTTCCGAGAGTTTCAATTCGACAAACAAAAAAGCGGAAAATCACTTTGAACGGCGCAGGTTTTAAGCGGATTCGGCCTCGGAACAGATTCGGTAAAATCTCTCGAACAACAAAAGAAACGTATCTTGTTAAAAGGTAAACGGCTTCTGGGGCGATATTCTTCGGAATTAATTAGTGAAGGGGTTACATTTACTTAAGCTAATCGTCGTTTGTTTGGGAAAGTGGTTGAAGAAGTTTCGCTCTTCAGCTGGAAATATTAAGAATATTAAATTTAATATTTTCAGATTTTTGTGAATTGTAGAATAAAATTAAAAGGAGAAAAAATAAAGAAGAAGAAATAGAAAGAAAATAGAAGAAAATAGAAAGAAAATAGAAAAAATAAAAATAAAAATTAAAAATTATTAAAAATAAAAATTAAATTAATAATAAAATTATTAAGGATATATCGGAGATACAATACTGTACTACAGTATATATATATCGGAGTATATATATATATATATATATATATATATATATATATATATATATATATATATATATATATATATATATATATATATCGGAGATACAATACTGAGCAAAATTACTGAAACTGATAAATTCGTGAATATCTTTGCTTTATAGAACATAGAAAAAAAATATTAATGATAATGCTAGAAAATAATGTAAAATAGAAAATTGTAATTAAAAAAGAAAAAATACATTTCACTTAAAATCTAGAATTAAATTAATAATCTATCGAAATTATTGATTGATTTGTCCGTTACTTTGTGATAGTTAGTTTTTTGAATCATTGGAGTTAAGAAGATGTTATCATTCTGTAAAATTTTTATATCAATTGATAGTCCATGCTTGCTCGGTCAGTTGAGCTTTCGGGTAATGAGAGTGGAGTCTAGACTTGCGTTGCCATTTTATTTGAATCTGGCTTTGAACAATGTTTCCATTAAATCACCATTATACTATATGGGCTCTATTTTTAATATTATTTCAGCGGATTGTGATATGAATAACAGTTTATTGCGCCACATATTAACGTGTGCGCGAGATTACTTTATGAGTTAGAGTATGAGTCAATGATTGAGTTTGTTTTTGTTATGTTTATTAAAGGTAATACCGTTTTTTCTGTAACTTTATTTTTAGTATAGACAATTACTTTCAACGTAATTAATTTATTGGTTTACTTCTTTTTCTCTTTGAATTTTGTTTTATTTTCTATTATAGGATATTATTTTGTTTAAAATTGTAGATATTAGTATAGTTATTATTATATTTTCTAATTGATTATATTAGATATTAGTAATTAGCTCTGTAAATGGGTTATCCTGTTGTGCTAATAAAGCATTATTAATATTATTATTATAAAATTTTGCTAAAATCACCATAGGACCATGACCATTAAAATTATTTGTAGTTGAAGTCCATCCTTTTAAATTTCTGAGCAGCAAAGTGGTCGATGATTTGATCATTAAAATTTGAAATTGACTTTACACGTTTTTTTTTTAATAGATAACATTGCTACGCGCTCAGCTGTTCCTGGCCTATAGTGTTTCTTAGAAATGTTTTGATTTGTTTGAAGGTAGAGGCACATTTTTCGCTTTCCACCGTCGTCATAGGGACGGTACACGAAATAGTCAGCAATTCCACAGATTCACTAAATGTTAATGTTAAATTGTTTTGGATAAACATTTGTAACAGCGGTACAGTCCCACTGTGTTTCATAAAATTGTCCCGTGCGTACATTACCGAGAGTTAATTTTTTAATTTCAAGTAATTTACGTTTGCAAACAGGTTACACACAATTTTAATATCTTCATTTGGAAAGATAGATATATCTTCACCAAATTTTTCAGTTTCAAATAAATTTGCAACAGTTAGTTGCAAACAATGCAGAATTTTGACTCTACCATCACTATATATTTTGGAGATTATCATCTTTGTTAGGCGAAATTTTGTAGCATTTGTAAAAAATAGTGATTTTCATCACTATGATACACGAGGCTCTGATGAACTTGTTTTACCAATACATTCATGTAAGATAGTTGAACATAATATTTACTATAGGGGTGTGAAGCTGTATAATAAGTTGCCACAACGATTTAAGCATGTTCAGAATGACAACGAATTAAAAAAATTAGTCCGCAAATTTCTTATAAGTCAAAGTTTTTATAGTTTAGAAGAATATATGTCTTATCAATAATTAGATTCAATGCTTATTTATGTATACAATGTTTATTTGTGCAAGATTATCATTTCATGTATTATTTCTAAGGTCGTGTCACTGAACATTCTGTCAATTCTGTCAATCTGACTTAATCATGGATATTATTATTGTTGTGGGGATTGAATAAATACTTTATTAAATTATTAAATTATATACCTTATCAAGAATAAAATATTTATATGTAGGTTTAAATGTTATATATTCTTTGTATGTTCAGAAGTGTGGCAATGTGCATGCTCTTGTTTTGACTTGATCCATGCATATTTGTATTGTCTTGAGGATTCAATAAATGATTATTATTATTATTATTATTATTATTATTATTATTATTATTATTATTATTAGGTGTACATCGAAACTAAAACGTTCATGAACCTGTATAGTATCACAGATTTTCTTACATATCCTGACATTCGGATTGGGGTTCTTCTTGTCAGTAAATTTCCGTTTCGTTCTGCAATTCTCTGATCGTTCATATATCATACATGTCATATATCATACATCATACATGTCCAATAATTTAGGTAGTAATATTTAATATAAAAAATTTCCAATAGTTCTAAATTTTCTGCTCAAGATTGATCATATTCAATAAGAACCGTTGCAACTTGAAATATCCATATACATAAGTAACACTTCGCTTTAAAATGTAAAGATTTGTATTATTATATGTATGTATTAATATACCCTTTCCCCGGAGATTTAAACGCAAATTTCTTTTTAATATTAAAATCAAATATCTTTTTTCTAATATTGTTGACAAAATGGCAACTACAGACCAGTGAATGTTTTGAGGGTTTCCGATCTAGTCGTCTAGAAATTACGCAATCATTTTTATACGTCCATGCCATCTTCTAAATATTTAATATTACCTCACAAGATTTAATCCTTTTTTCGCTCAGTTGAATCGACAGGAAATGTAGAAAATACAATATACAATTTATATAACAGATTTTGTAAAAAATCAACTTACCAATAATAAATTCAACAAAATATACCTGAAAATCCTCCCAAAAAACTGAAATTGACCCTCAGAAAGGGCAAAATAACATAACCTTAAATTTACTTCCACACAAGAAACAGTCTGAATAAAAACGTTTTACGAGCAATTCAAATATGTTAAATGTAAAATGTACTTTGAGGATTACGAAACTGTGAGAGAAATTGCTTATTAAACTTGTAAAGAGAAGAAAATGATTAATAAAAATGCTCTTATGAAAATTTCAATGGCCATTTTCTTTGTTTGGAAAGGTTTGATAAGCTCCGTCCATCACTGACATCAGCGCTCAGGATGTTTATTCGGTCCTTGAATATTAATGTGACATTATTTCTATTCATATGTTGCACTGAATTGATCGTCACTATTGTAATCGTTCAAGACAATCACTTTGCAACCACTCGAAAAGTCGAAAAGCGCGATGGTGAAAAATACCTGACTATTGAAAATGGGGCAGCGCCCAAGATATGACATTATAAATGCGTTTAATCTCCGGGTTACTAACGAAACGATGCAGTGCTGTTTTTGTTTTTCGCACGTGATAGTAAAGAAAACAGTAGCGACACAAACTTTTCCGTGCCCAAAGCACGTGTTCTTTAATCGGTACGCTTCGGCAACCCATGACCTATTTCGTTACCGCGAATGACATTATGGATGTTAGACTATAGAAGTCGCAAGAAGCATGATCGTAGACAGAACAGATAATATAGTAATATAAAATCTATAATTTAAGATTTTATATTAATTTTTTCCACTTTATTTTATAATTTTTAGGTTGGGCAACCGCTACTGCCTATTATATAGATATCACACTTGTGGCAGATAAAAACATTCACCTGTTTTACATCTACCACACACAAGATTTTTTTTTTTTTTTTTTTTTTTTTTTGAAAAGCAGCGCCATCTGTTGGACGTAACAGCAATACACGCTATACTAAATATTTTACGGCAATGGGAACGCCATCTGTTGAACGTAACCTCAACACACGCAATACTAAATATTGCTCATGCCGGATAGCGTGCTTCTTGACAGCTGCTGTCATTTTCAATGTTTCCGGTTGCATTGCTAAAGTGAATTTTCATAGATTTCGATTTATTTTCATGTTGATTTAATTATTTAACCAGACTGCGCCATAGCAACGCGTGGCCGGGTACAGCTAGTAACAAATAAAATGAAAAATGTTAGACTATAGAAGTCGCAAGAAGCGTGATCATAGACAGAACAGATAATATATTAATATAAAATCTATAATTTAAGATTTTATATTAATTTTTTCCACTTTATTTTATAATTTTTAGATTGGGCAACCGCTACTGCCTATTATATAGATATCACACTTGTGGCAGATAAAAACATTCACCTGTTTTACATCTACCACACACAAGATTTTTTTTTTTGAAAAGTAGCGCCATCTGTTGGACGTAACAGCAATACACGCTATACTAAATATTTTACGGCAATGGGAACGCCATCTGTTGAACGTAACCTCAACACACGCAATACTAAATATTGCTCATGCCGGATAGCGTGCTTCTTGACAGCTGCTGTCATTTTCAATGTTTCCGGTTGCATTGCTAAAGTGAATTTTCATAGATTTCGATTTATTTTCATGTTGATTTAATTATTTAACCAGACTGCGCCATAGCAACGCGTGGCCGGGTACAGCTAGTAACAAATAAAATGAAAAATGTTAGACTATAGAAGTCGCAAGAAGCGTGATCATAGACAGAACAGATAATATATTAATATAAAATCTATAATTTAAGATTTTATATTAATTTTTTCCACTTTATTTTATAATTTTTAGATTGGGCAACCGCTACTGCCTATTATATAGATATCACACTTGTGGCAGATAAAAACATTCACCTGTTTTACATCTACCACACACAAGATTTTTTTTTTTGAAAAGTAGCGCCATCTGTTGGACGTAACAGCAATACACGCTATACTAAATATTTTACGGCAATGGGAACGCCATCTGTTGAACGTAACCTCAACACACGCAATACTAAACATTGCTCATGCCGGATAGCGTGCTTCTTGACAGCTGCTGTCAATTTCAATGTTTCCGGTTGCATTGCTAAAGTGAATTTTCATAGATTTCGATTTATTTTCATGTTGATTTAATTATTTAACCAGACTGCGCCATAGCAACGCGTGGCCGGGTACAGCTAGTAACAAATAAAATGAAAAACATTTAACAAACTTTTGGCAGTAAATATGCCTTGGCTTTAATTTCTCGGCAAAACATTTTTGATTTAAATCTTTGGAACTACGAATATGGAATTTTTAATAATACCTCAATCAATTATTTATTTGAACCTTCGGTGTGAAACACTAAAATCAAAGAGATTTACCACTAAACACCGCATCACTTTTTTAAAGTTCTCGACACACGTTTCGCTTACCATGTTAGCATCATCAGGAGATACTTTATTCTAATTCCAAACCTAAACTACGTTCTATTTATGTGGAAGTCCTAATTTATAACCTACTACCTACGAAACGTACTACCTACCTAAAGAAGCGTTTAAAAAAGGATACAAAAAAAAATTTAAACAAATGAAAACAAGGGGGGAAAAGAGAACAAAAGAAAGAAAAAATGAACCGTTAAGTTTTCTGAGCTTTAACGTGCGTCGAGAACTTTAAAAAAAGTAATTCGGTGTTTAGTGGTAAATCTCTTTGAGTTTAATACCTAAATATCAATTAAAACTTCGAAATATTATTTATTTTTGATAAAACAGGTCTACAAAATAAAAAAATATATAGGTGCCGCCGAGACTTAAAGGTAGCTTTAAAGTATAGTGTCTAGCAACACTCTCTGTAAGTTATCAAAAGTACGTACAGTTTTTAATCTACTCACATTGATGATATTTTCTTCTTAGTAGCCATTTAACTTGTTTATTTTTGTCGTTTGTTCAATTATAAAAGTTACAGCTCAACCAACATAGCTTGGCCTCTGAGATGCGCAAAAGAAAGAGTGAGAGGGTCATTGTCTAACAGAGACTGAGAACGGAGAGTTCCTCGAATGTACAGTCCATGTAACAATTTTTCGCAATAACGTTTCAGTTAAGTAAGTTAACAATAATTAAAGACGTGTGTTTAAAAGAAGCGTATTCATCAATTTCAAAATTAAGTATTAATAATGGTTAATAAAACACAATTATTTGTTCAAATTCATTGTATTTTAAATTGAGTCTGGATTAGATTTAACAATAGAGGTGTATTGACATCTAAACAGGTAAAATTTTCATTACATATAGGGTCATAGAGACACACCTTAATTAGCATATGCATTATTTGTAACATAATAATATAGAGTGTGAGTAATAATGAACTAACAATATACCTTAATGACTAACCTACATTCCTACATATTAAAATAGAATAAGAGTGGCAATGAACTAACAATATCTATACCGTAATGACTACTTAACCTAAATAAGGGTAAGAATATCAAATAATATTTTACAGACACATTTACATTACAAAATTTACAAATTAACATAACTTTATTACTTTCAATAGTTACGTTTCGAGCCCTATAATCGTTATTCAATTCCTCTATTCCTGATAAATCGCTCTCCTCTAGATGAGTAAATGTACGGTTCCAATTTTCCAAGGCGAGCTCCTTCCCGGTGGAGTGTCTGATGGGCTGATGGTGGTCTTATGGGCTGATGGTGGTCTTATGGGCTGATGTTTCATTAGCATCCGTCAATTATTTCGAAATTGTCCCAATCGAAAACAAATCGTGTGGATTTCTTTACGTAAAGATTCTGAACAGCCTTGGTAGCCAATATCATCTACAAATTTTTTAGGAACTGTCCTTATTGTTATGTGGTGATTAACAATCGTTTTTCGTAAAATTGCCAAATCTCCGTGGTCGAGAATTTATTTTTCTTAACTCGCTTTTTATTGGGAGTTGAATATTTCTAACGGAAACGCCCGTTGCTGCCGCAACCCGTTCTTAAACTTATAAATAAAATTCTCCATTTCTTATAAATAAAATTCTCTATTTCTTATAAATAAAATTCTATTTCTTATAAATAAAATTCTATTCTTATAAATAAAATATCAAAATCTAGACCAATCACTCAGAATTTTATATTGATATATCACAGGAACGTAATTGATAATTCATTACAAAAATTAGACGTTGAAACAACTGCTAATGTCAATCAAGAAAAGCAAACAATCCATTTCGCCTTCGCTGTATTTCTTATTTGAGCCCTAATTTATTATAAAATAGAACGAAAACAGGAGGCTTATTTTATTTATCCTTTTGTCATAGTGCTCTTGTCTTAAAAATTTTGCAGTATGCGATTGTACTTGTTTTTGTTTTTCATTATTTCTCAGGATTTTCTTCGTTATAAAACTCTCGATATATATATTAAAAGTACCGGAAAATAATTTCAGCATGTTTTCTGGGAACTTTGTTATAAAACTATTATTATTTAATCCAAATCGAATTATACTCTATTTTTGTTTCGCAATTAAGTTTCTAATAACTATTTCAACAATAAAACAATATCTTCACGTCCTAGACAGAGGTCAGTTTAACTAAGCAACATTAAATCCTGGAGGTTTATTTATTTTTTCTGAACTTTGGAAACAATAACTCCTTTTTAACCTACAGTAAACAATAATTATTCTACGGTTCTGGTTCTTATTACTTCTTTGGTAAGTTTGTCCCTTTAATTTAGATGTGGATTTAAGATATTCGGGATTTATTTTTTGATTAAATAAAAAATTTCCTTTTGTCGTTTATCTTTAAAGAATAAAACAGCTAAACACGATGCCTGTCTGCTTTTTTTCTTTGAAATACATGGTGCAACACAGACATTGGCCATTCTTTCGTTTTTAATTTCTCAATGGGCATTTCGCTAACTATGTTTTCATCATCAGGAGATGAGTCGTTATAATTCTAAAACTAAACTGTAGTTTATTTATATGAAAAACGTATTTAATGAAGCGTGTTAAAATCGTGAATTATGAAGTTAATCAAGCGTTACAATAATGATACAAAAAGTTGATTGCATGAAATAGGTCCCTTATTCCTAATTTATGGTATTCTTTCATTTTCTGATTTGGATGCTTTCATATGCATCCAAAGCTATATTATTGTCTACTCTTCTAACAAGTCTTAAGTTATAAATATTTATATGGTCATGCTCGAGTGCATGTTGGGCAACACAAGATTTCTAATTTCCTCCATATTTAATGTGGAAAATGTATTTTTTATTTCTAATTAGTGTGGTTTGTTCAGTTTTATCAACATACTTTCGATCGCAGTTTTGACAGTTAATATTATAAATAGTTTTATTTAGCATATTTGTTAATTTTATGTTTTGGATATCTTACAAGGTCTGTACATGTACTTTAATGTCTACTTTTTCCAACATTATATCTAGTTCTCGTGTTAAATGGGCATCAAACGGTATCAGTGTGAAATTGTGTTTGCTTAGTTTCCTTTGAAAAGTGAATGATTGTTTGAATGATTTCTGTTTTTGAACAGGTCTTTCAATTTGACCTGTTTTTGAAATTATTTAATAAAACACAGATGGCGTTGAAATTTTTCTCAAAAAATTCGTCGCTTACTGCACTCAAATTTTCCGGAAAAAATCGAAATGTGAGTGTAAAAAATGCATTTTTAAGGACATGCGACACGCTAGTATTTCATAAGCTTTCTAGAGTACATCTATGATTTTTTTATAGTTTTTATTTTTCTTGTTGTCCATAAATCCTTTCACTACACTAACAACTTACTTAAAAAAAAATCGGCTACGTTCAACGATAACTACATTCATACAGATTCTAATGCAATTTAATTTTTTGTTTTCAGATAACCCATTTTCGAAAAATCGATGCAACCGTGGAGGGAGAATTTTTTTAAAGACTCTACAGCAAGATTCACAACTTTGTAACTATTTCATATTTTTCAATAAAAATTTAGAGATACTAAATTGAATATAGACTTAATAAAATAAAAAACCTCGATTCCCATATTCCTTAATTATCGCAGTGAAAAAAATTTCCGAAAATCGTTTACTTTTTCGGCCGTCACAGTGGCTATCCCCCTTAAAGTAGCAATCACTTACATGGTCAGTAGAATATCTAGATACCACAGCAACAGCAAAACGCATAGAATTTTTTTTTGCGATGCATCCACTTCACTAAATGTACGTGACAAGTCACACATCAAACATGAGGAGCCCAACTTTTAACTTGATCTAGAATTTGACACTTAAGATATAAAAGATAGGCTGTTTTGACTTCCTCGGATATAGATCTAGCTTGTGACTTTATCGTTACAATTTAGACAGGTATTGTGTCTAAATTGTCCGCATATATAACAAAACTTATACGTTGGATTTTTGTAAAATTGACGACTAGAACTTTCCATTTTATATAAAATCGATTGAAGCACTTGACTGTACTATAATCCAGACAGAAACAAACTAAACTATAGGAAACAATAAAACTGCACAAAAATTCGTAGAATACTGTGGAAATACCTCCTCTATGGTCTTGTGGTAATTCCTACATTGTCCAGATCAAAGTCAGGTACAAATAATTTCAATAACCCCGTGATATAAAGGAGAACGAGGTACTTGAAGTTGGGACGTGCTAGGTTTAATAACTACCTAAATGAAACACAAAAAGAGCACTCTCATCATTGTTAGATAAATCATGTCGACCTTTGTTATTATTAGTTACTAAAATATCCAAAAATTGTAATTTATCATTGTTTTTGCGTTTATATTTAAATGTATAAACTGGTCTCGGAAAACACTTGCTGACGTTTTGGTGGCGGCTGAAGGAATGGGCAATGTTTATGTGGATTACAGATTAATTTTCCATATTTTAAAAATTTTCAAAAAAATTATTTTACAGTCATAACAGCTACAAACTTCAACTCCTCTAAGCAAAAAGAAACCCAAGTCGAATTCTATTTAAAGACTTAAAGGCAGAGGCGTTCTGTTTAATGTATAATTTATTGACGATTTCTCTACTTTTCAAATAAAGAATACAGTTTTTTTTCTTTATTAGTGATTGTAAAAAGATTAAAGCAAAAAATTTTCCCTTGTCGTTTATCTTTTGAAAAATTAAAGAACCGATCAAAATGTCGCTGTACTTTTTTCTTTGAAAATACTTAGCGCAAAAAGTTAACAGAAAACTTCTAAATTATTAATTGTTTTTTCAATACTTTTTCCACTTTTGCAGGCGTCGATAAGGAGTAACAAAAAAGAGTCTGTCACGCTGATTTCAACTCGATTTTTGTCATTTGGATTCTAAATGGTTTCTAATTCCTAACAATTTCCAACAAGGCAAAGGCTTGTGTATGGTCTTTGGTTTTTATTTAACCACATCTCAAGTCATCACTAGTAAATGACAACTTATTGAAAAATTGTTTAAAATTGTATTACGCCATTCCACGGAAAGTCGGCGAAGGTATGAGTGGTTGACTGTTGGTAGGGTCTACCTATTCTTAACGAGAGAGCATATGTCGGTACCCTGAAGAGCCTGAACATCGAGAGGCAAAACATATGCCCTCCAATTGAAGGGATGGGTGGGGCTCGTCCCCAGTCAGGCACCTAACAAAATGTTCATTTTGGCGGAGACGCAGGTTGTTGTGTGTTCCACATGAGATTGTGGACAACAGTTGGGTGTATGTGACACTCAGCTACTGTTGTCTCATCGGGCTCTCTCTAAAGAAGTCTACATATGTATATATATATATATATATATATATATATATATATATATATATATATATATATATATATATATATATATATATATATATATATATATTCACTTATCAGTTTCCATCTCGAAAATTATTTGTATCTCATCTAATTTGTTTATACTATATTAATTTCTTTCCACCACACATTCCATTGCAAATTCTGCGAGTCTCTTTTATGTTTTGTCAGACTTATATCTGTTTAATTCTATGTTAAAAGATTACCCACTGCTGTAATGCATTATCGTAAATTATATCTAGACTAGCCCGGCACTGTATTTTTAGTAAAAATAATGACGACCTTGCGAGACGCTACAACTCTGCATAATACGACTGAAACTACACGAACATGCTAACTACATTTGTCACAACAGAGAAAACATACCTTCACATTGGAAAGCTGATATACTCCGGTAAAGTTGGAGCTAGTTCGTATTGTAACACTTTCGAGTCCTTCTGACGACAGCACCGTCTAATCAGATCTAATTATTAGTCTGGGGAAAATACCCTCGGCTTTCATTTCTCATTAGTTCTCTCTGTTGACTCAACGATGATTTCCTTTCGTCTGCAATATTCTCTCCTATAATTTACAACAATTCTCTATTACTTATAAAATTATGTAACATAACATTAATATTATTCGTGAATAATAAATGTTTTGTATACTACTTGTATACTATTAGTTGTAATAGTATAATCAAAAATAAAGGTGGCTTCAGATTTAAAAATTCGCGTGATTTACATATCGCATGAATTCGCTTGTTAAGTTATAAATTATAGTGCCTTTTGTAATTGTTAAACATCTTTGTCGGTGATTATTCCTTTTTTTTTTATCGTGGCGTCTTTAAACGAAAGTTGGTCACCATCATGACTACCTTCACTCTGTCACCTCTTCCCATGCTTTTTCCCCTCTATCATTCCTTGCACAATCAATCTCAATAGTTCGTACCGTTGTCCTCTCATTACATGCTCGAAGTATTTTATGACCGAAGCAACTTCTTGTAAGTATTGAAACTTCTTATAACTACTGCAACTTCTTACAAGTACTATAACTTCTGACAAAGCAGCACATCATGTCTGTCAAGAGTGTCTCAAATATTGCTTTTCTATAACTGCAGTCTATAACTGATTTTTCCGGTTGTATTCACAGTAGGTTCGTATGTTATCTGTCGTTTTAAAGCTGAAAGAAAGTGCTTTAAGGGGGATTTCTACTTTGTTTTGCCCAAAAACATAATTTTTTATTAAATTCCAATTAAAAAAAATATTTTAAAGATAAAATAATGAATCTCTTTACATACGTTTTATTATACTTTTGTATTAATGAAAAAAATACAAAAAGCCAACAATTTACAAATGGTGGGGGTGAAAGAGCAAGGGATAGTACTTGGTGGTCTGGTAGGGGTGCGCAGCTCCCGGAATTTTTTGGCAGGAACTGATTATCTGAAACGAAAAAATATATATATTTTATCAATTTATAGATGTTACTGCAGTGTATAGACTACTTATAATACTTATAATACTTTAATTTTATAATAATATAATACTTTTATAATTATAATACTTTTTATTTATAATACTTATAAAAATATTGTTTTTTTTCGAAAAAAAAAGAATATATAAAATTTAATTAAAAATTACCCAAAAAATTTTTCAGATACATTTTTTTTAACCCTTCAATTCTTTATTGAGCGTAGTTAATACTTTAGAATAAACATGTTCGCGTATCTTTACCCTAAGTTTGGCCAATTTCATCCTTCAGAACTTCCGAAAACAGCTGGAAAACATGATTTTGGGAAAAATGCCTTTAACGTTTTCATTTCTTTTTTCTTTTTTTTTTAATATTTAAATCGGCGATATCTAGGCCGTACAGCAGTCCGGTCGGTATTAATTTCACTTAGTCCACACTCACAAGACACAACAAGTTTACAACCTAAGTCTTGTTCATCCTTTATATTGAACTTGACTTGACCGTCTCAAACTTTATACATTTCACGAGCGTAGATACCGCATTAAATACCGTTACTTCTAAATTTTTTCGACACTATAATTTTGCCGCTGATGTACTCGTGTTAAAAACTTCTTCTAGAAGATTGGAATTTGACCGAAATTGAGACTAGTCCAATTCGACTAAACTGTTGTACGATAGTTAGATATCGTAGATAGAACTATCGTACGATAGTTTAGTCTGTAGTGTGACGAGTGCCCATGACCGTGGCGAGCAGGTAGACTGCAACTTTCCTTACTTTGCGCGCTATCCACTTGATCTTAAAGAGGCTGTAACTTCGTTAATATTAAACATTTTGACTTGAAATTTCAACTACATATACTTTAAATATGTTCATTTGAAATTTGTAAAAATAACACTATCGATTTTTGAACCTAAAAAAGTAGAAAAAAATGTGATACGAATAGGTTCTGCCGTCGAAGAAACGTATGGATCGAGAATTAAATTGAGGAGCTAATATAGATACTATAACACCCAGTGTACATATTTGAATCAAACTGAAAATACAGTGTCCCAAAAATGTATAGACACTTCTGATAATTTACTCATCTGCATTCTTTTTCAGATTGGTTTAATTAAAAAAACTGGCTGCTACCAGACTTATACAGGCTGCTACCAGACAATGCGATAGAAGTCCAAAGACAGTTCAGGCGATAATTTCAGAGTTTTAAGTTGAATTAACCGCCACAACTACGCTTACTGGGCACCTAAGAATCCACGCTTTACTGAAGAACATCATGTTAATTTGTCAGGAGTCACAGTGTGGTGTGGCTTATCTGCAAAAGGATTAATGGGACCGTTCTTTTTTGCCGGTACTGTAATTGGTGCTGTTTACCTTAATTTGCTACAGGAGGCAGTGATCCAATGCAGTCGGGCTTTGGGAGTGAGAACTTTTATTTTCAACAAGATGGTGCACCTCCACATTATCATCATGACGTAAGAGATTTTCTTGAGGAGACTTAACTGAACAGATGGTTTGAAGGAAGAGGTTGGGTTGAATATCCCGCACGTTTACCTGACCTTACGCCGCTCGACTTATTTTTGTGGGGATACATTAAAGATAAGGTTTATAAGACAAAACTGGCAATAGTCAGTGAATTCAGAGTAATTTGAAAGACAATGCGGACAAATACCAATGACAATGATAGGCAACAATGATTCTGGATGTTTGCGATTCCATTGCTTCTCGTTATCAGCAATGCCTAGACCACGACGGTGGGCAGTTTGAAAACTGGCGTTAGTTAAAATGAAGGCTGCTCTTTTAGCTAATCCCTAAAGTAAATTGTATTAAAATAAATCGTGATTTTAGAACCAGTTAAAGAGTGTATACATTTTTTAGGGATGCCCTGTATATTTACTGTATAGAATATCTTGAACACAAACATTGATGCCCTCAAGTTTGTTTACCATTATGTTTCTAATGCGATTGAGTACAAGCTAGGCAGTGTCCTTGTGGTTCTGCTCAAATGCCACGAGTTTTCCTTGCCCCATCGTTTCCAGGTCGTATCAAATATTAACTAAGAAATAACAGGTTTTTCAAATTGAGCGGTTTTTTTTTATTCTTGAATAAAACACACATGGAGTTGTGAATAAGTCTAGTCCCATTTCAGTAATGTATGACATTTATAAAAATGGAGTCGTAGACAATATAGCAATGCGTAAAATTACGTGATATTTATAGTTTGCCCAAGTGTCTATCTGAAAGTACTATCAATAGAATTGTTTAAAAATTTCAAGGAACTGGTTCGGTGGAAGTTGAAAGAAGAGCAATACATATAGCTCATTCAGGGAAACAATGGTTACACGTCATCAATCTAGAGAAATATATTGCCAATTTAAATCCATTAGAAAGAAAAAATCATTTAAACTTCAACGCACTCTGTTTCCTTCTTCCTATAATCCTAGTAGAATAGGATAAAAATACGATGAGCCGGTGGATTACATTCTGTGAATTCGCTGTCAAGATAACATTTATGTTTGTGGTTCTGGATAGTGTTGCCGACCTAACACCACTTTTTCGTAGCATCTGTCATTTTCATGTTCTGATCGTTTTTGAGTTGTATCTTCAAACGTTTCTGAATTATTTTTACTCTATTCTTTACTGTTTTAGCTATTTTCTGATTTAGTTTCTGTTTTTGTGAGTTCTGTAGTAAACAATCTACGATTATAATTGCAAAAAAGTACCAAAGCCATTATGCGGTCAATGTAAGCAGCTTGTCTCGTCACTTATCAGTTATTTTGCACTGGAAGGAGATAATGGGGCTGCTCTTTTGCCATTAAACGCTGTGAGAGAGGTATGTGTTAATAACTTAGTAGGTTTCATGGTTAATTGGAGTTTTTTAGCCAGTTTCAGCTGCATTAAATATTAGTATTGATACAGTTAGGGCAATTTCGAAAAAATGGAAGAATAACAAAATGTTAAAATCACCGAAGAAAAAGCGTCAATATCCAAAACGGGTAACTAATCTAGATCATCTTGCTGTGGGCTCAATTCGCAATAAAATCTATGAAATGTATGAAAAAAGTGAGTAGATTTATATGGCTATATTGTATTTTTATCAAATTTAATTGACCTATTTACGAACAAATAGTTAATCTTGAAAGTATTCATGAAAAACTAAAGAACATGCAGCTTTTTGATGGATGTAAAACTTCATACACTTCTAAAAGAAATTGGTTTTAAGTGGAGTAAAGATAATCCACGTAGGGGTCTGATAGTACTTCCATATATAGCTTTTAAAAAAATCCAATTTTTGAAGCTGTATCAAAATACCAAAGACGAAACTCTGTTTGATTTTATTTATTTGAGTCACTCATGGCAATATGATAACAAGAGGAGTGTAAAGACTGCAAAAGTTGATGTAAAAAGGTGAGTGCTATACATAATACTTAGGAGCCATTAAAGTCACGTCATAAATAATTGTTTTAAGACGTGTCAATAATAACATGGTATTGCAGATATATTGTTCTTCATGCTGGGAACAAGAATGGTTTTATTCCAGAGGCCGAATGAATCTTCTCTTCTAAAACAAAAGGCGTTTGGTTTAGGTTTTGGTTTTGGTTTGAAAACCAGCTGTTGAAAATCTTGGAGTCTTATCTTGGGAGTAAACCTTGGTATCTTATCTCCAACTAGTGCATGGACAAAACCAAAAATTGCAGAATGGCTGACCGAACATTATCTTCTTTTTGAAAACACTATGTTGAAAAGTGAACTGCTGCAAATCGTTATTTGGTAAGCAGTAATTAAAGGGACAGGTTTGTGTTTCATAATGTTCTTTTCAGCAACAACAACAGGAACAAGCCTAAAAAAGAATATGTGGCAGATCATATGGCTGAAGAGTATGGCCGCAAAGTATTACGTCTTCTCTCTTATCATTGCATATTCAGCTGTAGTCGTAGTGGTCGTTCACAAGAGCATATTGATTATGTGTGTGCATATTGAGTTGCATTAGGTGGAGCTGTTTGATGTGCATTAGATGGACCTGGAGCTGCAAGAGGTGATCATTTGGCAACATCTAGGCAACCATTACATTAAAACATCTAGGCAACCATTACAAAAAAGAATTTGCCTTAAATTTTGTCTAAAAATAAACTATCCTGTGCTGATGTATTCAAAACGTTAATAAAGTGCTACGGCGTTGAAGCTATTTCAAAAAAAAAAGTTCCCAAATGATATAATGACTTTAGTGATGGTAGTGAAGTTTCACAGAATCGTAGAAAAATAAACTTAATAAAGTTAAGGACTTTGTACAGAGTTATCGCCTATTAGGTATTAGATTTGTGACATCACAATATTGATTGAAATCACGATAATACTCCATCGCATTTCGCAATAATTATTCTTCAATTTTTGGCTAAAAATCAAACAAATACCATTTTTCAAGTAGCACATTCTCCAGATGTAGCACTATGTCACTATTTCCTGTACCCGAGATTGAACAAATCACGTCATGGACGCCTTTTTGAGTTATAAAAGTCACTAAGAGCGTTTGCTGACTGACTTTAAGGAAGTACTAGAAATCGTTTATAAAAGCTGTTTCAAAGACTAGAAGAAACGTGGACTGAATATGCCTGAGAAAGAGAGTTGCTTTAACGGAGACAAAATAAATTTCGATAAATAAAAAAATAAACTGTGTATTTTATTTTAAAGTCACCTTACTTTTTAATCATAACTGTTTTATTATTTTAAAAATTTTAACGTTTAACTCGACAAAAAGATGATTTTTTTTACGATGTTATTGAAAGAAGCAAGGTCGCATCAATAGTTGGATTATCTATTACGGTATTATAACACAGCATATGTATTTCTTAAATGTAGTACACATCTAGGGACAAGGTTGCGCGACATTGTATCGCTACAGTCGCAATACTTACTTACTTATTTAGTCTTCACTTCTTCTACCCCACTGGGTGTAGAGATTTGGACTATTCATCAGCCCCTTGGTGGAATTTCCTTTATTTCTCTCTGTCGCTAGCTATCACCATTGTTTCTTCCCAATCAATTCCCCGCTTAGTCAGGCTTTCAGCGATCAACTTGTTCCAAGTTTTCCTCGGTCTTCACTCTTCCTCCCTCCATACAAACTCATGGTTCACACTCTTCTCACCACCCGCACGTCTGTATTCCGCACGAGGTGCCCGAACCATCACAATTGCTTCCTCCCAATCACCTCCAATATCCCTCTAACACCCAATCTCTCCCTTATCTCGGTATTTCTCAGTCTATCCCACCGTGTCACACCTTCAATCCTTAACACTCTCATCTCGAATACCTGTAATTTTGCCTTTTTCTGTTCAGACAACACTCATTATTCACTATCGTAAGTCACTATCGGCACTATCACCGAGCTATAACTTTACTTATAACCTTTATCTTTTAACTATAACTTTAACTTTGGTCTCCTTTGTGATTTCCCTTCTATAAAAAAAGTACATTGCATAATACGCTCTAGTCGCACTATCTATTCTGTTTGTTAAATCACATTCTCCATTTCCCTTCTGCTCCAGGGTGACCCCTGGATATTTAAATTTATAAACAAGCCTTATATGACGATCCTCCAAGCATTCTGATACCACCATTACCACTGTCTTATCCACATTTATTCTTAGACCATGTCTCGTGAATGCATTGTTTTACTCATCCAAAGACTTCTGCAATTGCATCTCTGTTTTTCCCAGCAACACCAAATCATCCGCATAAATCAGTTCGTTTATTTCAACTGTTGCAAGTTTACAACTCTAGCTCCTCGAATATTTAGATCCACTTTCTTGGCCAATTTATGGATAAGGATGATAAACAATAGCGGGCTCAAAATACCACCCTGTCTAACGCCCTTATTTGTTACAAATTTGCTTGAGCTCATGTTATTGGGGGTTGCTATTTATATATCCGCAATTGACAACAATGGTGTTGCTAGGCGCCAATAGATATATACATCGTAAAGTTTGACGTTGTTGACTGTATATGCACTCAGAACGTTTTGTCATACGGACGCTATTTGTGTTGTTTAGTGACATGAAAATTTTAACTCAGTCAAAAAATGGAATTAATTCGTGAGCCTTTTGGTGCTGAAGCACCATCTAAAACCACTGCATATCCCTGGTTTAGTGAATTCAATTGTGGCTGTTGTTTGTTCACGGGCGAATTTAAAGGTCTACCAAAATCGGCTGTTGTGCCAGAAAACATCGATACTGTGTGTGAACTGATAAAGTAAGATCGTCATGTGACATACCGTGAAACTGAAGCATCCCTGGGCATTAGTATAAAAAGCATACACAAGATTTACATTAAGATTTGTGCGCGTTGGATTCCGCATAATTTGATAATCTCTCAAAAAGATGCTCATGATTGGTGCAAAGAAATGCTTAAAAATACAATCATGGTATTTCAAAAGCCGCGCATAACGTCTACATAGGAGACGAATCTTGGATCTATGCGTATGACCTTGCAACTAAGCAGCAGTTGACAGTATGGGTTTTTCAAAATGAGTCAAACCCAATAAAAGTTGTTCGCGCAAGAAGCACTTCGAAGCAAATGGTCCTAATGTGTCTACAGTGCTACTGGAGAATCGTAGAACCGTCAATTCTGATTTTTGTTAGCCAGTACGCAGCCAGCGACGTAGGATCATTCTTCACCATGACAACACAAGCTCTCACACATCGGACTAGACAACTTAATATTTGACAGGTCAAAATATCGAATTGATGGGTCATTCGCCATACAGTCCTGATTTGGTACCCAATGATTTCTTTTTGTTCCTGCCCGTAAAGAACAAATTACGTGGTTAACGATTTTCGACTTCAAAAGGAATGGTTGATGCGTTCAAAATGTATATTTTGGCGATACCTCAATCAGAATGAAAAAGGTGCTATGAAAATTGCTTCAAAAGTATGCAAAAGTGTATCGATCATCTCGGATAATATTTTGAAAAACAATAAAACCATTTTCAATGAAATTTGTTTTTATTTATTATTCCCGATATATAAATAGCAACCCTCGTATAATGTCGTGCATCTACATCTACGTAGCCAGCTATAGAAACCAGATCGCGATTTCGAAAAAATTGCTTTTTCTTCATTTAATGTATGTTTAAATAAATTTAATGTTATTAAAAGGTAAAAAACGGAAACCTAAACGGTACTGGCATTGGTGTTGCTATGAATATTCTCGAAAAATTAAAATTTGAAAGATGGCATGGGTTTCAGAAAACTAGCATCGTATTTACAGAAACAATTCCGGCCTAAATTAGGCTAGCAGTTACCCTCCGGTCACTTACCAGTGGTGAACCATTTTCTATTTCAGGATGTGACATCTGGTGCTTTTGGGAGAGATGCTTCATCGCATGGCTCCTTTTATTACGGTTCCTGTGATCCCCAGATACCACATCCCAAAGACACGAGAGGACCAAAAAAATCCTCTATTATTTTTAAAATGGTCTACATGTCGGTCAGGTAGAAACTTACTCGAAACACATACACACCAGGGTATCTTATGCGACATTGCATTATGTTCCCCGCTTCGATGAGAAACCTGTGACTTGAGTCTTTTGATCTCTGACAGTCGCAAAAAGTGAGAAAAATGTCTTAGGAAACCCTGCTGAAATAAAGTGAATTAGTATCTGATTTTCTCGCATACTTTCTACATTATCTAAATGTTTCGTTTATATATACAGCCTCGTTTTTTGTGGTGTATAGAGATTAAATAATTTTATGGTTTAAACGAAGCTGCAAATATCTTTGGATAATCGTCCAAATATTAATTATTAATTATAGTCACTTATTATTTCTTTGAAAGAATGATAAACTATCGTCATTTCTTCTTTTACATTTTGATAGACTTATATTTGTATAATTTTATATTCCAAGATCACCCACTGTTGTAACCCATTACTCTAAATTACTAGAATAATCCGGGAGTGTTTATTTAGTGAGAACAATGTCAGTCTTGCGAGGCATCCCAACTCTGCATAATATTGCGGGAAGTACACGAACAAGCTAACAACATTTGTCACAACAGCGAAAATATATCTTTAGGTTGGATAGGTAATATACTCCGGTAAAGTTGGATCTAGTTCGTATTGTAACACTTTCGAGACCTTCTGATGACAGCACAGTCTAATCCAGTTCAATTATTAGTCTGAAGAAAATACCCTCGCCTTTCATTTCTGATTAGTTCTATCTGTTCAGTCAACGACGTTTATAAGCTCTATAATATTTCCTCCTATAACACAGGTCAACAAATCTAAACTTTTTTGGGGTAACATTGATGAAAATAGATGTATATGAAGTATTTTTTTGTCTTAAATGTGAAAATAATATGTTAATTATTGTAACACGTACAGTTTTTTTGGTTACAATGGGTTGGTGCTGTGGAAAAAAAGAAGACGACATATTTTTACAATCTAATATTTATTTAATACAAACATTGTAAAAAGCGTTAAAACTAAGCAAATACATTACTGTATCACTGTAGTTCATCTATGAGGTTCTTATAGTTTTCCTCTTTCTTGCCCAGAAATTCTTTTATTATACTTAAAAAACAAGCTACCAATTAGATTTAATTTAATTTTCCTTGAAAACGGAAATCACCTAGAAGCTTTACTTTGTTTCACTTAAATGAGGAATTATTTCTTTTAGGTACTTAAAACCTGATTTTGACTTTAAAATAAATCGCCCGTATATATAATAAAACTTATCTGCTGTATTTGGAAAATAGACGACTAGAACTTGCCATTTATATAAAATATACTTAAACACTTAACTGTACTGTAAACGAGATAGAAACAAACTAAACTATAGAAGACAATAAAACAGCTCTTAAAGGTTCTTAGAATACTGTGCAAATACCCCCTCTACGGTCTTATGGTAATTCCTACATAGTCCGATCCAAAGTCAGGTACAATAATGTCAATTATTCCATGATATAAACGAGAAGCAGATACTTGAAAATGGAAAGTGTTAGGCCATTCTTGTGAAAAGGTGTTTTAATAACTACCTAAATTAAACGCAAAAAGAGTATTCTCATCAATGTAACAAAAATCATGTCGAGCTGTGTAATAAGCAATAACTTTTAATTTCTTACATAGTTTCTAGCCTAAATTAATTTTAATATCACAATTTGCCTTAATTAATATTTATATCAATGGATCATTTTTTGTCTATAATATATTTTAACACATTTTCTCATAAAAAAATTATGAATAATATAGAAAAAAAATATCTGGCACATTTGAAACAATTATTTTTTTCACTAAAATTTCTGTTCTCGTTCTCAAAAAAAATAGATAATTTGGCAAAGCTTTCTTTAGTTTAGGGGATGGGAAATAATAGCCGCGGTCAGATCAGGAAGACAGGAAGATTTTTCAGTTATTTTCGAACCAGCGTTTTATATGACAAGTATTGAAATCCAAATGATTCTAGTAGTGTGGTTCACATATACTACCTGGCAAAAAGCGGAACTATCACCAGGGACTAAACTTGAAGAGACCTATCTTAAAGAAACTTGAAGAGACCTAAACTTAAAGAGACTATCACCAGGGACTAAACACCAAATCTCTTTTTTTGACGCACGTTTCGCTAACCATGTGAGCGAATTCATGTATTCATGCGAATAATATCAGGATATGTTAGCATCATCACACTAAAGGTTCCAATAGAAGAATTGATATCACCAAAATGTATTACGCTTCGCTCCTAGACCAATAGAAGGGTGATCTTCAGATAAAATATCCATTTCTGGTCAAAAAGAAATTGCTCTTTTCCTATGACAATTCGCCTATAAATGTTTCGGGTTATTGTTGCAAAATGTCATGTTTTACACTTCGAAGTGCTTTTACATACACTGTATTGGCCGGATTTGGCCACCAGCGATTACGTTCTCTTCTCAAAACTGAGGAAATGAGTCGCTGAAGGAAATTAACTTCAAATGTTGAGATCAAAGTTGAGAGATGCGTATTGAAATTATATGCGTATGTATTTATGCGTATTAAAAAGTTGGGACATCATTAATCTAAATGTATTGATTTGCATGATGATTATGTTTATAAAAATGTTATGTTTCCTTTGTCGAATCTCGAGTAGTAAAAAATAACTTTAATATATAATAAATCAATTAAGTGGTTTAGATAGTCTTATATTTACAATAAAGAAAGTTGATTTGTTGTTATTTTTTTAAGGAAAATGTGAAACGTTATCATTACAAATATTGTATAACAAATAATGTATCAAATAAGTATGTATACCACTTTATATTATGTATATCTTAAACTCTTTAAATAACTTTGACTAGAGAAATATTTATTTAATAAACACCCATAGAAGCAAAAATACTTGTAATTTTAAATCAGTATTTTAAAGATCAATTATTTCAAAACCAGTGAGGACGTTCTGAGTATATAATTGTATGTTGTTTCGTTTTAGAAAGTGTTTGTAAATATGATTTTAAATAAACGTGACTCATAAGTCCATTATATTAAGTTTAGATCGATGGTAATTTTTGCAAGAGTAATTTAAATAGGCTGTATATGATTTTTGTTTATCCCATTCTCGAGTTAAAAAATTACGAACACTTTCACGGTTTAAAACTGGCAAATTATGGTTTTGCGGGACAGTAAACTACTGTTTCCTCTCAATGGCTTATAAATTTACATAGTGCATGCTGTTCTAGTTTGTAACATGCATCCTCACTAAAAGGAAGTTGGCTTGCGTAGTTTTCGGATATAAAATCCGTCGAGCGTCTATAAACACAGATAGTTAAGTAGATGTTTATTTCCTCTATTGGCAGGAGATCTGGATAGCATACTCAAAGGCTTACTTCCTGGCTTTATTTTACAAGACATTGTTTTGTACAGTATTAGTTCGTGTACATAAATAAGCCTTCTAACTTGTTTTAATACTCACTTTAGTTACATTTAGGAAAATATAATTAAAGTGTTTTTCAAGCATACAGAAACATCAAAATCTCTTAAAATCTCATTGTTATTCTTTACTTTTACTGACAATTGGGAGAACAGTACACTTTATCTGTTTCAGTACTTTTCAAATTTGTTACTACGCCTATATATATATATATATATATATATATATATATATATATATATATATATATATATATATATATATATATATATATATATATTCTTCAAGCATAACCAGATAGTGCTTTTCAGGTATATAGATATACGCTCGAGTATAGATTCTCATTAAAATAATCAAGAACTAATTGAGTTTCTCGAAATTCACGAGAACGATGCTGATTACGATGATTATTAAGTTGGGCTCAAGCTGACTCAAGCAACTGATGAAGGCTTAAAGCCAGAAACCGGTCTTGGGAGACGCTTGCTGGCGCTTTGGATGGCGGATGAAGGAATGGCAAAGCACGATGTGGAGCACGGGTGAACTTCCTTAGCTTTTTAATACTTTTCTCCACAGGCCCAGTTCACAATTTTTCGATCATATATATATATATATATATATATATATATATATATATATATATATATATATATATATATATATATATATATATATATATATCATCATCAGCCCGTATCGATCCACTGCAGGATGAAGGCCTCTTCAGCATGTTTCCAACTTTCACGGTCACGGCTTTCCTCTGCCACTCGGCTCCAATATACTTAACGATGTCATCAATCCATCGAGCTTTCGGTCTTGTTTGCGGACGTTTGCGATCAAGCGGTATCCACTCCAGGATTGCCTTGGTCCATCTGTCGTCCCATCGCCTCGCTATATGGCCTGCCCATCTCCATTTCAATTGCTTCACTATTCCAATGATGTCACAGACTTATGTTTGTTCCTAGATCCACGCGCAGGACTGTCTGACTAGTCTTGTAATGCCAAGCATATATCTTTCCATTCCTCTCTGTGCCACCCGAAGTTTTTGAATTGATTGCGATGTGAGTGTCCAGGTTTCACTTCCGTATGTCATAACGGGTAGAACGCACTGATCGAAGACTTTTCTTTTCAGGCAAAGTGGGAGTCTGCTCTTAAACACTATGTTGAGCCTACCAAATGCCTGCCAGCCACATTTAACACGCCGTTCCACCTCCAAGACGGTATTCCCCTCCATTGAAATCCACTGCCCAAGATATATAAAGCAGTCTACAATCTCTAAATCCCTTCCTAAAACTGAAATTCTTCTGTCCTGAGCGAAGTTATTGAATATAACCTGACTCTTTTTCAGATTTATTTTCAAGCCAAATGGTTCGCCAGCCCTTTGCAGTTCTTGTATGCGCCTTTGCAGCTGCTCTGGGTTTTGTGAAATGAGAATAATATCATCTGCAAATCTAAGAAGGTTTAAGTTTGCACCATTGATCTTTACACCATCCTGTTTACAATCCAGTTTGCGGAATACTTCTTCAAGGCCAGCCGAGAAAAGAATAGGCGATATTGCGTCACCCTGCCATACACCTCGTTCTACATTTATTTCCACTTCAAGATCGATTCTAATAGGTTTATATAGGCTCTCTCTACACCTTGGCTAAGCAGTGCATCAATTCGCATGCTTTGAGATGGAATCAAATGCTTTTTCGTAGTCGATAAAAGCCAAGCACAGTGGCATGGTGCTTGTTCTCTTGGTTGTGCGTCATTCAGTTTTTTAAATATTCTTTTAGAAATCATCTTAGTGAAAACATTGTACATTACTGATAGGAGACTTATTGGACGATAGTTCTTTAAATATTCCTGTGCTCCTTTTTATGTAAAAGGATCACTTCTGCATTTTTCCATAAATCAGGTACTTTTTGTTCTTTGAGGCATTTTGAGTATAATTTTGCCAGTGTTTTATGTAACGTCCGACCACCAGCTTTTAGCATTTCGACAGTTACACTGTCCTTTCCTGGAGTCTTGCCATTTTTCATCGATTCTATAGCATTTGTTACTTCCTCCACTAGGATATCTGGCATTTGTTTTTCCGTGGGTATTGTTGTTTTTGATTGGTTCTGATCTTCATATAACTGGGAATAACATTTCCTGACAATCTCTAACATTTGGGTACGCGCCCTGCACACTGTGCCATCCTCACGCTTTAAAGCATATATTTGAGTTCTTTTGTTTCTCAGCTTCTGTTTAGTTTTGTTAATTCCTTTGTTTTCTTCCAGGGTTTTTTGCACTAGCTGCATATTGAATCGTGTGTGTCCTGATACGTTTTCTTATAGTTTTGCAGAGCTCAGTGTACTCGACCCTGTTAAAAGGACTACCTGCATTTCTCATTGCTCGCGTTTCTTCATTAAATCAATGGTCTCACTGGAGATTTTTGTTTGTTTGAGACATTTTTCTTCTGATGCTATTGAAGCAGCCGTTTGAAGTACATTGTTGGCGATTTCTTCATATTGAACTGATATTTCCACCTCCTCTGGATTTTGTAACGCAGCAAACCGGTTTGACAAAGCAATCTCAAAATCGCTTCCTCTCTCCAGCAGTTTTCCAAAATCCACCTTGCCCTTCTTTGATCTTACCATTCTTTCGCGCTCTTTTCGTCAGTCAATCTGAACCCTTGCTCGTACCATTCGGTGGTCACTTCCAACATTAAAATTGTTAAGGACAGTACAATTGGTAAATATTGTTTTATCGTTGGTCATGATGTAGTCAATTTCGCTTGTGAGCCCAGATGGACTTTTCCATGTCCATTTTCTGCTGATATTTTTTTTATAGAATGAATTCATAATATATAGTTCTTGTCCTTCAGCAAAATCAACCAATCTGTCACCTCTATTGTCTCGCTCACCAGTTCCATATGGGCCAGTTGCATTTTCGTCAGTTCTTGTTGTTCCAATTCTGGCATTAAAATCACCCATCAGGATTTTGTACCTACATTTCTCCTTGTATAAAAGCTGGGCCACATCATCATAAAATTCCTCAATTTCCAGTTGGTTCCAGTTTGATTAACTCTTCACTCTTTATACGTGTTTCACAGAGCCCAATAATATCCTAATGTATGTTGTCAAGTTCGATTAACAGTTCTTGTAATCGGGCCTTTGTTTTCATAGTCCGTATATTTAGCGTTGCAATGTCAAAAGTCCAATGGCAGCCTGATCTAAACGGATGATTCTTAGCACCCTCTGCCTTGGGGCAGGTCTTCCCGGTGCAGTAGGTAGTTGCCCCTTGGCCTCCGGGGAATGAGGGCCGTGTTTGAGGTTGTACTGTCATATTTCAACACATTGAAATACCATGTTGAAGGTATGGACCGTAATCTGCCACGCTGGTCCAATGCGGGTTGGCAGATTTTGGATCATATTAGTCTGAGGTCTCTGCCTTGACCTGTCCGCCAGGAGCATAGACTTCAAACGGCATAGCTCAAAGCCTCATTGCCCTACTAAAACCTCTTTACCACGTCAAGGTCTGATCCACAAAGGGGGATATATATATATATATATATATATATATATATATATATATATATATATATATATATATATATATATATATATATATATATATATATATAGTTCATTTTATAGCTAGCGATCCCCGATAGAGTTCAGACACACTAAAAGATTCACCTTTTACTAGTACATATCTAACATAATTCTTTAAAATTTGAAAAATATTTTCGTCTCTAAAATTCACTCTTTAGCCGCCTACAGCATTAAGTTCTGTACTTTCTTTAAGCAGTTCGAATACTGTTCCGTATCTTTGAATTATCGATAGTATCTTTTCGAAGCGCCGAAAGCCGACGTTCGAAAATTTATTCTCACTCGAACGAGCTCCTCTCGAATTTACGTATTAAAAGAAACGTTTCGGATCAGTACGAGTTATTTTTCTCGCCAAATTAGTTTCGAATTTATATTTTCGACTGTTATTAAATTAGTATACAGTACACCTATTTCGGAATGTGTTCTCGCCGTGGTGTGGCAAATAAACTGTAGCAGCTAAATCAGATTTCTGAAGTGGAAATTGGTTTTATGGGAGGAACGTGTTTCGAACTTAATAAGAGAATGCAGGAGGCCAACGCGGAAAATAATGATTATGTTTGTAAAGTTATTTATGAGTAATTTTCCGGGCCATGATACTAGAAAATGTTATCTTAAAAGAATAATTTATTAATAAAGTTGTCTTGAACAGGATTAACGTGAATGGAATTAATGGATTAACGTGAATGAAATTAATTTTAAACCCTTCGTGAAGGTATTTTCTTACCTATACGTTACCAAAAAAGAAAAAGAACAGGAGTACTCTAGAGTATTTTTCTTAATGCGCCCGAACTTTAAATTCAAATAAAACAATAACAAAATTAGATGCCTTGAAACTATTTATTTTATGTAAAATAACATTCAACGGCATTAATCTTTGAGAACAATTTCGGACAAGTGTCCGCCGCGGGTACAAAGCGCTTTCTGTAAATCCAATTTTCGATCACTTTTTCAAGCCATTGGGGTCTTATGTCCGCAATTGTCCGAGTTATGATGGCTTCCAATGGTTCAATAGTTGCTGGTTTATGGGCATTAGAGTGTCCCTTATATGGACGAAAATTTTTTTGCAATTATCGAAACGCATACCCTCTATTTATTTTTATTATACTAAGCTATACTTAAATACAACATTTTAAATTTCTAGGTTACCGTTAACCCGTGCCGGCAGGTCCCCAAAGATTATGTAAACTGTTGTTGAACACTTATTTATGTAGGTAGGTCATCACAAGTATGCATATCTTGGTAACTATTAATGAAAAGACAAGTTTAAGTAATGGACTTCGTTATGGACAACTATTCAGGATACTTCCTTTTTAAGGTCTATTTTTTGCAGTCAGGATACATCTTTTTATGTTCTTGCACACAGCATAGTAGGAACTATTTTGTTCTTCTTCTGCGGTAATCAAACACAGGAAGTTTTGCATTAGTTTGATTGCTCTTTCAGCTGTATCATTTACTGTTTTTAAGCTAGAAACCTTCTTTTTAGCTTCCATATAGGGTGCATTTTCTTCTCACGAAGATATGCTTTCTTGTAGGAAACTGCTGTTAATTTTTAATCGCGAAAACAAAATTTTGCTCTTGAAGGAGACAAAATCGCTCAGAGAAAACAATAGTAATTAAAATGTCTTCTTTCGATGGAACATATCTCTTCCCAAAATCATATATATTTCCTCTTTGTAGGTTAGCTACAATATTGACTTTAGTTTGTTCATCAATTTCATTATCAAAGAGTAATAATACGACTATTTCCTCTGATAAATATCACAAATGTTTACTGAACTTGTTCAGAGTCACTTTAGAAATCGATTTGTCAATTGTTTCATATTATTTTAACGCAAATCTTTATCCGGCGCCTTCACTGCTAAACTACATCCAAGCCAAAGCTTTGCATAAACTGCCACAATGAATAAACAAACATCTTGCAGCGCCTGTTTGTCTTTTACGTTCATTTTAAACTGAGACTGCAGCAAACATATTTTCAAAGAGTAAATATCTTTTACCATCCATCGCGCTTGATGCATTGCGCCAGGAAGTCTGATTTCAATTTTTCTTTCATTATCTCCTTCCAAATAATGGAAAATTCGATCAGTTCGTACGATAGATTTTTGCAGTTCATGAGTAAAAAACGTCACCAATTTGTTAAGTTTCGTGTCACAAAGAAGCTGTTTGACAATATCAATGCTTGTTTCGATAACCTTAGGATAAATGTTCTTCCAGTGCTCTCTAAACTTATTGAATAGTGGAATATCGAGAATGCGAGTGACTTGGCAGATCTTTGATTCAAACATACTTTTAAGAATCAACTCATAAACACGATGGCGACAAGCAAAAAGTAACAATTCTCGTTCCAGTTTTTGTTGTAAAATTACGCAAGCTCCATTCAAGCGCCCTGTATTAGATGCTGTCGTATCACACCATATTATTTATAACTTATCACTTAGGTTCAAGTCATACAGTGCGTTTGAAACTGCTTTGGCTTGATCTTTGCCAGAAAAACTCTCCTCTTTAGGTACTGTAAGAAGTTGCTCCTTCTCTTCAAATGAAATAAGGATCGGCAGACGTTATTCTTTAGAACTTCTCACATCCAGGCCAAGTAATAATTTTCCATAGCAATGAACGGTATCTAATTTGGGCAGATTATTCTTAAAATTGACTTTTGCATGCATACGCTAATTAAGATGCATGATGAAAATTTTACCTCTTTGGATGTCAATAAATCTTTATTGTTAAATCTGATCCAGATCCAATTTAAAATACAGAGAATTTGAACAAATAATGGTATTTTATTTACTACATTATTAATACTTAATTTTGAAATTGACAAATACGATTCTTTTAAACACGCGACGTTAATTATTCTTAACTTACTTTACTGAAACGTTATTGGGAAAAATTGTTACAGGAACTGTACATTCAAGAAACTCTCCGTTCTCTGTCTCTCTTAGACATTGACCCTCTCACTGTTTCTTTTGCGTATCTCAGAGGCCAAACTATGTTGTGTGAGATGTACTAACTTTTGTTGATATATATTGGGAATGGGTAGAGTACAGTAATCATAAAGTGAATAAAACAAATCTTTTACTTTGTTATCTATCACTTGTTTTTTTTTAACTTGTGTGACTCTAGTGTCGTAAAACAATGTTGGATTATCAAACACTAATTTAAAACTAAGATATTACAGCTGTTTATCCTATGTGCCTAATTTTATGTTTTTAATGGGGATTTTTTTTAAATATTTTAAATAGTGGGGAATTTCAGAAATTTGTCTGATCGTTTAATAACTGTCTAGACAATTTCAATCGCTTCTAAAATGTTTAATTTTTTGCTTTTTGGCGCTGTATGTAAAATGTTTAAATTTGTAATCTCGGGAATTATATATCCGGTATCTATGAAATGCTATTACTACCTATTAATGAAACAAAATTAGAATTTTGTTTCTTTAATAGGTACGCAGATTTGTGTTCTTTGAGTCTGGTCTGAAAATTTCGGCTTGTTTGTCAGCAGCTATTGCACTCGTTGCAACTTAACATATAAACTCCAGATGTTTTATTATCTTTGGTATTAAAAAGTTTTTTACTGTTGACTGGGTGGTTTTAAACACTATTTGCAATCTATCGTCTATTTGCAAATAGTCGTCAAAGAGCGAGCTTTTTTTTCTGAAATTGGACCGAAATATGCAGTCTTACAGTATTTTTTATCATTTGTTTGTTTTACTTTTTTGTATACTTGATGAATTAATAATTGTTGCCGTTTTTTATTAATTAAGTAATTAATTTCTTTTTCATTGAAGCCGTTATTTTGTGCTATTAGTTTTATTTCTTGAAATTCTATTTTCCGATTATTTTCAGATATTGGAATTGTGAAAGCTCAGTGGATCATAAAATTCCCCCATTATTTAAAATATTGTAAAAAAATAATCCCAATAAAAGTATAAAATTAGGTGCATAGTATAAACAGCTGTAATACCTTAGTTTGAAATTAGTGTTTGATAATGTAACATTGTTTTACGAAACTATAGTCACGCAAAAAATAAAAGTGATAGATAACAAAGTAAAATATTTGTTTTTTTCGGTTTAAAAATATCACAAAGTAACGAACAAATCAATCAATAATACAGTAATCATGTAGGGAAAAAATTGCTTCATGAATATTTTTGTTGTTTTTTTTTCTTTTTTCATATATTCATATATTTCATATCGGTGACCGTATAAATGATTTTTCGCGTCCAACAAATACCCCTTGAACGTTGACGTATCTGCGGTATAATCTTTGTCAAAAGCGTCCACTTGTCAAAGCGATCGTTTCTCCCAATCCGACGGTACCGAAATCCCCGGATTTCCAATTTCATATTTTCAATATGATTATCGTTGGGCGTGATAGAACGACAGAGATACAAAAAAAGCCCACTCCGGGCAGAGCTTTTCTGTTTTTATTTTTTTTTTTCTGGCGCTCGTCACGATGGGAATAAAATATTATTTAACCGAATTGTTGTTGGGAAATGCGAGTTTTATTCGATTTTATGCCCGCGAGACTGAGAAAAAATCGATGAGGTCCCCGGTGCATAGTTTTTGGATATTTTTCGATACCCGGGCACATACGTAATGCTTTGTAATCCAGATTTTAGTTGGCTTAATAAAGTTATGCGCTAAAATCGGAGGAATTTTTTAAAATTCCGATGGTAGTTTTTAAATAGATTTGTTATATATATATATATATATATATATATATATATATATATATATATATATATATATATATATATATATATATATATATATATATATATATATATATTAATATCCAGTTTTTTCCTCTTATATCATAAATACCTTACAAACTATGTGTGTGTGTGTGTGTATTCGGAAATGTTTCCGCGCTCGGTAAACTTAGAATTATTAGGTTCGCGGATATAACCGCGTTTTATATTTGTAAAATCTCGACGTTTCGGCTTCCATTTTGAAGGGATTATCAAGACAATCTAGTTAATTTGCCCCGATACCTCAATCTATCTACTCCCCAAGATTCACAACTAGAAAAGAACGTGGTCGGTGCAACCTCTTCATTAATAGGTAACGTTGTGGGTGGAGCACTCGGTTGAGAGGTGGGGGTGAAACGGGAGGTGGACGTTTGATCGGAAGGATTTCGGATGGGCAATTTGGAAATAAGAGGTTTCCATGTATTTTGAACTCTGAGACCTAAGACCGTCGTAGTTCTTGTTTAGGCAGTTCGGACGTTTTTTGATTTCAATTGCTTCACGAATTATGCAGGGTTCGTAGGAATGTATAGGTGCGATTACTTTGGCCTTATCGATATCTATTTTATGACCCATTTGGATATGTAGTTCTGCTAGAGTTGAGGAGAGGTCCGATTATCGGACGGCGAGAGAATGCTCGTGTTGATTTTTATTCGAGGAATATATAAAAGCTATGAAGTATATGAAAAACTTCTTGATATTGATAGTATTCATCTTGATATTGATAGTAGTAGTATTCATCTTGATATTGATAGTATTCTTGATATTGATAGATATTCGGAATATGTTTGAATACATATGAAGTTCTAAAACCAGTCATGCTAGTTGTTAATTTTATCAGATCTACTGAATCATCAAAAGTTCTGCTAGTTGGAGAAAATGATTTACTATATCATATTGCCGTACGCTGGTTTAGTTGCGGAAAAGTTCTCCAGCGCTTTTTTGAACTTCGAGCAAAGATCGACATTTTTTTTTGAATGAAATGAATCATCGCCCTCTTACCGAATTAAAAAATAGCGAATGGCTGTGGAACTTGGCATTCTATGTCGATTTGACAAAACAGATGAACGAACTGAATTTGAAATTGCAAGTGGAAAACCAGCTTCTCTCTGATTTATACACTAATATCAAATCGTTTCGGCAGAAAATAATACTGTTTCAATTACAATTACGTAAAAAATGTTTCACACATTTTAAAATGTGAAATATTCAGCCACACTACTGAGACTGAGTTTTCCGTCGATTTTGTAATCGAAGCTTTGAGTACTTTGAATATAAATTTTGATATTCGTTTCTTAGATTTTGATGTCATTGCGAATGAAATTAAGATTTTTCAAAATTCTTTTGATACTGACATTGAAAACCTAGCCCCGGAACTTACAGTGTAGCCCTGGAATTTACAGTGCAGTGATATAATTAAGAACAAATGTCAAAAATTATCTTTGTTGGAATTTTATACTGGTACAATTTGAAAATATGCATAAATTTGCTCGTGGGCTGTTTTCTGTTTTTGGTGTTACTTACTTGTGTGAGAAAACATCGTCCAAGGTGAAGTACACAAAGAATATTTACAGATCTAATTACAAGTAAAATTGGCCCACAACTACAAACTATTGTGAATGGAAAATTACAATTACATAAATTTCATTAGTATTTCTTACAAGTGGACACCCCGCGGTTTCATTCGCTTTAATTTAACTTTCCCGCTGCTGAGGGATTTTCAGGATAAAAATCATATGTGTGATTCAGGATATATACATTCTAAACATCGATAGACATAGATATACGATACTTTTTACCCCAACATAACTATCGAGGGTGAAACCGCGGGGTGTTCACTAGTTTATAATTTAGTGGTTTTAGTTTATAGTTTAGTTTATATTTAGTTCACTAGTTTATAATAATCATTTCAATTATTTGTTAGTTATTATGCTATTAAATTTTCTGCGTATTATACTTGTCATTAAGCTTTACCCAGCAAGTAAATAAAATCGAGTTATTATCATTCTGTGTTTATTTATCCAACTTATCACAGCAACAATAACAATAACAACAAAAGCCATTAGAGGGCACGGGCCAGATTTGGCCCGCGGGCCGTTGTTTGGAGACTTTTGCTCTAGTGGACTGGTGGATATGACTTTATCATGCAAAATTGTTAAATCGCTAATCAAAAAGCTGCGATAAGAATTTTTTCAGTCAAAAAATAAAAGTGGCAACGTGGTATTGACTATTGAGATGATCCCACACCTTGGTTGACAAATATTATTTCAGTGTGTGTATTTAAATTCCATTTAAAACCAAAAGTGTATTCTGAAGGCGAATATAAAGGGAAACAGCAACAAAAGCAGAAATAACAACAGAAACAGCAACCCTATCACAAATGTACCACAATTTTTTTAACGTGTTCGGGTAGAACCGTGCCATGCTTGCATGGACTCAAATGAAATTCTTAATGAAAGAATTAATCATGTGTTTCTTAATGTGATGTGAATAGAGGTGGGTCGTTATTTATAAATCTGTTATTTTATAACTGTCATTTCACATTAACGTTTAATGCCTGGTGTCGATGTGGAGAAATAACAGGTACACTTAATATTATATGAAGATTCGTAGTCGCTGTTGCCGCGTCACCGCTTTTAAACGAAATAACAGGTAGATAGACATATAACAGGTAGCGTATTTAATAATCGATAGAAAATAATAGTCGTGGTCGTAGTTTTGTCGCTGTTTGCTGTTGCCGCGTTTAGCAATCTTAAAAAATAATAGAAGTGCGGTGTCATTGTGCATTGATAAAGTTGAGTGAGCGGCTATTTTGAGCAGTGAATCGCTGTTTCGGACTATCTAAAGCAACAGAAAAAACTTGAATTTGAATACTGAATTGCAGCCTGAATTATACTTGAGATTGAGTTTTCCACGTGATTATAAAAAATAAATCACAAGCTCACAACTCTGTGTATATAAACATTAATTCATAAAAGTAATGTGAACTGCCTAGAACCAAAACCAATTTAAACGACAAGTGAAATTCGTTCTAGATCTGCCAATATATGTTTCGATATAAAATAATTGAAAACAGGTCACATGTACAGCTCGACGCTCCACACGATGGCACGTCGAACTAAAAGTTCAGTTAGATTGCGATTTGTTACCGGAAATTTATAGTCTCATATTCGTTATCCCCTTTCTTGCGACTCGAACTAGATTGAAACCTGGCAAACTACAACTTTAATGGTTCATTGCTACATTGTTGATTATTTCAAGTTTAAATTGAGGTTTAACTGTTTCCTTCTCATAATTGGAACTACAAAGTTGCTATGTTTTCATGGTAAGTTTTAATGTATAAACAATGTAGTCATTTTAAGTTGATTGAAGCTAGGTGAACAAGAACTGTAGAGGATATTGTGTCCACTCTTTAAATTTCTCGAACTTGCACCAAAGCGCATTTGAAAAGTCTGTTATGTAGATATATATATATATATATATATATATATATATATATATATATATATATATATATATATATATATATATATATATATATATATATATATATATTATTAATTTTATTCACGTATGGGCCCTGGTGGACCACGCGAAGTAAAATTAGAGGCGTTTGTTGTTGTTAGCCTTCCTTTGCGCCCATACTAATTTCATTCTTTCGTTATGAGCCTTTTTCCTTTCGTCAGACCAAGTTGTTCCAGTCTTCCTACATTTTCCTCTCTGGCTAACCTTCCAAACGTCAAACTGTTGTCTGAAACAACCTTTATCCTGAATTCCTTGAATTTCGCTTTGTGTAATATTTGCTGTCTTAGGTCCTCTTTAATTGCAGGAATTCATTTAATTATTTCTGCTTTAGCTCTACTCGTATTTTCATAAAATTCGACTATTTGTCTAGTTAGCCTACTCGGATTCATCCGTTTTATGTGTCCGTAAAACTTAAGGCTTCTTTTTCTCATATCGCTATGTATATCTGTGTATTGTTTGATTTCTTGGGTTTCTCGAAGTCGGTATGTTGTGCTATTTATTTGTTTGGGGCCTAAGATTTTTCTCTCCTCCTTTTCAATGTCCTCGATGTCTCTCTTTCTATTCAAAATGAGCGTTTCTGCCTTATATAGACATTCTGGCTTAATAACTGTGCTGTAATGTCTCAGTTTTGTGTTTTTAGAGAGGCATTTTTTGTTGTAAATATTTTGAGTAAGTTTCAATGCCGTTTCCATTTTTTGACATCTACCCTTATTGGCCGCTTTTTCCAACCCATCTTCCATGATGATTTCACCCAAATATTTGAATTGAGAGACTCGTCTGATGTTACCATATTTTGTTTTTAGAAATGGTGTTCTTAGTCTGTTGCAGGTCATGTATTGTGCCTTTTCAAAGGAAATTTGGAGTCCTACCTTTTCTACTGTTTTTTTTTAGGATTTCAATCTGTTTCTGTGCCGTTAATATATCTTAAGCCAAAATTGCTAGATCATCAGCTAACGCCAGATAATCAATTTTAATGTTGGTTCTCCCTAGTTTAATGGGCTGGTCAATATTCAGTTCCGACTTTTTTTCACGCCACTTCTGTATTACTTTTTCTAGAACACAGTTAAATAAGAGTGGCGAGAGTCCATCCTCTTGTCTCACTCCAGTTTTAATTTCGAAGGGCTCTGAGATGTCAACTATGGATTTAACTTTTGTCCTTGTGTTAGTTAATGTTTGCTTTAATAATTGCCAGCGTTTTCAGATCTAGTCCTTGTTCTTTCAAGATTCGGAATAAAGATTCGCGGTTAATAGAATCATATGTTTTTTTGAAATCCACAAATGTACAGACGAGATTTTTATTGTACAGTTTGTGATGTCTTAGGATCAATTTTAGATTCAGGATCTGTTCAGGGCAGGATCTGCCCGGTCGAAAACCTGCTTGATATTCACCAATTGTAGGTTCTAACTGTCCCTGTGCTCTGTCTAGTAGACATTGAGATAGAATCTTGTAACAAACTGGGAGAAGAGATATCCCTCTATAGTTGTTTACATCTGTTCTATCTCCTTTCTTGTGTCGTAGATGGATTAGAGCATCTTTCCAATCTGCTGGAATCCGTTCGGTTCGCCAAACTTCTTGTTATATATATATATATATATATATATATATATATATATATATATATATATATATATATATATATATATATATATATATATATATATATATATATATATATATATATATATATATATATATATATATATATATATATATATATATATATATATATATATATATATATATATATATATATATATATATATATATATAGGGTGTAAGAAAAATAACTTAAAAAACTATTAAGAAAAGGTATTATTTTAAAATATATATATTTCATAACTTTCGGCATTAATTTGTGTTGATTTTCACCAAAAAAAAAAGGAAAACTTAACATTGATATCAAAATTGAAATTACCAGGTCATACCATACACCATAACACGTTTTAAATGATTTACATTTAGAGATGGACATTTTACTGTTATTTTAAAATAACTGTTAATAACAACAGGTTTCGGTTATTTTTATTATTTAAAAAATATTGTCACATTTCGCTTACATTTGCTCTTGTAACAGACATTTTACAATTATATTTACGCGCTCTATGCCATATAAAAATAATTTCTAAAATGCAATATAATGCATAATACAAAATACACTCGTATAATATGCGCACAGAACAGATTTATTATATGAAAAAGGAGTAGGTATAAAACCGCAATACAGAAATCGTTAGATAATAGATATAACTATTTAACTTTAGTAATAATTGTGTTTTAAATGTAAGATTCAGATAATCTGAACAGTTAAAACATATTGCAAAAAAGTAATTTTATTGCGATTTTGTAATATTTCCTAAATATTTTGACTTACTTTGAATACTTCTAAATAATCTAGTGCATATTACTAACAGTAACTAGTAGGTATTATAATAATATAAAGTTTATTTTAAAAATTGTTCTAGTACAAATAATTTTGAAGTTGTCCATTAAAATGTTATTGATGTATAAATGTAAAATGTGTAGACATTTGCGTACTATCTAATACATAATAATGAATGTCTAGTCATTTTATAGTTGGTAATCGAAGATTTATAATAATTGGTTGTGTTTAAGTTTAAATTTTTACATGCTAGTAACCAAATATGTAAACAACTTATATATTATATATAAAAAATGTCCAAACGTTGTATTAAAACAAAGTGTTTATTAATAATATAAAACTAAACTTATTCCTAATGATGTGGACTTAAGAGAGATCGAAGGACAAATGCAATTAATCACATGCATTCAATTAGTTAGGACTAAATTGATACCTGTCTCGTTCTAACGCACTCCGAAAGACAACCATATTCTGTTCAGACACTCTTTAATGAATAAAAAGGAATGACGCAAGCAAAAGGAAAAGGAAAAGCGCTATGACCTGATGCTAAGAGGGTGAGGCTTTTCAAACTTAGAGTTAATTCATACTCGTTAGACAGTCTTCAAATTAACCGCATTATTTTCCTTATTGATATGGACCATTTTTAAGAACAAATGGTCTTTAAAATTTTGACATGATTGTAATTTAAATTATGTACGATTTTACGACAATGATAGTCACTGCTCATAATTTTTTCGCATACAAATGTCGTTTTTATGTTGTTTTATCTGCCGTTGCAAACTTCCTGATAGTGTAAAGGAACCAAATACTGATCACGCTCCAAATATTGACCAGGCAATATATAAACTTAGTTAAAAAAAAATCTGGTGGTTCAGTACGAAATTATCAATTTTTATACGTGGAATAGAAATTTGCGCATGCGCAGAAATATATGCAATTGTAATAATAAAAAAAAAATAAGTTTGTGTACAAATGTCAGAAAGTTGTGAAAACTGGTCATTAGAACAATTCTTCTATTGGAACCTTTGGTGTGATGCACTAAACTTGAAGAGATTTACCACTATCTAAATCTCTTCAAGTTTAGTGGTCATTAGAAGTTAACCTCACCGTGTTTGGAAAGTACATTGATCATCAATTTATATAAAATTAATTACTTTATAATTAATAAATAAATATTTGTCAATATAATAAAATATCAAAGATTAATTATCAAAAATTTTGGTACTATAATCATGTTAATAATTAAAATAAGACTCTGGTCAATAATTGGTGTCGTAAATTATCTAATGTACAAAAATGTAAGTCAGTCATTATTTAAAACATATATTAAATCCAAAGCACCATTGAATGTCCAGAGTATTATTGCGATGACAAGTTAACCTCAAAGTTTGTATTTTTGTCGCAGCTAAATTAAATTAATCAGTATTAAATATTAAAATGACACCGCAATCAGCAGTTATGAAAAGGAAGCCTGTTGCAAAGTATCATATACCAGGTGTCCCATTAAGGATGGATCGCGGCCGTATCTTGAAAACTATTTATCCCACAGCTTTGAGGAAAAAAAATTGTACTAAAAATGATCATGAGAAATTCACCAAAAATATTTTTAAGCTTCTAAAACGACCGCAAGAGGGCGTGACGAGCTAAACATTTTTAAAAATCTTTTTTTGTGTGTATTTTCAAGTGTTACCGAGTAAGAAAAATTCTCAGTTATAATTAGCAAACTGTCTCCTACAACTTTGTTTTATAACATTTTGTCGTAATTTAATGAATAGAGAATAACCGATTTTCCTCAATTTGGATTCATTTAAAAGGCAATTGCTGGGACAATCAGATAATCTGGGAGATAAATTATTTAGTTTATAAATGAAACCGCGAGGTGGCGTTACATTCAACAATAGTTTTTTTGAAGTTTTGTTCAGATTTTTCAAATTGAATGGCACAGCTTTTACGAGGACGAGTTTGAAAAACAAGGTCTTTTAGTCTTCCCCACAAGTAAAAATCGAGGACTGTCACCAACCCCCACCCCTCTATTCGCGAAATTACGACAAAATGTCATAAAACAAAGTTGTAGGAGACAGTTTGCTAATTATAACTGAGAATTTTTCCTACTCGGTTAACAGTTGAAAATACACAAAAAAAATGATTTTTAAAAATGTTTAGCTCGTCACGCCCTCTTGCGGTCGTTTTAGAAGCTTAAAAATATTTTTGGTGAATTTCTCATGATCATTTTTAGTACAATTTTTTTTCCTCAAAGCTGTGGGATAAATAGTTTTCAAGATACGGCAGCGATCCATCCTTAATGGGACACCTGGTATATCAATATACACGAGATGCTTTAGAAATTGCTTTCAATAGCATTAGAAATTTAGAATTGAGTATTAATAAAACTAATTAACACTTCAATATACCAAAAACACTTCGATTAGTAAATTAAATCAAAATCAACCTACGCAATGTAAGCTGGGTCGTACAACGATTCTCACAACTGAAGAGGAAGTGAAAATCAAAAACTGGATTCTCAATAAGGCTAAATTGGGTTTTCCAATGTGTCGTGATGATGTTAAAGACGCTGTACAAAAAGTTTTAAAATAAACTAAACCCGAAAATCCTTTTTCTGATGATTGTCCTGGACGGATAGAACTATTTTTGAATAGATATCCAGAAAGAAGCCTAATACGACTGAATAAAAAATACAAGTTCCTTTACAAAAAAAAAAGATTGATAATTGATTCTGATAGTGATTAATATAAGTGATTTTTAGGATTTATTGAAATACCTAGTATTTAAAAGATTAAATCTTACTGTTCTTAAATGTTTTTACTCCTTATAAAGTACTATTTGTTTAATCAGATTAATATAATATTTCATAAAGATTAGTTTAATAACTACAAAACTTATATAGATTTAAAGATTTAAAAAAAAGTTCTATTATAGATTAAAAATAAAAGTTATTTATAAGTTTTATAAGCAAAATACTACTAGTCAGTATTTGGAACATAATCGGATATAACATTAATTATTACAATTTAATGTTTATTATTATTACTCACGTATGGGCCCTGTTGGACCACATAAAGTACAGTTTGAGTCATTTGTTGTTGTTAGCCTTTCTTTGCGCCTATACTGATTTCATTCTTTCACTATGAGCTTTCTCCTTTCGTCAGGCAAAGTTAGTCCGGTCTACCTATATTTTTCTCTCTGGCCAACCTCCCAAACGTTAACCTTGTGGCTGAAATAGTTTCTATCCTCAATTTTACTTTGTGTAATATATGTTGATCTTAGGCCCTCTTTAATTGCAGCAATCCATTTAATTGTTTCTAATTTAGCTCTACTCCTATTTTCATAAAATTGAACTATTTGCTTAGGCACCCTACTCGGATTCATCTTTTATGTGTCCGAAAAACTTAAGTCTTCTTTTTCTCATATCGCTGTGTATATCTGTGTATTGTTTGATTTCTTGGTTTTCTCGAAGTCGGTATGTTGTGCTATTTATTTGTTTGGGGCCTAAGATTTTTCTTATAATTTTTTTTTTAATCTCCTCGATGTCTTTCTTTCTACCCAAAATGAGCGTTTCTGCACCATATAGACATTCTGGCTTAATAACTGTATTGTAGTGTCCAGTTTTGAGTTTTTAGATTTGCATGATATGATTAATGCTTATTATTATATATTTTATAAACAAAAGTATTACAGTTTGTAAGTTAAAACATAAAAAAGAGCATACCACTAGTTGAAGCTTATAAACTCTTCTAATAAATTTACAAATAATGTATTTCTGTTCATTTTATCTAAACTGATCAATATTTGGAGCCTTTACTTTAAAAAATTGTTTGCTTCAACAATTATTTCGAAAACATTCAGGCAGTGCTTGGTACCGCGTGATCTATAATTGATCGACCTGTTTATGCATGATCTTCATGCTTTCTTTACCACCAGGGAATATTAAAAACACCCAAGTGATATTACAGCTCATGTCTTCACTGTTATAATTAATTGAAATTAATTCAAAAGTTTCTGTGACATTTTAAATTTAAAAAACGTGTGCTGTTTTAGATTCATTTGTTTCATTAGGATTCAAGGAACGCGATGATGATTACGCGAATCTTAAATCAGCCACCTTTTTAATGGTTGAACTCCGTAAATCCCTAGAAAATCACTCATCTAAAAATCTAACCTAAAGCGCCAGTATTGGTCAAATGCTAATGCTTTTGCGGTTCTAAACACGATTAATAACATATGTATGTGAAAGCAAAATTTGCTTTTCCAACGACCCACTAAAACTACATCAGCAAAAATTTCTTTAACATGCCCGAAAATCCATCCTTTTAATCTAAATTATTCAAACGTACGACCCCTTAATGCTATATCGTCGAAAACTGGTCTGGATATCGATTCGGCGATATTAAGCGAGCCCAGTTTATCTCAACAAATAAATTTATTTTCAATTTCCTACCGATGTGATTTACGGAATTGCCGTTTCAAATTGGTGGCTGTATTAATACCATTCGGCGAATGTATTTATGGTTGCGATGGGTACCTGTATGTAATTTTCATTTTGGCGAATGGGTCCTCAGTCGAGATGCAGCTTTTGTAGAGTCATTATTGATAGCTCAGCCGCCCTAGGCATTTATTTACTGCTAACGATTATAGTTGCGTATTTCTCAATGTCTCAAAAAAATATTGTTCATGATATTGGAAGTGTTTCTCAGAATTGCTCTTGAATTTCTCTTTGTGAAAAAATATAGACAATAAAAAAGAAGACATAAAATAAAATAATGTAGTGAAAACCTTATGACAGAGAGCTGAAATATCACGATGATTTGGGTATTTTTCAACAATTAAAGTGTTTTATATTGTTTATATATATATGACAAAATGAATCTGAATGTCTGTTAATTACCTACCAGATTTCCTGATATTAATCCTTTGGATTTTCATCTTTTGGGGCACAAATCAGATCCTTGATGAATGGAAAGAAATTTGAAGCGACAATGATTGTTACCGTATTAGAAGCTTTTGCGCTCAAAAATATTCTACATAATTTTTTGGGTAATAACATTCAGACTATAAAAATATTTTCGCAACGTTGTTAGATAAACATCAAAAATTGGGATGCAATATGAGTATGAAAATCAACTTTGTAGATTCTCATCTTGATTTTTTCCTTGAAAATCTTGGTGACTTTAGTGAAGAACAGGGAGAACGATTTCATCAAAACATCAAAACTACGGAAACAAGATACCAAGGTCGATGAAATGTGAATATGACGGCTGATTATTGTTGGTCAATAAAACGTGATATTCCAGACGTAATCCATAAAGAAAATCACTCCGAGGCGAAATTTTATGGAGAAACGTAAAATATATCACTCCGAATATTCACAATATAACATTTGTAATTGATATTTTCTGTGTGAATGTTTGAATACATATATTTTTCACTTAATAATTGATTTTATTAAAAAAAAAATATAATAGACGCTTTTTTTTTAATTTTGTAAAAAAACCAGATGTGATAGAAGGAAAATGCGGATACTTCTGAATTCAGGTTACGTGAAATAAAAAGAAGTAATAGTTATTAAAGTAAAAACAATGCACATTTTTTTCATATGTCGGCCTGTATTATTAAAGCAAATTATTTTATTATTAATATATTCCTAAATCTAGAATGTTTAACGTTTCTTCAATTTTTTTATTTTAATTACACCCATGTACAATATTAAAGTTTGCTGCATGTGTGTATGCAGTATGTCTTGTGTTTTCTCTTCGAACCGAGGGATATACCGTGATTAGTATCCCTAACGTAATGGCTGTTAACTAATGAAATCTCCAGTACCAAAACAATATCCGCCACGTTAAATGACTATTTTATGACCAGTAATCAAAACTACAAACAAGGAAGGACCCGGCTTTCTACATTTACGGTGACTGGCTTTTAATTAAGGTCTTTATAGTTGAGAGGCAATGGGAGTATGTTGTGTATACCATATACAATATATATATATATATATATATATATATATATATATATATATATATATATATATATATATATATATATATATATATATATATATATATATTTACGTTTATTATGTTGTATTATTATTGTTGCTATGCAATATTCGTACTATATACGTGCAAACTTCCTTACAGTTAATACTAGTTAATGTAGTGCTACTTTTCACCATTCTATAATCTTTTTTTAACTACAGTAGTACATTTAAGAGTGTATTGGTTAAACTTGAAGAGATTTACCACTAAACACCAAATTACTTTTTTAAACTTCTCGTCGCACGTTTCGCTAACCATGTTAGCATTATCAGGATATGATTTAATCTGATGATGCTAACATGGTTAGCGAAACGTGCGTTGAGAAGTTCAAAAAAGTGATTTGGTGTTTAGTGGTAAATCTCTTCAAGTTTAGTGTTTCAAACCAAAGGAAAGATAGAATAGAAGAGAATTCAAATAGAAGAAGTGCATTGCTTACTTTAATAATAATAACAATAAAACTAAAGAATTCACGTCTAGACTTGAAAGTATATGCAGGTCTGACCTAGGCAGTAGAAATATAGTAAAAGCTATAAACACTTTTGCTATATCAGCCTTGACATATTCGTTTGGAATTATATCTTGGTCAAACACGGATATCGAAAGGCTACAACGAATAACTAGAACTACACTACACTAACGAAATATAGGAAACACCACCCACACAGAAGTAAAAAACGACTTATTTTACCAAGAATTGAACGAGTGAGAGAAATTATGAATATATGTAACCTACACGTAAAACAAAAGAATGATCCAATGCCCGCTATATACCAGCGTGTGTTTAGCTGATGATAAGTATACGCCTCTGAATCTTAAACAAATGGAACGACAAAATGAGAGCATTCAGACAACTGAAACAATTATATAAGAGTGGAAAAATATGTCTCTACTTGGTACACATCCCCATGATCTTGACCGTCATGAAGTTGACAAGAGTGCGTCGAATGCCTGATTGACTTGGGGAGGTCTTTTTCCGGAGACTGAAGGCTTTACGTGTGCAATTGAGGATCAGGTCGTGCATATTAAGAATCACCAAAAATATATCATTAAGGATGCACGTGTATCAAATGACACGTGTAGGAAATGCCACGAAAAGCCTGAGACTATCCAACATATTGTAGGAGCATGTGGTAGGCTCTTCCAGACGGACTATCTTCACCGTCATAATCAAGTGACCAGTATAGTCCATCAGGAGCTTGCAAGTCGTAATAACCTTATAACAGAGCGAGTTCCTTATTATAAATACACCCTGGAGGCGGTACTAGATTCAGCCGATTTCAGGTTATATTACGACCGAACAATAATAACTGACAAAACCGTTCATTGCAATAGGCCAGATATTATATTGCTGGACAAAAAGAAGAAAACAGCATTCCTAATCGAGATAGCTGTTCCAAACACACACAACATTCAAAAGACGGCTGAAGAAAAAGTAAAAAATTATACAGACCTCAAGTTAGAAATAAAACAGATGTGGAAGTTGAACCAGGTCCGTATTGTGCCATTGATAATTTCAACAACTGCCATTATACCAAAGAATCTGAAAAATAACATCAAATTTCTGGGACTAGAAGAAAATCTGTTTAAAATAATGCAGAGGGCGGTAATCCTTAATACCACTCGCATCTCCCGAAAAGAATGAAGTTGTTTTGGCTACGGCCCGCACTTTATTTAAAATCCAGCTTAACTGGGAAGAACAGATATAAAGGAACATAGCAATAATAATAATTTATTGAATCTTCAAGATAATACAAATGTGCATGGATGAAGTCAAAATAAGAGCATGCACAGTACCACATTACTATGCCTACAAAGAATACATAACAATTAAACCTACATATAAATATTTTATTCTTAATAAGGTATATAATTTAATAATTTAATAATGTATTTATTCAATCTCCACCAGAATACAAAATATCCATGATTAAGTCCATGATTAAATTCGTTGTCACTCTGAACATGCTAAAATCCTTGTGGTCACTGATTATACACATTCAGACCCCTGTAGTAAACATTATGTCCAACTGTGTTATATGAATGTATTGGTAAAGCAAGTTCATCAAAACCTCGTGTGTCATAGTGATGAAAATAGAAATGAAAAATATTTTTCACGAATGCTACAAAATTTCGCCTAACAAAGATGATAACCTCCAAAATATATAGTGACGTTATATAGTTTGAAATGTATAGACAAAATGCTGCATTGTTTAAAAGTTGGTCGACATGTCGCCAGTAATGACACCCCACCCATCATTCGAATTTTGTTTCTTTGTATTTTGAAAACACGCATCAGATGAGGCTATCCACCCCAAAATATCAAATCATACCTAGCGCGAATGTAAAACTCTGCATAGTAATATGAATGCACAATATCCGTGGTGCCAACCCTTTAACCCGTGGTGCCAACCCCAAACCTATAAACAGCATTTGAGACAGCGGCTAATTTCTTGTATAGTTCAGCTATGTGTCTATTTCAGCAAAGTCTATTATCGAGATGAACACCCAGAAATTTAGTACAGGATGTTTGCTGTATAGACTTACCGTTAATTTTTAGTAAATATGACTCCGTTATAGTATGAGTTCGAGGAGTAAAAATAATAAAACTGGTTTTGACCATATTAAGGGTTAACTTATTATTCGTAAACCAACTATAAAATTTATTAAACATTTCCTGTATCGTTTCAATGGCTTCTTGCAAGGTTTTATTCCTTGTTAAATAGCTGCTATCATCAGCAAACATTATCATATTTTCGCTACTGCCAACATCTGACAGATCGTTAATAAAAATTAAAAATAATAGTGGTAATAGATAACAAATCCTTGTCGCACTTCAAAAATAATCCTTAATCTTTCAGATGTTGTTTTATTAATCTGTACAACTTGGTGTCGGTTAAGCAAGTAAGATTGCAACCATTCTCTCACCCGACCCCTCAAGCCACATTTATGAAGTTCATCCAGCAGTATAGCGTGATCTACTAGATCGAAAGCCTTACTTAGATCCATAGACAGACCAATACATTTGCAATTATCGTTTATGTTTTCATATATCTTGTTTAAAAATTCAGAGATTGCTGAATGTGTAGATCGACTACTTAGAAACCCGTGTTGTGATGATATAGATAATATAGAACTAATATATATATATATATATATATATATATATATATATATATATATATATATATATATATATATATATATATATATATATATATATTAGAGAATTTGTATTCTTTAGTTTCCTTATTGTTTCAATTTTGTCATATTGGTTAACTGGCCGTACCGTGGAACACGTTCTTAGGAAGATCAACAAAATATTTAATTAACTAGCAGTTTCATACTTTTCTTTTAAAGTAATTCCATCTTCGTCTCTTATGACGCTTATGTTAGTTCTTGCATTCCGGTTTTTTTTAATGTTATTGTTTATAATTTTCCAAGCAGTTTATGATTTGTTCTCCGATTCAAAATATTGTTTAACGTTGGAAAGCAGTTTAGTACTTCTTATAACCTTTTATATGTAATTCCTTTGTATGTCCTATAATGTGTAACATCTTGTTCAGCACTGGATAATAGTTAGCTGTTTAATGTTAATCTTCTGACATCTTTCAAAATATTATGCGGCCTTCTTTTTAAAAAAACTTTTGATCTGTTTCCAAGACAAGGAGTTTTAGTATGATCAGTATAGCTGAAAGTCTGATGGTGCAATATCGGTACTATGTGAGGTACTATTCGGTACTATTCGGTACTATATGAGATACTATTGATTTCCTATCGATTCTGGGTTTTTTTTGATTGACTCATGATGGTATTATATTAGGTCTTTATTTCAATTCTCAGCTTCTATGTTTAAAAAAGCTTTAATGACTTTACCACCTTTAAAATATCAATTTTTTTAACTATTTTTTATTTGACAGTCATTTGAAAGACGATGGAAATGAGGGAGATATCCTCGAAGATTAAATGTGGTTTACTTTTTATAAATCAATAATGAATTGAATTAGATAATCTAAGTTGCTTGTGACAAGATATTCTATGGGTATTGTTCGTTTAAGGTTGCTGGCGTCCGAGATACTTCAGGAGTTCTTTTAATCCAATGCTCTCTCATTCATGTTATATATCTCAAGTGTCACTAGCGCAGATCCTTCTGAGAAATGACTGTTGAACCAGCAGTTTGTAATCTGAGATTATCTTGCTGAAATTGAAGGGTGACATGCTTCTCATGCATCTAGTCCGCCATATATAAACAAATACCGTGCCACAAGTAATAGCCTTTTCAAATTCAAGGGCGGTTTTTTAATTCTTGAATAAAAAACAGAATTTGCGCTAATTTCAAAAAACTTTTCAATGATAATTGAATCATAGTGTATGATCAATTCTTCTATTGGAACCTTTGGTGTGAAACACTAAACTTGAAGAGATTTACTACTAAACACCAAATCACTTTTTTTAAAAATTTTCCACGCACGTTTCGCTAACCACGTTACCATCATCAGGAGATGATTAAATAATATCATGATTCTAACGTGGTTAGCGAAACGTGCGTCGAGAAGTTCAAAAAAAGTGATTTCGTGTTTAGTGGTAAATCTCTTCAAGTTTAGTTTATAGTGTATGATATTTTAACACGAAAAACAATATCTGTGAAATGACGACCTGATTTCGAATGCTCCTGGACTCTTTCGACGCGTTTGTGCCCTCGCAGTACTAGGTCCTTTATCACTCCCGGGTCGTCTGTTATATTTGTCTCGTCATAATTACAAGAGCAAGACGTGTCTCCTTTAAAGCCAGCCTTAAATTTTTGAAAAACTCTTTGATTTCGTTACCACTCGCCCTTCTGATCTTATTCTGATTCGCACCCACTGATGCCTTTGAAGTCTTGGTGTTTGTAGCCAGTCTCTGCGTTAGGTTGTTCCGAGTTACAAAATCGTTCACAAAGTCATAGCCCGGTAAGTTGTCTTTCCACTGTTTTATAACTCTACCTAGTTGTTGATAAATATTTGAACGAGGATTCGAATGTTGCCGTTGTCAAAGGAAAACCCCAGTTTGCTGTTCTAGTGTTTACTCAAGATATCGGCTAATAGTTTCTCACTCTGAGGGGTCAAAACAGTGGGATGGTCCGGCTTCCTTTCACGTATGTGATGAATCTTGTTATGAATAGTGATCCTATTAATTTTGTACTCCTTGGCAGCAGCAGCCTGAGTAAGTATACCCGCCCTCACTTCTGGAACGGCTTTTGCAAGGTCTTTATTACTGTAATTTTTATAATTACGGGCACCCAGTTTTTTTGTATATATTCTGACCATTGTGATTCATTTGTGAATACAAACGAATACAAGGTTAACCTAAAACAAATCAAAATACCATATTTACCACCAATTAAGTCACAAATGCACATCTAGATACCTTAATTTACCCAAACCAAAGTATATTTACGTAGATAATACTATAAACTTACCGAAAATTAAATGTCCCAATGGTATTAAGCCGTGTTTATGTACCACCCAACAAACATCAACAACGAACACGCTCGGGCTACCAACTCATAGGGATGTGACATTGAATGAAAAAATCGGTTAATTAATAATCAATTTTTCTTCGCTACTTATAAATCAATTTTTAAAAAATCGATTTTTTTAGAAAAAATAATCGATTCTCCGGAAAAATCGTTTTTTAAGAACATCTGGGATACTTTTTTATATAATAAGCTAAGTGGTCTTAAGGGGGGGTGGTTTAGAATTTTCAAAAAATCGTTTTATTTTTTTTGTAATATTTCGAAAGTATAGTCTTTGGAGAATATGCTGTTCAATTTTTATGATGATATTGACGGCATTTTAGGTTTTGCTACCTTCTTAGCAGGTAGCGAACTGTTGGCCCGCCTTATGAATGGATTCATTGTTCCAAGCAATGCAGCTGCTTTGGTCTTTTAAATAAATTGAATGGGTCATGTCTTCACGCCCGAGAACGTGACGCGCGGCGAGTGTATAAAGCCGACTGTCGGAGCACTACTGACTAAAGAGGCCAGAACAGCTCGAAAAAAAGCGAAGTCAGAAGAAGCAGAGGAATATGAGCGAACTGATGGGATAAAGTATGGTGCTGGTATCGCAGATTAACTGGTTATATGAAATATAACCATAATGGTTATATGAAATTTTTTCGAAAATATACATACTTAAAACTTTAAACTCATTTATCTCAAAACCACTTTTTTTCTGCACGGCGGGATGTAAAAAAAAATGTTATTCAGTTTTAAATAAAAACTTTATACCAAATTTTAATATGTTATTCAGTATACCGTCAGTTATGGCCAGAACTACCAAAATATTTTTATTTAATGAACTTTTTATTTTTTTCGTAAAAAAACGTCTGTTTTTGTATTCAAATTTCAATGTATTTATAGGTCCACTCAAGTGCATTTTTTTGAGGGTGTCATCTTCAGAGCCATTTTTTAAATAATTATATATATTTTTTATTCTAAATATGTTTTTGTATGCTTCTTAAGCATTGCCATATACTTACCAAGTTTTATTATCGTGGTTCATTATTTTCACCTTTAAAAAAATCCTAAAAATTCCTTAAATTTACGGGCGCTAGACCACCGGGTCCCCTTAAGATTTACGAATATGGGTATCTATAATTGGGTTGGGTAATTATCTATGATAATTTTTTCCCAGGACAAGAAATACTTACAGGTTACTACTAAATAACTCCCATCAGCTTCCGCTGACATATTTTTTTTAAACGTTAGTTTGAAGGAATAGACGGCATAGAAATTATATTAATACTTTAATAAAATAAACGAGAACGAAATAAACAAAAAATCAAATTTTAGTTCTCAAAACTAAAAGTACAATTTGACAAAACAAACTTCTATTTTCAAAATTTTGACAATAAAAAAAAACTAAAAAAAAATATTGCCATAAATCTTCCGTAAGAGAGTTTAAAAAATAATAATTTTGGTAATCTCTTCCTTAAGACACGGTTTTGAGTTTTCCTAACAATATTCCCAACATTTTTTAACAATAAAATTTAACCCCAACGAAAACAATAATAAAATTTAACCCCATAAAATTTAATCCTAACAAAATTTAACAACATTCCCTGCTTTCTGCTGGCGCAGAAGAGGCCATCGCCGGGAGGTGCTTTAGAGACAACTCGGATATATTAGGATCCCTAGTAAGTCAGGCGATTGCAATGCTACCCACTTCCCGCCAGCTGCTCGCCACCAAAAGTCACGCGGGCTGGCTGCGCACACGTTTAAATCGTATTTTGGTGCTCTGATAATATTGCCCCAAAAACTGTCAAAGATATTCCTAATGCAAATTTAATCCCATTTTACGGTAAATTCTTTTGAGTTTGTCATGTATTTACAGTCCAAAAAGCTTCCACTTCATAAAGCTTCCAAAATTGCAACAAAAGGTTAAATAAAAAATAAAAATAGGAAAAACAAGACTCAAACAATCCAATAGACATTTCCGATAATTTAACGAAATCCACTCTTCAAGCCCAATCGGCACGATGACATAAAGAGTATAATAAATCTCAAATCGGAATGGACGCGAGGAGAAGGAGAACCGGGCAAGAAAATGAACCGGCGTCACTTCAAATCTATAAATAATAAATGGAACCGTTGGAATATATAAATGAATTCGCTAAATTAAATGTCATTCTGTCGACGGATGACAATAAATATTTAGTTCCCGCTCTCCTACAATCGGAAATTAATTCGATAGAAAAATACTCCTTCGGTTTCGATTAGAGAAAAAGTGGCGCTTTCCATTAACTCAGTTCTTTGATGCGTGCTTAATTAAACCAGAAAAACAATGTTTTCATGTATGTAAAAACCTTCGACTTTTACAAGGGTCAATTGATTCATATATACTGAGGATTAAAAAAAGTGCAACAATCAGCATCAAACTTAAAAATACACATTGTATAGTGTATCATAAAACATCTACAGTTCTACGAGTCGGAATTATACATATTTGCCATGACATGTTTGTTTATCTTTGTTTAGTATATTCCAAAAAGTGGTTACAACAAACTTTTGAAAAACATTTAGAGACGCATCAGCAACTGAAAAGGCTATGTAGCGTTTGAAAAACATTTGTGTCTGATGATTATTCATTATTATTATTATCCGTTACTGTCAATCAAAACCATTGGTTTGTCAACTTACTATCAAAAGTTATTTCGAAAAGTTTTAAATAATGCGGACAAAAAAATATAATAGGTATAATGTACAATCGCAGCTGATAATTTTAAATATATTGGCTTTTTTTCAACTGGAAAAGAAACAAGTCCAAAATGGAATCGCACTTTAAATTGAGAATGTGATAGAGTGAATCGCAGATGCAACAAAATTGAACCCAACAACGATCGCAAATATAAAGAAGAATGGGATAAAATCAGACCAGGATTACGCTTCCCTTATGTCTTCTCAACAAAAGACCGCAAAAACCAAAACTACAACATATTTGAAAGATAGAATTCGGGGCACAATTTATTCTATGTAAGCCAGAAAAAAAATGTAACATTGACAACAAAAAGACAAAAGTTCAAGAAAGAAATCGAATATTTTGAATTTTCCATCGACTCCTTAAGAAGATGGATCAATAGTATAGACTTCAAATGGAAAAAAACAAATAATAGAAAATATTTGATGGACTTGCCAGATATTGTTCATAAAATAATCAAATTTTTATAAGGGAGTATATCAATAACAGAAATTTAGGTCCGGAAGGTTTTACTCTAGTTTTCATTGATGAGACGTCGATCTTTAGCAAGGAGTCATTTCGTAGTAGCTGGCAAAATGACACCAAGCACACGGATTCAAGAAAAAACAGTGAAGGTAAAATTTATCTTGTTATCTTTTTAGATTTCTTTTTTAAATAAATACTGGTGCCTTGTAAATCTTCATAATTCCGTCTGTTTCATATATTTTTTGAGCTTATAAAAGTTCCTTTGCGGATCTCTCAATAATTCGCAGCGAAACAATATAAGCAATATATAGCCTAGGAATACAAAATATTAATTTGATGTATTTAAGGATTATTACAGATTATGATTTCTGGGAAACCTTACAAAGCGCCCTACCTCCCATTCCTCCAAAACAATCCAAAATATTTTTTATTTATTTTCTTTTCGTTAAAATTTCATAAGTAAGTACCTAAGGCAATATGAGATAATTTGATTCAATGTACTATGTGCATGGAATATTACTTATTAATTATATTACATTTAATGTTCTGGTAGAATGATTTCGAATATTTTTGATGTTTAACAGAAATTGACTTCTTTTATTTTTTAAGGTTGTCGTTATATTGTGATCCAGGCCGGAACCAAAGATGGCTTCATCAAGGGCGCGAATTTAATATTCAATAGTGGATTAAAAACGGGGGATTATCATGACAATATGAACAGGAAAAACTTCGAAAACTGGTTTGAAACTGAGCTGGTTCTGAATCTCCCCCCAAAGTCATTTATAATCATGGACAATGCAAGTTACCATTTTGGTTTATTAGAAGAAATCCCGAGAAAATCTTCCCGGATAAAGCAGAGATTGATCGAATGGTTAAAGAAAAAGAATAATTACTTTCCAGAAAAAGCCATGAAAGATGAAATATGGAAACTGCTCTAGTGAAAAAAAATTCTTCCTTGATGTTAAACCTTTAGGACACTATATTTTGCGAGTGTCACCATACCATTGCCACTTTAATGCAATTGAAATGGTATGGTCGGAATGCAAACGAAAATATGATCAATATATTTCCAATCTTAAGGGGTCACCTTCAGAAGTTTTAGCTGCATGGGAAAGGGTAATAAACGAAATTTCTATAGATCATTGGCAAATATATGTTATTCACACAGAAAAGGTTATTCAAAAGGCTTGGGAGGCAATAGAAGTGCGTGATGTCTCTGACATTCTGCCAACTTGTGATTACGAAGACGACGACGACAACGAAGATAATATCTCTGACTTCAGTTCTGACTCTGACTCTGATAATACTAAGCTTTTTTGTTCTAGCTAAATTTATTTTATGATCGTCATTTAACTATTCAGTCATATCGTTTCAATTACATTAACTTGGGATTGCAATATGGTGTGATTTTTTTTGAGTTTGTATGTTATATTTTTTGGATTGGTATATTCATTTTGATTTTGATTGGCTAACATATTCATCCAGGCAGTATTTTTTTCATGAATAAGGAAATTAAATTATCTGTATTTTAATTTTTCCCTGTAAGTGTATAGATGAATGTAAAAAATATAATATACTGCTAAATAATTATTTGTTAATTTCTGAACTTATAAAAATACATAACAGACTATTAATTTCTGAACGCGATAGTAAATTTTCTAACCTAATATTGATTGGCAAATACATCTACGCCATAAGTTTTTTCTCACCTAGATGACGTAACTACAAATGGGTATAATTCCGACTATATTTATGCATCCGCAATTAGCAAAAATTAAGACAATATATAAGCAGGTATTCCAATCCTACAAGAAATTATGGGAAATGTGTCAAGCGGTGGTGCCATCTCACGTGTATCCAAGGCATCAATTTAAACTTTTTATGACGTGCAGACTTAACAGTTTAGGGTTCAAATCCTCACCATTGCTATATTTTTTTTGTTCAAAAATTGTACTAATATTATTCTATTATTAATTTCTGATAATTATTAAGTTGTAAGTTATTTTTTCAGTCTCTAGGGTTAAATAATTAGCAAAATAAAAAATGTACGTCATTCACCATACACATTTATTTTTTAATTGAAAAAGTCTGCAATAATTCTAATTATTATAATTTATATTATAATTATAATATTATAACTTATTCAGAAGATATAAAAAAGACAGTAACATTAAAGAATCAATATATTTGTCAAAAAAAAACAATAAATTGAATATATTCATTTCCGAGTGGTTAAGTTTGCATGGTTTTCCTCCGAGGGCCTATCTCCTCAGGCTCCATGAAGCATTTTTGGGCCCACAGATTTTTTTATGTTAATTATTAAGTTCTTTATTTGAAAAATTCCAAAAGTCAGCATTGAAACCTGAATTAAATAAAAGTTGCTGGTGTATCCTCCAAATTATTTTTTATTTTAATGTGTAATGTTGTAGGGTTCTATGAAAATCAAAATTACATGCAAGCGACATATGTTTTTTTATGGACTCGCAAAGTTTTTGGAAGAAGTAAAAATAAATTTAAAGCCCAACTTAAAATTGCATTTAAAGAAAACTAAAACGTATCATGTTCTTCGAATTCTTTAAAAAAACTCTTTCTAACGGAATGCATTCTTGCCATAAAAACGTTTTAATAACCTAAATTCAATAATTGGCTAGCTTTCTGTATGGGGACGCATAAGGCTGATATTCGAAATGCTGGATAAAATTTGTTTTTGTGTAAACAATACATACAAAGCAGGTAAAAACTGTTATCTCCCTCATACACAGTAGAATTTGTTACGGTTATATTTGCTTACCAGGTTTGGTTGTATTGTGTTGGAATTTCAGTTATTTAGACTCTCCATATTTTGCCATTTTGGCGAAGGTACTGAAAAGGAAATGGAGTACATTTAGCGTCGAGCCTGGTGCGTGGTTATTTTGCATATCCGGTACTGCGTAGTAAGTCGGGATACAGGGCCGTACTTTGTTGCGACCGTATCGAGAATTTGTAAGAGTTGATTACGTATTTTCTTGCTCATATTTGATTAGGCTTTGGCAGAGGGTCGGTACCATGTTTCGTTAGTTTATCTTTATTTTAGTTTAGTTTATCTTCCTGGAATCACTACAAAACACTTTTCACTCACTTTCATTCATCTCAGTCCGGTACTGGTAGTTTGGTTGATTGGCAGTACTCTAGCGGAGAGCTATAAAATTACTTCGCGGGCTTGATTTTGGAAGGAACCATTTTTGGTCTTCTCCTATCTCTTCTCCTTCCGACCACCTTCGAGAGCAGTCGACAGTGCAGCAATAGGCCTTGACCCAGTGCAAAATTTCCGCTGATTAGAATCTTGGAGTTCGGGATATTTTGGGAATAGTGCCGAGTTTATTTGTCAGCTTTGCTGGATTTTTATTGCTAACACACTGCGAGCTGCCCCCGAAACCTATCGAGGTATATTTTGGACTATCGTAGTTAGAGAACCCTCGTGGCCGTCCGACGAATAATTCTTTTTTAACCCAGATAGGGGTAAGAATAATTTAACCTAATTAAAATATTTGTCACAATATTTATAAAACCTCTTTCTAGTTTTTTTTTGGTAGTGGATTGATTCTCTAATTTCATATTTTACTGTACACGTGGTTAATCCGGGTGAATCTTTGGCTTCTTTCCACGCACGTCTTTGGGTATCCTCGAAGTCCTCACGATCCACAGGAGCAGACTCACGGGATATCGGAAACCGTAAGGGGTAGACAGACCAACGTTCCGCCTCACGTGGCCCGTGCGACACTCATCGGGGAGTTTCGTGGATTGACTGACCAAAGATAAGTTATCATCTTACTAGTCATATTATATTAGGGTTATTACTGTTTCTTATCTATAGACATCTTTACTAAAGTGCCTGTATTTTACTAACATAGTTAATTTCTGATTATAACCAAAAATCCCTCTCCTATTCTTTGGCTTCCACGATATTTTTTTAAATGATGATAATAAATGTCTAAGTACCGAATAATGTTTTCTTTTATTGCCTGAGAATCTCATGTTCTCTGAGCAGTAATTAGCCCTGGGAAATATTCACCATATTAATATATATTGTATTTTTTTTGAAGGGTACTTTTTTTTGAAGCCCCAAAACGGGTAACTGTGGTATCATCTGTCTCTCTCTTTGAATAGGTAAACGGAAAACCAGTTCAAAAAACGCGCGTCGAGGTTCAGCTTTTTTTAGTCGAAATTTGACTATCTGCTGATTAACGCATTGGTTGTGCTATTGGCGGGAAGCGGTGGAGCCGATTTAAACCACCAATGAAAACATAGATGATAGGCAGGTTGTCGTTCGACAGAAACACAGGATTGGCGGCAGTAACTCATACACTGCCGTGAGTCTTTTTTATTTATTGATAATCAATTGATAGATCGAATTGATTCGATTTATTAATAATTGTATTTTGTTTTCATAAAATGTCTGATACGGAGACAGCTGATGAAGTTGTCGATATTATCTCTACCCCGCCCAAAAAGAGGATAGTTCTTAGCGTGGTCCTGTAACGATCACGTGCAATATGCGTGAATATGTTTGGATTTAGTTTCTTTCTTCAATAAACAGACTATAGTCTTTTTTAATATGCAATTCAAAATTGAGCTTTAAATTTATTTTTACTGCTTCCAAAAACTTGCGAGTAAATAAAAAAAAGTAGATGTTGCTCGCATCTAATTTTGATTTTTATAGAACCCTACAACATTACATTCAAATAAAGAATTAAATAATTAACATAAAACAACCTGTGAGCCCAATAATGCTTTATGGAGGAGATAGCAAAAGACCTCTCCTATCGGTGCACACTCTGTATAACAGTACAACCAGGTAATCAGAATATCGTCGTTTACAGCTTTCGAAGTGCATACGTGTGAACTTTAACTAAAACCACTCGAAAATGAATATATTCAATTTATTGTTTTTTTTTTTTGACAAGTATATTGATTCTTTAATGTTACTGTCTTTTTTTATATTTTTTGAATAAATTGTAATATAATTATAATATAAATTATAATATGAGTTATTGCAGGCTTTTTCAATTAAAAAATAAATGTGTATGGTGAATGACGTCCATTTTTTTATTTTACTAATTATTTAACCCTAGAGACTGAAAAAACAACTTACAACTCAATAATTATCTGAAATTAATAACAAAATAATTTTAATACAATTTTTGATCATAAAAAATATAGCGATGGGGGAATTTGAACCCCAAACTGTTAAGTCGGCACGCCATAAAAAGTTTAAATTGATGTCTTGGATCACGTGAGATGGCGCCACCGCTTGACACATTTCCCATAATTCCTTGTAGGACTGGAATACTTTCGTATATGTTGTCTTAGCAAAAATTGTATTGCTACGCGCCATCTGACATGTACGTGACATGACACGACAAAATTGACATTATTGGCTGTATAGGACGTTTTTTTTGTGTTGTTTAGTGACTTAAAAATTTCAACTCAGTCAAAAAATAGAATTAACTCGTGAGAATGTTCGTGCGATTATTTACTACGACTTTCGACATGGATTATCTCAACAACAGTGCATCGATCCAGTCAACAACAGTGCATCGATCCAATGCACTGATACATCACTGGTTTAGTGAATTCAGTCGTGGCCATCCTTCGCTCAGAGACGAATTTTAAGAAGGTAGTCGAAAATCGGTTGTTGGGCATTAGGATGACAATCATTCACAAGATTTTACATTAACATTCAATTCATTTATTCAAGAATCAAATAATCAACAGTCTTTACTCTTTCATAATCTAATCAAACGAAATAAAAAACAACTCTTTAGCAAAATAAATCAATTAAAAAAATATTCCGCTTACCTCGTCATGTCTCACCCTAAGGGCAAGATCGGGTACTAACAGTCTCCAGTATTCAGTCTTCACAAAAAGGACAGATGTAAACAGAATCTTCGTCCTCATCTTCCTCGCCGGCACAACCAGAGTGAGCCCATCTTCCCCAACCCTGGCAAGTAATCCATCCTTCCCGAGACTGCGAATATAAGCTTTGACAGTAAATACACTCAGTATTTCCAGATTGACTATCCGATTCGTCTTTTTCTTATTTTTTTCTTTTTTATTTTATTTTATTTTCCTACTCTTTTTACTTATTTATTTGTATTTATTGCCTTTTTGTTCATACTGATCAATTTTTCACGTTCTATTTCAAGTTCCTGTTTATACAGAGATGCAGTAATAACTGTAGTCTTCCCTCTCTTACAAACCTGTCTTTTCGTATTTTGTGCCGTACGTTGTTATGGTATCAACTGTTTTGGAGATACAACGTGAAATGTAGAATCGTTTGAAGTTTGTTGTTCTCCAGACGTATGTCCAGATAGTGGCTTGGAAGGCTGGGGTGGTTCGTAAAAATTATCTATTGAACATACCGGGCCTGATTGTGATTCTGAGGATTGAATTAGATACAAAATATTTGACATTGTAAGCGAAGTGTTTGATTCCGGAAAATTTGTTAGATGTGCAGTTGTAGTGGTTGCAGACGAGGTGCTTGGTAAATATTCTGACTGTGAGGTAATTGTCGTTGTCGTTTGAGTTTCACCACTATGTGGTTGTACTTTACTTATTTCGATATCTGTAGCTTCAGCGGCAATTAATTCAGCGTCAGTACTTTTTCAAGCTTCTCCGAACAGCTCTGCTATTTAAAACTGTGTTACCACTTGTCCTGAAAGAGTGCTCTTAACCACGCCATAATAGGCTGAACGTAAAAAGTGATCAGCGGTCGCCTAAATCCCACATCTCCAGGTTGCAGTTTGTACATTTGTACCCATACCCCCATCATTCCCTTATCGAAATTGAATATTGAATATAATATTGAATTGAATATTTTTTATCTTTTTAAGGTTAAAAAACGACCGCGACTGGCACAAAACTACGGTTATACGGGGTGTTGGGTACATCGTTTGCCAAATTAAAATGGCCGATAGGAGGGTTTTTTGCTATCTCCTCAGCCTCCATAAAGCATTATTGGGCCCACAGGTTTTTTTATGTTATTTTTTAAATATTTTTTTAAAACATTTCAAAAGTCAGCACTGAAACTTGAATTAAAAAAAAGTTATTTCTAAATCCTCCAAATATTTTTTTTATTTTAATGTGTAATGTTGTAGGGTTCTATGTAAATTAATATTACATGCAAGCGATGTCTAGTTTTTTTATGGACTCGCAAAGTTTTTGGAAGAAGTAACAATAAATTTAAAGCTCAACTTTAAATTGAATACAAAAAAAACTAAATGGTATCATGTTCTTCCAATTTTTTAAAAATATCTCTGGTTTATCCTCTTTCTAACGGTATGCATTCTTCCCATAAAAACGTTTTACTAACTTCACTAATTTGCTAACTTTGTGTATCGGAACGCATTAGGCTGATATTCGTTATTACTTATTTGCGTAAATAAGTAGGTAGAAAATGCTATTAGGGGATTCTGTACCATCATTTGCCATCGTGATCATTTTCTCAACTAAGAGATTATTCTTATTTAGTCACAATATGAGAAAAATCACGTAAAATAATGTTTTATTTTGATATTGCGCTTTCTACACCTATTTTTGTTCAAAATAATACATTTTATTTTAAATTTAGGTATTAAATAATCTTTTAATGACACAAATAGGTAAGACAATAATATATAATCAGTATTATTGACATATAACCAACGTTTGTACATGTACAACATGTACATGTTGTAAAAACATATTGAAAACGGTTAAAGCCGTTACGAATCGGCTATAACAAGCGACAGGTATCACGCTCAGAGCGACATGCACATACTCTAATTGATTTATCTCCTAAACTAATTTAGATCCCATTTTGTAATTTTGATGGTAAAATTTATAAATGTTAAGCTTTATTTTGCAGTAAAAAAAATAAAATTAAAATGTTCGAAGTTATTTAAAATAAAAATGAAATATTTACATCCGGTTTAATACTAAAAAAAAAAATCAAATTTGGAATCTGATTTGAAAATCAAAAAGAACAGCAAATTTTCTATACAAAACGCTACATGTCCACAAGTTAGCGTAACGGAACCGTGGAGGGAAATATTAGAGAAACCTTTCACCCTTTCTCCACGTGGTGCCACCGATTGCCTTCGCCCAACGGTCCACCGTGCGACGTCACGTGTCTCTCGGGACCGGTTTCTAGCCTTTCAGCCGTCATCAGCCGAGCTCTAGACTTGACTGGGAGGAATCCCCACCCATCCCTCACATTGGAGGACACCTGTTTCGTCTGTTGGTGGTTAGACTCATCAGGGTACCGACATATGCTCTCTCTCGTCAAGAATAAGGAGTCCCTCTCCACAATCAAACAACCCACACTTTCTCCGACTTCTCGTCGGATGGCTTATAATTGCAGTTTTTTGATTTCTTTGGATTGCGTCCAATGAGACAACACAATCTCATGTGGAACGCACAACAACCTGCGTCTCCGCCAAAATGAACATTCGTTAGTTGTTTGACTGGGAGGAAGCCCCACTCATCCCTCACATTGGAGGACACATGTTTTGTCTGTTGATGGTTAGAGTCATCAGGGTACCGACATATGCTCTCTCGTCAAGTCTCTCGTTCATATCCCCTAGAAGTTCAAATATACCCAATATGAACAAATTTCAGAACCTCACATTCTTTTCCTTGTCCGCTTCTCGTGAAATGCTTCATAAATGACTTTTAACAATAACTGAGTATCTAATATAGTTGAAATTTTCAAGGTTATCTTTTAACTCATGCGCAATTATATTACCAGAATATTTTTGAACGGTAACGCCCTCTTCATGTTGAGGCTGGAAACTTTTCAGGCTACCCTCGTACCTCACAGTAATATTATACGTAAATATACTCAGCCATTGCTATTAATATACTTAAGTTGGCTAGAAATAAACAGATACAGGGAGAAAACGCAATCATGTATTTCCTCAATATTTTCAGGTAATATCTGCGTAATTTCTGATTGAAAACTTCTTCATCCAGAAAATTCCAAACACAGAATTTTTTGTTGTTTAAGTTTTGAAGGGAGTTAGAAAAGCTTCCGAGTGCAGAGGATTATACACAAACCTAGACGCAATCTAACGAGATTAAGCGAGTGCGATTTATTTAGATTGTACTACAACAATTTCAGATTTAAATCGAATTTCATTTCGGACCTTTTAAGACGGTTGACATTAAGCGCGAATTAAAATCGTAAACTCTTACTGTCCGCGTCTTAATCTGTTTACATAACGAAGTAATCTGCTAACCCGTGCCGGTGGCCTCCTTATTTATAGACGGAGGTCTTCGTCGTTCTGTTCCCCCGGTCGAGGAAATGCCGAGAATTTATTTCTCGTCTCTCCTTGTCGGTCGGGCATTTGTTCCTGGTAAAGCGGTCGCTACTCCATCAGCCCGGAATCATCCGGAACCTAATTGCTTATTCTCGACTGGTCGTTTCTCCGGGCCAACTCAATCACAGAAGCAGTCAATGTTTTCTGTCCCAGTGTTGACGTCCTCGTTCTATTGCTCTTTTTATTACCGACAGGTTGAGGTATATTAAATACGAATTAATTTACTTCACTCTAAATTTAAATTTAACTGTCTTATTATATTTCACTTTATTTTAGTTCTTCATTTTATTTTTTGTTGTCTATGTTCATACGAATTGATTTGTCCAAGTATGTTGTTAAATTTCGTACAGATTGCTTCTCTATTTTTCTAATTCACTTTTTTCATCGCACACTTTTTTATGTATATTTTCAATTTAAATTTTATATTTAGTTTTGGCGACTAAATGGTTATTAATGTCGACGAGGCATTTTTCTAAATTCTTCTTCCTCTTTGATATACAGGGTGTTTTCAAAGTTGAGTCATTTATTTTACTCGTAATTTAACTCGTAAAAATAAGTAAGTGAAAATTATTTAGACTTTCTTCAAAACAACCTGCTGCAATTATTATAAGATGTTCCTTTAAATGGTTGACATAATATCTGGTTTCAAAAGGATGGAGCTCCGTCACAGATGGATAAGGGGTAATGGACCCATTTCTTGGTCTGCATGCTCCCCGGATTTAACGCGCTGCCATTTTTGTTCTGTGGGGTTATTTAAAAAAGTTAGTTTATCACGATAGAGAAGTAAATACTGTGGAAGAACTTCAACAGCGCATCGAAAACTATTGTGATGTTATTAGAAACCGGGTGGACACCGGGATTTTATGTTTGACGCGTGTAGTGACGCATGGATACATCAAGCAAGATTTTGTGCTAACCGAACAAATGGTGACAATTTTGAACAATTTTTGTAACATGTAACATTTTTGTTTTTGTTATTTTGCAACTTTTATATAAATGATTTTTGCTAAATTGACTTCTCTTTGCAAGTTCTACAACGCAGTGGTCCAGAATATCAAAAAATCAGGTCTGTTTTCAAATTTTGTAACTGTAAATAACTTCTTTTATATCAATGATTTTGGGTAAAATCACTTATTTTTACGAGTTCTACAACCAGTTAAAATAAATGACTCATCTTTGAAAACACCCTGTATATGTATGAGATTTCTAGGTAATTCATAGCTATAATTTGAAAAATAGTGTAGTGGGCTCAAGGAGAATATTAAACAAATTTAAAAATCAAGGGAAATTTTTTCCGTGCTGCCAACTAATTTGAAGTTTTCTCGTTTCTTTAAATATTTTTTAGCTCTAATTTCGTACTTTTTTGTTTTTTTTTTTGTTTACAAGTGCGTTTTATATCTGTTATATAATATAACATCTATTTTATTTCAAAAACAAAGTTTCAAGCACTCAGTGTGTATCAATATATAGCTATTTTGACAATATTAATTATATTACTACAAATAGTTTAATAAAGTTAAATAACTTAGCTATCTTCTCGTTATTGAGCTTTCTCCTCACGGAGGTTAGGTATCATCATGCAGATTCGGGTTTTATTTACTACCGCTCTAGGTGGATGTATATATATATATATATATATATATATATATATATATATATATATATATATATATATATATATATATATTTATATATTATATTATATATATATATATATATATATATATATATATATATATATATATATAATAGATTATATATATATATATATATATATATATATATATATATATATATATATATATATATATATATATATATATATATATATAATCAAATCAATCACTCTAAATATTAACAGTCTGACCGTGAGACGAGTTGAGATATTTAGTTCCACATGACGGGGCTTACTAAAGGTAATAATACATGTGAAAAATCGCCAGGCTTTTTCAGATATGTTCAGGCAATTTTAAGCTAAGACCCGTAATCTGCATTAAAAACTCTACAATTTGTATACAAAATAGTGCTCTAATAAGCTTCTAAGTCACGATATTGTTCTCCTGCTAATGCTCGTTCTACCCAGTTCTTTCCTTGAATAATCAATTGGAGCAGGCAGTACGGATATCCTCTCATAACATATCCAAATAATTTAAATTTTTTGGTCCTGTACGTGAATAATAATTCCCTCTCCTTGTCCATTCTTTTAAGTGCATCCTGATTTGTGGTCAATATCTTTTCAGTACCCTAACGAATAACTATATCTCAAAATCATCTAGGTTATTGATGTATTTCATTTTAAATGTAAATGGTTCAATACTATTCAACAGAACTGAGAAGAAAAGGAAAGGAAAGGATTTACGATTAGAGGCGCATCAGCATCTAATGCTATTTAGCGACTGGACCTATAGCTTAACGTGGGTTTCGAACTACGGTCATCAGCTGCCGACAAACCCAGGCCAGCACCCCCCCCCTCAGGCTATCAACCCTTGGTTATGTGTCTACCCATAAGTCTATCAGAAAGCCTACCGACTAACGACTACTGGCGAATGACCAACATAGAACACTTTTCAGAAGGCATCCGGCCTTACCCAGCGTTTAACCGGCGTGACTGAGGGGTAATTCATTGTCGGATTTTACACTCTTGCCTAGAAACAATCACAGACATTTAGGTGTGGATATGTGTGGGCGTGTGTGTGTGTGTGTATTTGAGTGTATATAAGTGTGTATGTAGGGTAAGAAGTAAGACGGACAGAGGAATTAAAGAAAAATACCCATTCGAGTGTTGGAATCGAACCAGCTATCTTTGGATTGCCAGGCAGGCGACTAACCCACCAGACTACCGCGGCCGGCAGAACTGAGAAGACATAACGTCATATTATTTGTAGTTTGGTAGTATTAATCAAGTCTATGCTGAGGAAAAAACTGTTTCAATTTCATGAAGGTATGAAGGAATTCCTACCCAGTGATCAATTGATTCACTTATCCATGTACCAACTTATATGTATTTTTGTACTGTCTGAATAGGGAGATTTTGTACATTCAGCGGTGCAATTTTTTGTTGGATTTTTGTTATTAACATAGACTTCGTTTTCCTTAAATTCATTTTTAATCCATAGTGTTGGTTGACATTGTTTATTTTTCTAAAATTTTCTGGACGTCTGACCAGCTTTTCTATAAAAGTGTTTTGTGACCTGGATTTTCAGTATGTTTTCGAATTACATATTAAAATGTGATGGCTACAATATGCGTCCTTGCCGTCCTTCTTATTTCTAGATTTTTTGAAAGTTGTTCTATTTTTATTTTGGCTGATTGAAGCAAGTTGAGATTGTTTATTATTCTTCTATCACGTTCGTCTATGGTTTTGATTTTCAGCACTTCCATTAGTTTATTATGGGGTACTTTATCAAAAGCATTTTCGAAATCCACAGAACAGCAGATTTATTCATTATTTTTGCGTTTCACTGACGTTTTCTCAAGTTTATTATAGATTCTTCTATAAGTTACTTTAATAAGCTTTAATATGAGACATGTTTTTTGGAAATCATTATAAGAGGTGTTTTAACCTTTATGACGGAATAATACCATTCCACGGATTTTAAGATTTAGCAGAAATAAACATACCATTTGTTCAAAGTCAAATAGAAAATATTATATAAAGAAATAACGAAGGTTGTGCTGCCGCAGATCCACCGTTATAGTATCTAGCGTTAATTTTTCATGAGACGGAAAGACGACTGTAATCCGGAGTTTAACTCGCTGTAATTAATTCGAGAGTTTTTGCGCGGACCAAGACGGAAAAACGACCGTGGAAAAGTTCGGGGCGCTTTCTAATGCGACAGTTTTATTTGGATGCATTAAAAAGTGATAAATACTGGCTAAATGCGGTGGTCTCCGAAGTAGAGGTGTATACAAACAAAAATATGAACGGAATAAAATAGAAAAGTATAATTAATTTAGTAAATAATAATAGTTTTTTATTAATAAGTTAAAATTATTAAGATATATTTTATTCATTTTATAACCGTCTAATTCAAGTATATTATTATGTATATAGATATTTATTCAAGTTTGGAAAGATAAATTAGTCGAAGGGGGCCAAGTCTGGAGAATAGGGTGGATGCCCCTCAATACGTACATTTTCAGTATCGGAATTGTCAATGTCACCGTTTCAATATATATATATATATATATATATATATATATATATATATATATATATATTTATATATATATATATATATATATATATATATATATATATATATATATATATATATATATATATATATATATATATATATATATATATATCATCATCATCATCATCATCATCAGCCCGTATCGATCCACTGCAGGATGAAGGCCTCTTCAGCATGCTTCCAACCTTCACGGTCCTGGGCTTTCCTCTGCCACTCGGGTCCAATATACTTAACGATGTCATCAATCCATCGAGCTTTCGGTCTTATTTGCGGACGTTTGCGATCAAGCGGTATCCACTCCAGGATTGCCTTGGTCCATCTGTCGTCCCATCGCCTCGCTATATGGCCTGCCCATCTCCATTTCAACTGTTTTACTCTTCCAATGATGTCACAGACTTTTGTTTGTTCCCTGATCCATGCGCAGGACTTTCTGTCTCGTCTTGTAATGCCAAGCATACATCTTTCCATTCCCCTCTGTGCCACCCAAAGTTTTTGAATTGATTGCGATGTGAGTGTCCAGGTTTCACTTCCGTATGTCATAACGGGTAGAACGCACTGATCGAATACTTTTCGTTTCAGGCAAAGTGGGAGTCTGCTCTTAAACACTATGTTGAGCCTACCAAATGCCTGCCAGCCACATTTAACACCAAGACTCTCTGCACCACACTTTGCCCACCAACCACACTCTGCCCAAGATATACAAAGCTGTCCACAATCTCTAAATCCCTTCCTAAAACTGAAATTCTTCTGTCCTGAGCGAAGTTATTGAACATAACCTGACTCTTTTTCAGGTTTATTTTCAAGCCAAATGGTTCGCCAGCCCTTTGCAGTTCTTGTATGCGTCTTTGCAGCTCCTCTGGGTCTTGTGAAATGAGAATAATATCATCTGCAAATCTAAGATGGTTTAAGTTTGCACCATTGATCTTTACCCCATCCTGTTCCCAATCCAGTTTACGGAATACTTCTTCAAGGCCAGCCGAGAAAAGAATAGGCGATATTGCGTCACCCTGCCGTACACCTCGTTCTATATTAATTCCCACTTCAAGATCATCAAGGTGAATTGTGGCTGTAGCTCCATCATATATCGATTCTAATAGGTTTACATAGGCTCTCTCTACACCTTGGCTAAGCAGTGCATCCATTATCGCATGCTTTGAGATGGAATCAAATGCTTTTTCGTAGTCGATAAAAGCCAAGCACAGTGGCATGGTGTATTCGTTGTGCCTTTCTATGACCTGCTGTACAACCTGGATGTGATCCATTGTACTGAATCCACTTTTGAATCCTGCTTGTTCTCTTGGTTGTGCGTCATTCAGTTTTTTTAATATTCTTTTAGAAATTATCTTAGTGAAAACTTTGTACATCACTGATAGGAGGCTTATTGGACGGTAGTTCTTTAAATCTTCCTGTGCTCCTTTTTTATGTAAAAGGATCACTTCTGCATTTTTCCATAAGACAGGTACTTTTTGTTCTTTGAGGCATTTTGAGTATAATTTTGCCAGTGTTTTATGTAACGTCCGACCACCAGCTTTTAGCATTTCGACAGTTACACTATCCTTTCCTGGAGCCTTGCCGTTCTTCATCAATTCTATAGCATTTGTTACTTCCTCCACTAGGATATCTGGTATTATATATTGTTCTTCCGTGGGTATTGCTGTCCCTGACTGGCTCTGATCTTCATATAACTGGGAATAAAACCTTCTGACAATCTCTAACATTTGGGTACGCGTCCTGCACCGTGTGCCATCCTCACGCTTTAAAGCATATAGTTGCGTTCTTTTGTTTCTCAGCTTCTGTTTAGCTTTGTTAATTCCTTTGTTTTCTTCCAGGGTTTTTTGCACTAGCTGCATATTGAATCGGCGCGTGTCCTCTCTGATCCGATAATTCAGCTCTAAGTTTATAAAAATGACACACAGAAACTGGAATTTTAGCCCCTTTAGAAGGCCACCCACTATTTAAAAATTCATTATAGTGTGAAATTGTTCATCATTTTTTGTAATTTCTCTGAATAAAATCTTTTTCTCTTCAAACATAGGCAAATAATTTGTAAAAGAATGAACATAGTACTCCAAGTCAGTGTTCTCTGCTATGTTAGTATTCGTCAAAAAGGTGCGTGACAATGTGTTAGCGATAAATAAATACTTCCCAGGTTTATGAGTAACTTTTAAATCATAAGGAAGTAGTTGAAGTAACATGCGTTGCAATCTAGGTGGAACAATTGATAAGTTCTTTTTAAAAATTGATTCTAATGGTTTATGGTCTGAACATACTTTAACATTTTTAACACCAAAGATAAAGTAATGCAATTTTTAGCAGCTAAATAAAATTGCCAACAAACCTTTTTTTATTTGAGCATAGTTCGTTTTACTTTTAGTCATACTTCGTCATGCACAAGCGATCGGGTGCCCATTTTGAAGCAAACAGGACCCAATGCCATCCGTCGATGCGTCAGTATCGATTTTAATCTGCAATGATGGGTTGAAAAATGCAAGAACCGGTGCAGCTTTTAATAATTGTTTTAGCTTTAATAATGATTTGTCATGTTCATCGGTCCAATTCCAATCAACGTCTTGCGTCGTCAAATTTCGGAAGGGGACAGTTACTCAGACATGTTTGGGACAAACTTGCCTAAAAATTTTGCCATGCTTAATAATCTCAAAGGATCAGTTTTACTTTGTGGTTTTGGTATATCAGTAATATAGGACTGACATGGTTTGATACCATTCCTTGAAAAAACCTGACCAAGAAACTTTACTTCTTTTGACTTTGAATTTTTGCCTTCTTAGACTTTAAATTAAATTCCGAGGCTCTATCTAGTCTACCTGATGCCATGTATTGTTATCTCTTTATTTCTGATCATTCCATGCTTCCATGCTACATTACCTAACCTAAGATCTTCATTGTCTTTAGTTTACATTAGAACTTCATATACTATATTTAACATTAGGCACCACACATAATTTAATTATATTACGCAGCTTAAGCTTAAGCTTCGGATGGTCAAGCAACTAATAGAACGTTCATTTTGGTAGAGACGCAGTTTGTTTAGCGTTCTACATAAAATGCACTACAAAGAAATCAAAAAACTGCATTTATAAGCTATCCGACGAGAAGTCGGCGAAAGTATGAGTTGTTTGATTGTGGAGAGGGTCTCCTTATTCTTGACGAGAGAGCATTGGTCGGTACCCTGATGAGTCTAACCACCAACAGATGGAACATATGTCCTCCAATGTAAGGGATGGGTGGGGCTCCCTCCTGGTCAATTAACTAACAAAATGTTCATTTTGGCGAAGACGCAGGTTGTTGTGCGTTTCACATCAGATTGTGGAACCCAGCGGTTGGGAGTGTATAACTCTTGACTATTGTTGTCTCATTGGACGCAGTCAAAAGAAATAAAAAACTGCATATATATATATATATATATATATATATATATATATATATATATATATATATATATATATATATATATATATATATTTGGATTGACTGTCGAAAAGAGCGAAAGATCAAAGGAGGGCAAGATCAAAGAAGGGCAAGGTGGATTCTGGAAAACTGCTGGAGAGAGGAAGCGATTTTGAGATTGCTTTGTCAAACCGGTTTGCTGCGTTACAAGATCTAGAGGACGTGGAAAGATCAGTTCAATATGAAGAAATCGCCAACAATGTATTTCAAACGGCTGCTTCAATAGCACCAGAGGAAAAATGTCTCAAACAAACAAAAATCTCCAGTGAGACCATTGATTTAATGAAGAAACGGCGAGCAATGAGAAATGCAGGCAGTCCTTTTGGCAGGGTCGAATACACTGAGCTCTGCAAAACTATAAGAAAACATATCAGAGAGGACACGCGCCGATTCAATATGCAGCTAGTGCAAAAAACCCTGGAAGAAGACAAAGGAATTAACAAAGCTAAACAGAAGCTGAGAAACAAAAGAACGCAAATATATGCTTTAAAGCGTGAGGATGGCACAGTGTGCAGGACGCGTACCCAAATGTTAGAGATTGTCAGAAGGTTTTATTCCCAGTTATATGAAGATCAGAGCCAGTCAGGGACAGCAATACCCACGGAAGAACAATATATAATGCCAGATATCCTAGTGGAGGAAGTAACAAATGCTATAGAATTGATGAAGAACGGCAAGGCTCCAGGAAAGGATAGTGTAACTGTCGAAATGCTAAAAGCTGGTGGTCGGACGTTACATAAAACACTGGCAAAATTATACTCAAAATGCCTCAAAGAACAAAAAGTACCAGACTTTTACATAAAAAAGGAGCACAGGAAGATTTAAAGAACTACCGTCCAATAAGCCTCCTATCAGTGATGTACAAAGTTTTCACTAAGATAATTTCTAAAAGAATATTAAAAAAACTGAATGACGCACAACCAAGAGAACAAGCAGGATTCAGAAGTGGATTCAGTACAATGGATCACATCCAGGTTGTACAGCAGGTCATAGAAAGGCACAACGAATACACCATGCCACTGTGCTTGGCTTTTATCGACTACGAAAAAGCATTTGATTCCATCTCAAAGCATGCGATAATGGATGCACTGCTTAGCCAAGGTGTAGAGAGAGCCTATGTAAACGTATTAGGATCGATATATGATGGAGCTACAGCTACAATTCACCTTGATGATCTTGAAGTGGGAATTAATATAGAACGAGGTGTACGGCAGGGTGACGCAATATCGCCTATTCTTTTCTCGGCTGGCCTTGAAGAAGTATTCCGTAAACTGGATTGGGAACAGGATGGTGTAAAGATCAATGGTGCAAACTTAAACCATCTTAGATTTGCAGATGATATTATTCTCATTTCACAAGACCCAGAGGAGCTGCAAAGACACATACAAGAACTGCAAAGGGCTGGCGAACCATTTGGCTTGAAAATAAACCTGAAAAAGAGTCAGGTTATGTTCAATAACTTCGCTCAGGACAGAAGAATTTCAGTTCTAGGAAGGGATTTAGAGATTGTTGACAGCTTTATATATCTTGGGCAGAGGATTTCCATGGAGGGGAATACCGCCCGGGAGGTGGAACGGCGTGTTAAATGTGGCTGGCAGGCATTTGGTAGGCTCAACATAGTGTTTAAGAGCAGACTCCCACTTTGCCTGAAAAGAAAAGAATTCGATCAGTGCGTTCTACCCGTTATGACATACGGAAGTGAAACCTGGACACTCACATCGCAATCAATTCAAAAACTTCGAGTGGCACAGAGGGGAATGGAAAGATGTATGCTTGGCATTACAAGACGAGACAGAAAGCCCTGGCCATAGATCAGGGAACAAACAAAAGTCTGTGACATCATTGGAAGAGTAAAACAGTTGAAATGGAGATGGGCAGGCCATATAGTGAGGCGATGGGACGACAGATGGACCAAGGCAATCCTGGAGTGGATACCGCTTGATCGCAAACGTCCGCGAAGAAGACCGAAAGCACGATTGATTGATGACATCGTTAAGTATATTGGACCCGAGTGGCAGAGGAAAGCCCAGGACCGTGAAGGTTGGAAGCATGCTGAAGAGGCCTTCATCCTGCAGTGGATCGATGCGGGCTGATGATGATGATCTAGGACCGGTTTCTGTTCTAACAGATGTCGTCAGCTGGGCTGGCGAACAGAAATGCACGTATATAGAAGAATGTTAACATAGTCAGGCTAAATAAATATTATTATTGGACTAGAAGCGCGTCAGTAACTGCGGCTTTAAACCGACTGGACCAACAGCTTATCGTGGGTTCCTAACCATGGTAAACGGCTGCCGGTTAACTTCGATCAGTATTTAGACTAGTAATCTTTTTGTTTAACCATTTAATATCTTAAAAAGCCTATCCACTGATAAGCGACCAATATAGAATATCTCTCAGATGTTGTCCGACCTTACCCAGCCACGAACTGGCGTGACAGGAACATGATTTGTTGTTGGATTTTATGTTTGAAATTCAGTCCACAAATCTGGTCGGCCTAAGATTAGATGGATTTCTAATTTGTGTACTCACAGGCTTCTTTGTGGCATTGTATGTTACAACCATATAGATACCGAGATTTCCTTTACTCGCCATATACAATATTATATTACATTTCAGATATTTACAATGTAAAATGTAAGGGTGTAATTAAATATTAATGAGAACAAACACATGCCATTATTTACGAACGTTTGCTGTGAGTTTCATTTATAATTACCAACACAGCAAAACCCGTATTGTATTATGAAAAAGGAAGACCTTCACGTTTACCTATCATTACAGAACTAATTCGAATCCCATCTCCGAAGAAAATGTAGAAAATACAATTTCCGCGTCGGATAGTCCCGAAGGTACGGTAAACACTGGTTGGAATATTATTTCACTCTGCAATATCCCGCAGAACTATCAAATTTCCGACTGGATTGCATAACGTATCTGTGTCGGCGGAAATTTCGTTGTCTTGGCCTTCCTCATATCGCTCTGCCGATACATTTAACTGTCCATCTCATCAAATTTGAACAAAAAGGAATATGCATATATTTTTTGAGCTACTTAGTACTTATATGAATGATTCAATTTTTAAGTAGTGCATTAATTTATGTATATATAAATTATTCGTGCCCAAGGCAAACAATTTGAGCATTTGCTTTAGTTTTAAAGAAAAATATTGTAATAAATAAAAGTAATACAATAATTCCTTGCATTTAATTTTGATTAAGTTTAATCTTAATAAAATGATAGACCAGTTATTAAATTGACTCACACCCATTGCCTTTGGGTTGCGTTTTTTTGGCAAAAAAATGGAAAAAATTGATATCTTCAGTAAATGGGTCATCTTAACATTGAATGTTAATCTATCTCTCTCTAATTCGTTGTCGAACAGCGTCACTACCTATCTCACTCTATCACATCTGTCCATCTCACTTACAATGGTGAAGTCCATTTTTGAGCATACAAAAGTATTTTTATCATGGTATGAGTTTTTTGAAATGTAGTCTATTTGCAAAAAAATAAGCAATAATTTTTTTTATGGAAATAAAAGTGCCAATTGTATCATTTTGAAATTTTGACTAAATGGGCCATCTTTTGAAATAATTTCCCCTGAGTAGTGTAATCCATTTTTTATCACTTAACGGGGTGACATGGATTTTTTACTTATTTTTGCCAGAACTGGTATAACCTGGACTTTCGTCCGGCACCCGCTTGACGCTGAGTTTCGGGATACCCTGTGTGTAGGTGTTTGTAGATTATTCATGGTATCAATCCATCCGTTCTGTGAAGGGTCAAGACGTTTCGCGAAAATCTTATTTGGCATCCTCGAAGCGAATTACATTTGGGAATATCAAATGATATTTTGGCGAGACGTCGTGGCCCTTTACAGAACCAACACTAAATGATTTATCAACACATATGTTTTTATCAATCATAATCTATGAGAGTGTTCTGTTGGTTTCTTCAGTCACCAACAGAGTATTTCCGGAGACTGATTTCTGGCGCTTTAGCCTTCGCCAATTGGGCTCTAGTCGAACGTCTGAAAGTGACTAATGGAAAGAACCTGACCAGCTAAAGGAGCCGCTAAACTGTATATTTCAATTTTCTCGGATGTCAAGGGTTATTACAAACATCTCGCGCCATCCAACGGCGGACGTTGACAGTATAATCTGAGAATATACATACATCATGACCTCGAGCCTCGGATGGAAAGTGGGAAAATATTTAGAAACAGAGAATTTTATTAGACATTAGAGTTATTTACACGAAAATATTTATTTAAATTCTTTTAGATGATCTAAGCATCTAAAAAAGGACAGAATAAAAGCTGACTGTGCTTAAAAATATTCATTAACTCAGTGCAAATTTAAAACTTAATAACTAATACTTCGATATTTCTGTAAACAACAATGGAATATTATCCAAACTTTAAAAAGTTTTTATACTACAGGAAAAATTACATTTTTATTCTCGACATTTGTTTAAACTGCTATTTACCAGAGGCAATTCTTCTTTATTTGCTCCAAGATAACGGTACTAAAATCTTATATGGTTCTGTGTTTATGTCCTGTTTATATACAGTGGTACAGCTCGATGCGGTGGTAAATAGAAACATTGTTGTTTAGCTATTGTTGATGTTTCTTATGTGAAAACCTTATTTTCAGAACTGGGTTTTATTTCGATGGAATAAGTTTAAATGTTATGTTTTGGCATGTACTTTAAGTTAATTATTACTATATATTTTTATTTAATTTTTTTTAAACTTTAACCGGAACACTTTTTCTGTTTCTTAATCATAAATTAAAGAAATATCATCTATATTTTTTAGTAATAAAATCTATATGTATATGATTATATAGGATTTACAGGGTTACTGCAAATGCTTGCCGGTAGATGGCGTTGGGCGATGTGACTCCCTTCATCTTTCCATACAAGACAAATATATGGTGATGTTTTGTAGGTTTCGTTTATTGCCTAGAAATTATGATGTTTGTTGTAAGTTACGTAATAAGTTATTTTCTTTAATACTCTGTGTTGTAATTGTGAATTGTAATTATACATAATATTTTAAAAATAATCTTGCGTTTAATAAAAAAAAACGGGGACAAAACAGGAGTTGGCATGGTTAGTTTTAGGAACAGGTAATTTCAACAGATGAACAGCATGAATTTTGGCAAAATAGATCGACGACTGATGCTTTATTCATAATTAGACAAATAAGAATGTTTTAGAATTTAGTTACCCTGGCTAGGTATGCTTCATAGATCTGTTGAAGGCCTTTAATAAAGTTTACCTAGCTGATATATTAAATACCCTAAACAAGAATCAAATCGCATCGCCGGCCATTCATAAATTGAACACTGGAAATATAACTAGTAAAATAGTTGAACATCAAACAATAAAAGATATACCAATTCCAAATAGAACAAGGCAGGGCTATAGCCACAGTCTTTATAATGAACGAAATCATATAGAAAGTGACAACAATTAATAAGGGGCACAGGCGGAATGACGAATCAATAGGGATTATACGCTACGCGGGCGATGTGACGTTCTTAGTACAAACTGAGAACGACTTATAAAGACAGCTGCAGAAATTCCATCAAACTTATAAAAAACATAACATACTGATCGCCATCGACAAAAAAAAATTAGTTTTCGTTACTTAAGAATTGACACAATAAACAGTAATGATACAGTAAACGACCTAAAAGTACAAGTGAACAAAGCTGCAGCAGTATTAGATTGCTTAAGAGATGTTATCTGGAGAAATAATCATATGCATATTAAGAGTAAAATACTTTCGGATGTATACGACTTGCGTAAAATAACCTAACCTATGGCATTGAGATCCGACGTGACTAAACAAATTCAAAAACATTCTATGAACAGTAGAGATGAAAACTCTAAGAGTAATAGCGAGAAATACTCTTATGGAAATAAAAGTGGTATAAGAGCAACTTGCAAAAACGGGGACAAGGAAAGATAGGAATCTACACCTCAGGAAAACTATCAAATTTAAACAGCCCATTAGATCTTCTTAAAGAATAAGAAGAAGAAGAAGAAGAAGAAGAAGAAGAAGAAGAAGAAGAAGAGCAGGAAGAAGTAATTCCAAAACTAAAGGGATCCGAATAGCTGTATTGTATCTAGAATATCAGTTAAATGAATCCGAGTTATGAGATGATAAAGTTACCAACTATTTTCGATATAGAAAACTATAACTAACCACTCTATTTAAAATTATATGTATGATAATTGTTTCGACATACAGTGCTTTTTTCAAATACAAACTATACTAAAATAGATAATTACAACCTAATGTGTCCATCGACCTAATAATACCATAAAACATGATAGTGGGGAAATTCATTTTTTTGTCAACGTCTAAGAGGACAATATAAGTTTAATAACGGTGAACCCTTCAAGTCTAGGTCATTTAACAAAATATCCAAATTTTTCTTTTGTTGATTTCTAGACTCTCTAAAAGATTTAATTTTTTGGATTTATTATCATTATGTAACATTAAATTATCATTGAAAGTATGCTTTTCTAGAATTAAGTGGTTAGCATAATGATAATTATTTTGTTATTTAATATAACTTCTTTTATGTTCGTTGAGCCTAAATTGTTTTTAATGAGGCGTCTTAGGCTATTGTTTGTTTTAAAAACAATATTTATATAGTTTGTTTTGGATAAATATCTCGGCACTAATTTGGTAATTTTTCTCGTATATGTAATTGTTTTGAATGCTGCATTTTTGATATTGACCGGATATATTAAATTAATGGCTTTATTATAACTTTTTTTATTAATTATTTTATTTATAAGTTTGGGTCGTATCAGTTATTTACTGCGATCTGTTTGATGACATTCAATTCTTTATTATAATTATCTACTAACATGGGGATATTAAATAATTTATGTATAAAAGAGTTAAATGCTGCCATCTTTTGTGAATAAGGATTACAAGATTTATTGTGTATAAATCTGTATGTGACGGTTTATGAAAAATTGCAAAATTATGTTTAATGTCTTTTCTAGTAATAGTTAAGCCTAAAAAGTTAATCTATTATGTTGCTCTTCTTCAACTGTGAATTGAATGTTTTTACGTAAATAATTTATGTGAGTTAAGAATTGATTTAATTGTCTATCAGAATCTGTAAAACAAATTAGCATGTCATCCACATATCTGTACCAGTAAAGTGATGATTTAAACAACTGATGTTGATTTATCTTATTTCCTAACTTGTCTATAAAAATTTCCGCCAGTAAAGGGCTTGAAGGGTTCTCCATTATCAAACCGTCATTAGAAATATAAAATGAATTATCAAATTCAAAGTAATTCTGATCCAACGTAATTGATGGTAGCTCTAAAATTTCTTGTTTTATTATTGAATTAGTTTTATTTTTGAGAAGTAATTCGTCAACTAATTCTATTACTTCGTTTGGTGGTATACTCGGTAAAATAAATTTTGCACATTGAAAGATTAGTTTGGATTTTTTGGGTAAATTAATATCTTTTATTTTATTGACAAGGTGATAGGTATTTATAATGGAATATTTTGGTTTAAAATTCGTATATTGTAAAATGAGTTTAATGAGCTTATTTGATAATTTTATTGAATGAGCTGTAACAAATGAAACTACTGGTTTAATTGGGTAATTATCTTTGTGTAATTTTATAAGCGACTATGATTTTGGTACCTGAGGATTCATTATTATTAACTGTTGGTTCTCGTAACAATTACATTAACGGGAAAAGTTACTAAATTAGTGTTGAGATATTTATCCAAAACAAGCAATATAATTATTGCCTAGACAATAATCTAGGATGCCTCATTAAAAACAAAAAAAAATCAAACAAATAAACTGTATAAATCAGGAGTTTATTTAATTGAGTGCGGATCGTGTTCAAAAGTCTATGTTGGATAAACAGGAAGATCTTTCTCTACTAGGCCCGACGAACATAAAATAAGTTATATTAAACAACAAAATAATTCTCATTAGGTTAACCACTTAATGTTAGAAAAACATACTTTCAATGATAATTTTATAATGTCACAAAATGAGAATAAATTTAAAAAATTAAATCGTTTAGAGAGTCTAGAAATTAATAAAAGAAAAAAATTGGCTATTGTGTTAAATGACCAGTCAGACCTGAATGGTTCACCGTTATTAAACTTATTTTGTCCTCCTAGACCTTGACAAAAAAATGGATGTCCCCACAATCATGGTTTATGGTATTATTAGGTCGATGGACACTTTTGGTTGTAATTATTTTTCTCACTGTTATTTTAGTGTAGTTTGTATTTGAAAAAGGCACGGTGTGTCGAAACAATTGTTATACATACAATTTTAAATATGGTGGAAATTTTTAGATATTATTTGCTTGTTTATTTAAAATTAATTTCCATCGGACCATCCAAGTGACGGTCAACAGAAATTTTGGATAATTCAAAATATGTATTAAAAAAACGGAGATTTATAAAATCAATTGCTAATCTAGGTCGAATTAGGCCATCCGAGGCCTATGTTTAATATTAATATGTAATTGTTTTATTGAAACTTTTGGTGTACATATCTACGGTACTAAGGTACGGACTCGGTCCGATAAAATGTGTTTCTAAATATTTTTAACGGACTTCCGAGTAAAATCAACAGAGCCCGATACAACAAAATCGTTCTCCATCCATGCAAGCCGTGCTACGTACAACGGGTCCGCAAACACGTAGCCAAACATGGGTTCTCATTACAACCGACCAGTGACGTGGCTCCGTCAGTATACAAAACCGGACGCGACAGACCGACCAGCAGCATTTGTCGGGGAAACACTGTGTAGTAAATGCTTTTAAAATGATGCAAGAAATTCCATCGAAATGTCTTCAACTCTGAACTCTGGTTCAAAAATTCCCAGAGGGAGACCTGAGTCTTAATGATCGGGAAAGATCTGGTGATCTGCGGTCTCTTGATATCGACGTTTTAAGAATAGCTGCAGACGTAGATCCTAGAACAAGCACTAGAACACTTACAGGGGAATTAGGTGCATCCCATACAAGTGTTAATCATTTGCGAGGTAGAGGATTGGTGCTAAAGATCTGTAGAAGCATCACTTTGAACTCCCGCGGCAGCAAGTCACGCGTCGGGTTGAAAAACTCTCCTCAATAACTTCATTGATTTTGGCTAACGTGGCTCTTTTAAGACTGGCACGTATATATATATATATATATATATATATATATATATATATATATATATATATATATATATATATATATATATATTTTTTGTTAGGTGTCTGACTGAGCCTGGTAAGTCCCACCCATCTCTTTAATTGGATGGCATATGTTTCGCCTCTTGATGTTCAGGCTCGTTAGGGTACCGACATATGCTCTCCCGTCAAGAATAGGGAGACCCTAACCATAGTCAACAACCTATATTTTCGCCGACATCGCGTCGGATAGTGTATATATGTAATGTTAGATTTCTTTGGACAGCGTCCAATGAGTGTGACATACACCCAACGTTGTATGTTGAGTGTCACATACACCCAACCGCTCGGTTCCACAATCTTATGTGGAACACGCAACAACCTGCGTCTCCGGCTAAATGAACATTTTGTTAGGTACCTGACTGACGACGAGCCCCACACATCCCTTCAATTGCAGGGCATATGTTTCGCCTCTTGAAAGTCTATGATGCAACTACACTCTTGAAAGCACACTCTTGAAAGCCTATGAACAAATACTACATCGTGGCGACGAGGAAAAATCAAGAATTGGACGCTCGGAGCCAACACACATGATAAACAGCATATATATATATATATATATATATATATATATATATATATATATATATATATATATATATATATATATAAATAATATTAATATATAAAAAAATTATTTTATATATTATTATTATTATTATATATATATTATATTATTTTATATATTATTAATATATAAATAAATAATATATAAAATATATATTAATATATATTTTATATATTATATGGTTATCGAAATGTATGCTAATAAACTGCATATAAATGCTCTGATGTTTTGAAGAAATAAAAATGATAAATAAATCATCCAAAATATTTATATATAATTGTTTTTACAGATTTAATTAATCTCGGACATCATTTGTTAATAAACTCTGAACGAAACAATAGTTATACGATGTCGCTCCACTAAGCGTCAACTAGGCTCAAGCCGAAATCACCCTCTACATCTGTAATTCAGTTCACTCTCCCACACAAATCCCCTTACCAACCGATTTCGCCAACTGTGGATAAATGGGTATCCATCCTGTCGGTCACGAATAATATGATCTGCTGGGTAAATTTGACTGTCGGTCAGTCTCCGGCTAAGCAAATTAAAAGCGATGCGAATCGGAAATTTAAAACAGTCAGCGATATCTGTCGCTGAATACGTAATCTATAAGTTGAAGTGGTCCGTATGGCCCGAGATTGAACTGTATATTCGTTTGGTTAGCTCATTTTATGTAATTGAGTTTAATAATTTATCTGTACCTAAAAATATGAAAACTTTTATTATAAAAAAACGCGAGCTTACGTATCGATACAACCAATTATTTTTTAAGGAGGTACGAGCGAATTTTATGGAAAAAATGAGTTTCCATGTTTAAGAATTGAAGTTCAGTAATTGTGACAAAGGATATGTAATTGAAAATTTGAAAATTATTTACTGTCTAGTTTTTTAGAAAAATTATATTTTCAAACCGTTCTTATACACAGTATTTTGTGGTAGAATGATTTTTTTCACTATTAATTTTATAACTTTATAGAATTATAAATATCACATGGTAACGCTTAATTTTTGCAGAATATTATTATATATGAATAATATAATATAATTAAAGTCAGTCTTTTTTTAACTATTGATTACTAATAACCAAAAACTCTCGACCAAAGGTCTAAGAACGTCGCGCAATCAGCTGAGAAAAAAAAGATATACAATTATGGCTAAAAAAAGAGATTACTATATATGACATTGTAGCGTTTACAAATTCTTTATCGCTACTTGTAAGATCATTTCGGGCGAAATGTATTTGAAAGAGTACCTGTATCATTTAGGACAAAACCAAGACAGTCTCCAAATCCCGAGGTAGGTTAGCTGGCTAAGCCATGCTTAGGCTTATTTTTTCTGATATTCTTGTAGAGGGTTTTACGACCCTAACATTAGAGAATCCGGTCAATCAGGGACAAGGTCAATCAGGGACAAGGTCAACCAGGGACAAGGCTGTTTGGCCGAAGAACCAATTATATCGGAGCTCAACCGACAGTTTTTTGGGGCTACTTTGCACAATACCCGGTCAGTCAGGTTGCAAACTATTTGGGGACCCCCGCATATGTATTTGGATTTTGGTATTTGGATACCCTAGTACTGGATAGGTAAGCAGCGGCATAATCGAGAAATTAGGCCAGATTAATAATTTTTTATTATATTTTCGTATAGAGTTAAGTTTCACGTTTCTATTATCAAATTACCTCTTTCTCTGACTACCGTCAGGAAATAGACAAATCAAGTTTGATCTGATTTAATATTGACGATTTTGCTTATTTTAATCCTATTTAATTACCTTTATGATATATTTTCTTTCTTAATATTGTTTGAATAGACTTAGTACCATCTAATTTATAAGTACAGAGAACTAGAAACGAGCTCGTGTAAGTTAGGGGAACTTGTTCAGTTTATTTGATTTTCCACGGTAAGGTTTGGTGAACCACAGTCCCTAAACCTTCCTAGGTTTTTTTAATATTTTTATTCTTTCTACCTTTAAATGTAGTTTGTGTTGTTTTTCTTTGAGTAAGCACTTAGTGCACTAGTGTATTAAAGTATAAAATCAAGTCAATAGTTTTTTTGATAGACCCCTTCCCAGTTCGAGGGTCTTCCATAACACAAAATATACTAACGAATTGGGTGGCGCCCTTTTGACGCGCAGTTTTATATTATAGGTGCTTCGGCGAACAGCAGCCGTCGATGTGGAAAATATTTTTAAAATGTTAACAAAGAGAACATAATTAGTTACAACATTTCTGACTTTGAAGTTAAAAAGTTTTTTTTCTTACAGAATTTATCTTTGCATATCTAGAATGCATATTTTTCTAATATACATTTTCTATCTTGTAGCGTCAACATTTTCAAACAAATACACAATATACACTGATATGTATATATATATATATATATATATATATATATATATATATATATATATATATATATAAATATATATATATTTATTTATATATATATATATATATATATATATATATATATATATATATATATATATATATATATATATATATATATATATATATATATATATATATATATATATATATATATATATATATATATATATATATATATATATATATATATATATATATATATATATATATATATATATAAATCTCTTCAAGTTTAGTATTCAATAGATAATTCTTTTTTATAACGTACTTCGTTATTAACTACTTCTGATAGAAAGTACAAATTTTCTGGTCCGCGTATTAAAATAAAAAGTACTTTTTATTTTGAATTAATTTTACTTTTATTTGGGTAACATGTATTGCAGTTCTAACTTGCGGTAGAACTGCAAGGAATCACAGCAAAAGAGAGGCAGCCGCCTTTGGACCGACCGACAAACGCTTCCCCAGTTTTTTCGGATTGGGTTCAGCAATATTTAGTTAGAGTTATGTATTTGTATTAAATGGCTTATTACCGATAATTTTATTTAGCAAATTTAGTTTGCTTGATGGTGTTGTAGAGTAAAGTTGTGCTGTTTGCAATCGTGTCTAAGCGGATTTATAAACAAATTGAGTTTTAAACATGGATGAATTAACCGAAGTTAGTTCCGCTAAAATGGCTCGGAAAGCTTTAAGAATAGATGAAAAAAAAATCAATAATTCACGAGATAGAAATTGATGCTGAACAAGTCGACATCTACAAATCCAGAGTTTTGAAAAAGACAACAGTGTCCATGATACTAAAAAACAAACAAAATTTTGTAATTCCGCGGAGTTTCGAAACTAGGTAAATAATTCGCAAACCTGTTCAAAAAAACACTGATGAAGCATTACTTCAATGGTTTACACATTAAAGAAGCATGAATACTACAATTACTGGACCCATTTTTCAGGCAAAGGCTGAAGAGTTTGCAAAAAATGTTTAATGTTACTAGATTTTCTTGCGATTCGGGTTGGTTACATATACTCAAAAAGCGTTACAATATAAGTTCTAGTAAAATTCATGGAGAAGATGCTATTGTAAACTTGGAAAATGTGATGGATTGGGTTAAATCAAGATTAGTTCGACATTTTAGAAACTATGAGGGTAGCGGTGTTTTTAACGCCGATGAATTTGGTCTTTTTTACAAACTTGCTCCAGGTCATTAAGCTTTAAGGGCTTTAAGGGTAAATTATGTATCGGGGGAAACTATCGAAAGGAAGAATAACCGTTCTTGTGTGCGCAAACACGACTGGAATTGAAAAACGCAAACTTTTAGTTATTGGCAAATTTACCAAATCCAGGTGTTTTAAAAACGTAAACAAATTACCAGTTAGTTATTCAGCAAACAAGCGAGACTGAATGACCGCTGATATTTTCAAAAATGAATGAAGATCATGGGACAAACAACTGATAAGAGAAAATAGGCACATATTATTGCTTGTTGATAACTGACCCACCAAATTTTACGTCTGTTCTGCAACCAATGGATCAAGGTGTTATTCACAGTTTGAAAGTTTATTATCCATGACAGCTTATGATCAGTAATCGTAAGTGCATTGAAAATATCACACCAATAGCAATAAATATTCTCGATGCTGTTGAAATGGTTTCTAAAACTTGGCAACAACTAGCCCAAAAAACAAGTAAGAATTGTTTCAACATTGGCCCTCTTTTTGCGAGTTCGATGAGGACGATTAGTTGTCTCTCTATTGGATAAGCTGAGGAGGACGAGGGCAACCTGCTTTTAAGTGTCTGACTTACTATAATAATTTTAACTTGGAAAAATTATACTCCACTATAATAGACACTTTCGTTGATGTAGAGATAACGGCGCAGATAGGTGGAGCTGAACAGCTTGAGAGTGATTAAGAAGATGAAGATGTACCGTTAGAAGAAATGCTCTCAACTTTTCATGATGTTGTAACACGGATAAAAAACAAAAAAAGATATTTAGAAAGAAGAAGCTCTACAGAAGAAGGCATTTTGAGGGCAATGCTCAAAATAGAAATGTATTTGCAACAAAATATTCTTTTAAACACAAATCTGCTATTGCCACATCTATTTTGTCGAAATATGGAAAAAAGGAATAGCTTACGATGGTCAATACTTTGATTATTAACGTTATTTATTTTGTTATGGACATTTTGTCATGGAAACAGTCAAATTTTGCGAAAAAATCGACATTATTAACCGAAACAACAATGAATTAAATTAATTACTAAATATTAAAACAAGAAACGATTGTAATTTATTAAAAAATAAGCATTTTACTGATATTTTCTATTAAATTTTTAATATTGTGAATGAGTATATTAAGTAATAGAGAAAATAAATAGCTAAACCGTGCCACCTCTAAATTTAATTCGGTTTAAAACGTTTTGTTTATATTATAAATAAAACAGTGTTTATGTTCACGTAGCTAATCTAAAAACAAAATAGTACATATTGTTATTGGAAGCTGGGAATTAAAACGTTACATAACTCACCGGCGTGTGCTTAATATTCTAGACGCATACATGAAATTTTGTATTAATTTTGATTATTAGTTTGAATTGTAAAGTCGTTTTTTATTATCGAGATATAATTTTGATTTCCGTTCAATAAGCCAACATATCTGCCTTAATTACAATCCAAGCTGTTTACGTTTTGTGAAGATTTGATTGAGCCAAGTTATTCTTCGGTCCAAATGTATATCGATATATTTTGTGTCTTTAGCTTGTGGTAACTCATACTTAAGCCAGTCTAGGTTTATGATATTCAATAGGTATGTGTGAATCAATAGCAGACTCGAACCTTGAACTTCTCCAGAGATTTTAAAACTTAGTTATGTGCATTGGCGGTTGGTCCATAAGGACACGTGAGCACGTGCCCTACCTAAAAAAATTAAAAATGAAGTGGAAAAAAATAATATCAGATTTTATATTAATCTGTTCTCTGTTATGTCTATAATTACGCTTCTTGCGACTTCTAGACTGTAACATCCATAATGTCATTCGCGGTAACGAAATAGGTCGTGGATTGCCGAAGCGCACCGATTAAAAAACACGTGCTTTGGGCACATACAAGTTTGTGCTGCTACTCTTTTCTTTACTATCGCGTGCGAAAAATAAAGACAGCATCGCTGTGCTAGTAACCCGGATATTAAACTCATTTATAACATTATATCTTGGGCACTGCCCCATTTTCAATAGTCAGGTGTTTTTCGCCATCGACTTTTCGAGTGGTTGCAAAGTGAATGCTTTGAACGATTACAATAGTGCAGATGAATTCAGTGCAACATATAAATAGAAATAATGTCACATTAACATTTGAGGACCGAATTTTCATTAAAAATCTTGGACGGCCGACACCGATTCTGCAAATCGAGCAAGTTAATATTACTCAAACAAAAATTACTAATATTACTCAAAAACGAACATACAAACGCACATTTAATAAAACCGTCTATGAGAAGTATTCGTGGGTATGTCGATGTGAGACAACAAATAAATTTTATTGTTTTCCGTGTATTTTGGCACAAGTCAGAAAACCAGTGAGTGGGGGCGATCTTGATCTTGGCTGGATTAAACACGGTGATAATAATTTGAAACATTTGGACGCAAAGATAAAATCTCATTCTATTTCACAAAAACATTGGAAAAATGAGCTAGAAATTAGTATGTTGGGGAAGACAGGCATTCGTTCTCAGCTCAGTAGTGCACATCGGGACTCTATTAAAAAGCACAATAAAACTGTTGATAGCAATCGTTATATATTGTCTAAGTAAATTGACGGTATAAAATTCTGTGGGGCATTTGAGCTTGCCTTACGTCGGTATGACGAAACCTACACTTCAGAAAATCCTGGCATTTTCAGAGGGTTAGGAAATTTGATGGCCGAAATAGACAGTATTTTAGAAGCTCATGTAAAAGGCTCTAAAAATAAATTATTTCTAGGCATCTCCAAACAAATTCAGAACGAATTACTGGATTCAATGTTGCTTGTTTGTTGCGATTTATTAAAAAAGGAAATTCACACAGCAAAATATGTTGTCATATAGGCCGATGAAATAACCGGTACATCTATTCAAATGCAGATGGTTTTTATAATCAGATATGTTAAAAATGACGAAATTTACGAGAGATTCTGGGGCTTTTTAATGCCAAAAAATCACGCAGCAGATGGAATTGCAGACGAAATTCTAACGGTACTAAGCTAGTAAGGAATAGACAAAGAATCTAAGAAACTCATAGCTCAAACTTATGATGGTGCTTCCATGATGAGAGGTACAGTCAGAGGCGTACAAGCCAAAATTAAAAATATTTATAAGAATGCACAGTATATTACTGCAATGTTAACTAATTAAAACTAATAATTGAAAGGTGTTGTACAATAGAAAAAGGTGTAAAGGTGTTGTTTGTAAATCTGTCTGCATTTCCCGGTTTCTTTTCTCGATCATCCAAGGACAACTATTCTGGATAGCGTCGTAAAAAAGTGTCTACCTCGTGGGGTCCCTACTAGATGGAACTTTACGTTTAAATGTGTGAATATTGTTTTTTTACATTTACAGAGAAAAATTGTAAACATGCCTTGAAGAAATTATGGACGCCGAGTCGGATAAAAATTCTATTGATCAAGCTCAAGGGTTAATAAATTATTTGGTGGATGATAATTTTAAATTTTGGTTGTTTTTCTTCAATAAAATAATGCCTCACTGCGACATTCTCTTTAATTAACTGCAAAGCAGGCAACTCGATGCACTTAAACTTAAGAAGAATTTGGCCACTTTTTCAACAACCATTCAAAATATTAGAGACAATATAGAAATACAAATTAATCAAGAATTTGGTAACTTAACTCGTGAAGAATCTACAACGATCATAGAGAATCGCAGAAAGAAACAGAAATTTAATGACAAGGAGAACCCCAATTCAAATGTCAGGATATGCAAGGAAATTTGTGATACCTTGACCATATAGGTTCATGAACGTTTTAGTTTCGATGTATACCTAACTTGCAAATTTATTTAAAATTAAAAAATTTGGTCAATATCGAGCCGTCTTTCCAAATGATGACATTAAAATTGTGTGTAACCTGTTTGCAAACGTAAATTACTTAAAATTAAAAAGTGAACTCTTGGTAATGTACGCACGGGACGAATTTATGAAACACAGTGGGACTGTGCCGCTGTTACAAATGTCTATCCAAAATAATTTAACATTAACATTTAGTAAATTTGTGGAGTTGCTGACTGTTTTGAAAAATGTTTCTCTACCCTCAAACGAATTAAAATATTTCTAAGAAACACTATAGGCCAGGAACGACTCTGCGCGTTAGCAATGTTATCTATCTATTAAAAAAAACTTGTGAAGTGGATTTGAAATTTTAATAATCAAATCATCGACGACTTTGCTGCTCAGAAATTTAGGAGGATGGACTTCAACTACAAACAGATTTAATGGTCATGGTCCTATGGTGATTCAGCAAAATTTTATCTAGGCACCTATTTGAAAATTTAATGTCTGACAGTTCCGCCGCTGCTCTTGCTGTTGGTTAATCGAGGCCGCTTCTGCTCGACGGCTCACTTTAATTCACTGCATTATGAACAATATTTTTCAGGATTAATGGTCTGGTTTTCAGGTTCTGGATAACAGATTATAATAGACGATTCCATTCTAGTCCCACCAAATGCACTGCATAACCTTCGTTGGATGTAAACTGGAATTTGTACTGGTTGAAGGTAATCTTTGTGCTTATACTATGATCTCTTATACTTCCAAACATCGGCTTACAACTGGATCGATTTCGTTGCGGTTCAATAGAGAATCGCAAACAAAAAATTTGCTCCGTTAATTCATGTGGAACCCATACATTGGTCTTGCTAACCATTCATTGTTCGCATATATACCTTGATACTGTTGACTAGTTGATTCCAAGAATTTCTCCGATTTCTGGAATTATTCTATGTTATACATAGGAGGAAAAGTAAATATTTCAGCTACATATTCAGGGACCGAAAATGCATATAAAACTTTCTATAAACATGGGTCCTATTATGAACTGTTTCAGAGATACAGGGACAAACATATTTATAGATATCAGATATAATAAAGAGTGAGAAAATGTCCCTTTACTTTTTTTACAGCTAAGCAACTACTGTTTAGCATTAGTTAATTATTAGTTTGTCATTAGCAAAGTTATTTCATTGATTTCATTATGCATTCGTTATTTTCTGATCGTGAATATGTTGATATATTATTTGTTTATGGTTTTTGTAACGGAAACTCAAATCCCGCAGTCTCCGAATATTAGCGCGTTTCCCGAATCGGTGACTGCCAGATAGAAAAGGGTTTGAACAAGTTTTTATCACTGCTGGAGAATCTGGTATGTTTCCAAGTGCGAGAATTGTATCTGAACGGCAATTGAAACTTGATCCTGAACAAGAAGAGGCGATCCTTGACATCGTTGAAGATGATCCAAGCATAAGTACAAGGTGGATTGCAGATATTTGCCAAATGACACAATCGTCTGCTTGGAGGACTCTTCACACGAATTGTTTATGTCCATTTCATTGACCACCTGTACAACATTAGCAGTATGATGATTTTGCCTTAAGGATGCAGTTTTGCAACTGGATACATTCAAATTGGAGATGATACAAGTATGTTCGGTTCAACAATAAAGCGCAGTTCGTGATGGCACAAATAAACTTAATCGAATCCATTCATAGAACAAATCGAGCTGTTCATAAAAGAGCTGACAAGTGTTTGGAAGTAAATTGTGGTATTTTGGAAAACTACCGAACGTAGCCTATTTATTATAAAAGTAATATTCAAAAAATCTTAAATATTTTTATTTTTGTTTAGCTCTGTATCTCTGTAACAGTTGAGAGTAGGACCCATTTTTATAGAACTGTTTATGCTTATTTTCGATCCCTGAATATGTAGCTGAAATATTGTCATATCCTCCTATATATATATATATATATATATATATATATATATATATATATATATATATATATATATATATATATATATTTAAAAAATTGTAAAGTTGCATAGTGGGCCTGTGTAGATAACAAGCAGAAAATTTTCACCTGTATCCAGGTGGGTGCTTTGCTTTTCCCTCAGTAACTCCCAATACCGGTTTCTGGCCTTTTAGCTCTGTATCTCTCTAACAGTTGAGAGTAGGACCCATTTTTATAGAACTGTTTATGCTTATTTTCGATCCCTGAATATATAGCTGAAATATTGTCATATCTTCCTGAATATATATATATATATATATATATATATATATATATATATATATATATATATATATATATATATATATATATATATATATATATAACATTTCACTTTTTTTTTGAGCTTTTCGCCACGATCTAAAACTCAAAAAAATATCAAAAATATCTGTTCTTATGTAAATAAAGAATCACTGGGTACCACAACCTGGACACAAACAACCAAACGGAGACAAATAATACAAACAAAAATACAATACTTTTAAACGTTAATGTTTTGGAAGGTTTCCTCCATTTTCCCGTTTTCAAAACGAATCTAAATATATATAAAATAAATAATATATATATAATTTATATAATTTATTTTTAGATATAACAGACATAAGAACATATATTTCTTTGAGTTTTAGATCGTGGCGAAAAACCCCAAAAAAAAGCATATATGAATACGCCACAATCATTCAGACATTACTTATTTCACTTTTTTATTGATATTAAGTTTTTCTTTTACTCGTTTACGTAATCATCATTTTATTACAACTCTTACTGGTGCCAAATAAAATTCGACACCAAATGATCAATGATCATGTGATCATGTGTGATCACCAATGATCATGTGTGTAAAAATGATTATTTTGGAGTCAAAAAATTACATTGTACTGATTGCCTTCAAAAACTACTTTAAAATAAAAAGAACAAATTTCAATAAAACTAATAAGCAGTAGTTCCTCGATGGGTCTGTATGCATGCCTGTAGGCGATTTGGCATGCTGTCGATGAAATGATCAATTTGGGCTTGGCAAAATGATCAGTTAGGACTATGATCCACCATTTGTCGAGCTCATTCCAATCTTCCATTTTTTTGTTCAAGTGTCAGCTTGGGAACACTTAAAGGTCTTCTGCCATGCAAATTTATCGCTTTCAGTCTGCGTGTTATCCTTTGTCGTGAAACATTTACCCCTTCAAGCTTAACCAGCTCCCTTGATATACTACTTGTAGATTCCAGACGATTTCTTCGAACTATCGTTGATATCTGGCGGTCTTGTGCAGCTGTGGTACATACCTTTTTCTACCACTTCTAGGGCGATCCTTTACCTCATTGGTCTCTTGGAATTTTTTATGAAGTTTTAATACATCACTTTGGTAAACATCTACAATTTCCGCGATATCACTTTGATTAAAGTCCTGTAGTGACAAAGCAATTACTCTTCATCTGTTAAAATGAGATATCATGTTTCTAGGCAATTTTAAACTGATTGATTGAAAATTGAAAAAGAACTGAACTTATGTGTAACTACCAGTATCAACGGAATGGGCAAAAATGGACAAACCTGTGTTATCTGCAAAACAGTGATTTTGTTATTTCCATTTACAAACGATCTATAATACATATCCATTACAATTTTGACGGTATCATAGACATATATATTCTGTTTGTAAATATTCCAAACTTTTGGACATATGTGTGTATTTAATAATAACTTAATTGGCTTATGGACACATTTTAATAAAACAAACAAAAAAAATAACAAAATAATAATGATACATTTGAGATTTCTTTTTCGGTCGTCTTCTTTCAAACGTATTTGACTGTCAAAAGCAACGCAAAAAGAATTTCGAATTAAATTTATATTTAAATTACAGGTATGTTTTGGCATAGCAACGTATATTCCCATAGCAATTTCGACAATATCGTTAACAAAGGAAAATATAATTTGCGTTTGAGAAACCTTTATATAAAGCAATTTTTTTTGGTTCCATGCTCTCTTTATGGAAAACGTTTTGTGAATAGGTCGTTTCGCAAGATGATACCATTAAATTGCTACGCAGGTCACGAAATTATCTGTAAAATATTTTGTCAGAGTTTATAAAAATATGTTTTCTCAACGACGGACGTGGATCATAGGAATTTTCGTTGTACAAAAAACGTCAGTTTATTTAAATTAAAAACAAATGTATTTCAAATACATTATTCCCGTAGTTTAATGTTATATTTCAATTTGCATTAATATCAGACATTTGTGTTGATTTAAACAATATACAGGGTGTCCCATAACTTATCCGCCATAGAGCAATTGTTGATAGTAGAGATCAAAGTAAAAGGATTTAATCCATAATTGTGTTGGCAAATGTTAGTCATTAAAAATATACAGGATGTTAAGGTGAAACTAAATTTTCGAAAAATTGAGATCATTTTGAAACGGTTGAAGATATCAGGTTCAAAATCGGGATAGTTGGATTTTCAAAGACGACAAATCCGAATTTGGCACTTGCTTTGAGCCTAGTTCCTACAGGGCGCTTGCTACCTACTTTGTGACGAATTAACTCCCTCTAATTTTTTACCTAATAAGCTGGGAATGTTTTTAGAGAAGAGTCATAAGTTCCACGTAAAAAAGGTACCTTTGGTCAATATCGATATCTCACGCCGTTTGCGAGATATTCGTGTTCGATTATTCCATTGCACATTTTGTCGATGGCTGAAAAATATGCAATTTACAAAGTAGGCCTTGAATGTTGTGTACAAATTATTACGTCTCGATGACAACTGTCATTTTTTTTTCTATCTCTCCTATTTAGTGGCTGTTGATCTATAATTTTTATAGACGGTTTACGTTGGTGCGGTTGGTACGGTACGGTTTTACTTGAAAATGTTGATATGTTTTGTGCCAGACTGTAAACATTACAGTAAACAAAAAAAAAATGTAGATTTTTTACATTACCTGTCTATTCAACTGAGTGAAAAAAGGGTTAAATCTTGTGAGGTAATATTAAATAAGATGGCATGGACGTATATAAATATTGCGTAATTTCTAGGCGATAAGATCAGGAACCCTCAAAACATTCACTAGTTGTTCACTATAGTTATTCACTAGTAGTAGTTGCCATTTTGTCAACAATGTTAGAAAAAATGGTCTAACATATTTGATTTTAATATTAAAAGGAAATTTGCGTTCGAATCTCCTGGGAAATGGTATGATATTTAAATATATATGGTATAATATGTCCATATATTTGTAGAATTGCTGACTGTTTTGTGTACCGTCCCTATGACGGTAATAAAGCGAAAGATGTTTCTCTACCCTCAAACGAATCAAAAAAATTTTAAGAAACAGTATGGGCCAGGAACGGCTGTGCGCGTTAGCGATGCTATATATTGAAAAAAAACCTGTGAAGTCAATTTCAAAATTTAATAATCAAGTCATCGATCACTTTGCTGCTCAGAAATTTAGAAGGATGGACTTCAACTACAAACAGATTTAATGGTCATGGTCCTATTGTGAGTTTAGCAAAATTTTATTATCTAGGTACCTATTTGAAAATTTGATGTCTGACAGTTACACTTGTATTTTTACACAGCACAGCAGCATTTTCCTATCCCCATTCCAAAATTTGAGACTTAATCAGTTTCCTAACCGTGATTTAATGGATATGCTCTGCGTTTATGCACAAGTAAATTACAATAGTCGCGCTGCAATTAGAAGGTATGAAGAGCTGTACCCAACCAGAATCATCCCAGATCGACAAATTTTTCAATTCAATTTTCAATTTTCAATCAGTTAGGCGAAACAGGTTCGTTTTATTATAACAATTCCGGTGAACGACCGAAACGTACACGAATATACGGATAACGTATACTGGGCTATGAGGTGGCCAGACATTAATTTGTTAGACTTTTATTTGTGGGGTCATATGAAGCCTTTAGTTTACCATGACGAAATTAATATCCTAGACGAACTTTTACAGAAAATTCAACGAGTGACCAATGTTATCAGAAATAAAAAAATATCTTTTCAAATGTGAGGCGTCATCTAAAAAAGAGCCTGCGAAAGTGTATTGAGGTAAACGGTGGACACTGTTACACTTATTGAAGTAAATTTCAAAAATTTGTTATTTTAAATAAAGTCCGTTGTATTTTTGACATCTTAATAATTTTTTTCCTCGTATTCAAGACACACTTTGTGAAATGTATTTTTTTCAGCCAATGACAATATGTGCAATGGAATAATTAAACACGAATATCTTGCAAACGGTGTGAGATATCGTGGAAATTGTGACTCTTCTTTGTTTTGAAGTCAAAATATTCTCAGCATTATAAGGTAAAAAATATGAGCGAGTTAATTCCTCATAAAGTAGGCTTAAGCTAATACCAAATCCGGATTTGTCGTTTTTGAAAACCCAACTATCTCGATTTTGAACATGATATCTTCAATCATTTTCAGATTATCTGAATTTTTCGAAAATTTAGTTTATTTATATATATATATATATTTAAAAAATTGTAAAGTTGCATAGTGGGCTTGTGTAGATAACAAGCAGAACATTTTCACCTGTATTCCAGGTGGGTGCTTTGCTTTTCCCTCAGTAACTCCCAATACCGGTTTCTGGCCTTATAGCCGCCATCAGTCGGGCCCGAGCTGAACGCAGGTAAACGTCATATGCCTGCGGACTCTATCGGTTCTTTCCGAGCAGTGAAAGCGATCAGTTTTCTGAAGATTCTAGTCAGTCGAGCTGGTAGGATAAATGGTCGAGAAATAATTTCCATTATATTACGGTCCTTAAACTCAAAAACACTGAATACTCTAATGCTGTATCTTTTTATTATTTTCAAACTCTCTGGTTTGGTTATTCCTTAACATTACTCTTAACTGTTGTAAACTTACATGTTAAAATAATATTGCAATTTTGGGCTATTTTTATATTAAATACAAATGTATTATTTAAATATTAATGTAGATTTTAAACAAAGTGGTTAAATCCACCTAACTTAAATACAATAATTAATATATCCTACTAATAATTCTCCATCTATCTTAGACACTTGGAAACTTAACTGGGGTAGCTATGAAACACCGGAAGACAAAATAGTGCAGCGATGTCAGATAACGAAACATAACCCAGCCAGCCACAGTCACAATACGGGTTACCTACTCAATTATCGAAACTAATTTACCACTCGACGAGGCGAATTTATCGCCTTGCCCGATACAGAGGGCGCGGCCGTGCTCTTATCCAAACCGAGGTTGAAACATTGTCTTCCCGGCGGCTTAATTCGTTCTTAATCCGATCTCAGTCGAAAATGACCGAACTAGGTCGGAGAGACGACCAATTGGTCTCTTGCCAGTGCCAATTTTGTTCTGTGAAATTGGGATGTTTAATTAAAAAGTTGCATTGAAATTAGTAGTCATGGAATTTATCTGACATATTTTATCTTGTGGTTTAATAAGGTCTCGTAATATTAGAGTTAGTCACTTTGAAGAAAATATATATGACATTTTCTAAATTTTAGATGTTATGTAATATATTACAAATATATTTGTGTTTTGTAAGTGTTTTACGCTATTATTTTAATTATTTGTAACTATTAAATTAACAAGAAGGTATAGTTTTTCTATAATATGTTTACTTTGTCTTTAAATTTTGTGTTAATTATTTTTTGAAAATTATATCCATCACATTTGTACCATTAACATTCTAAAACAATTTCCATAATTTTTATTAAAATATCTGGGGTTGATGCAGAGACTTTAGCATGGTTGTTATACTTGAATTGTTGTATGATTTGGGATTTATTTATATAAATCTTTTAATCCAAAAATCGTCATAAAAATATCAATTTTGCATGAAAATTGTCAGTTTGATAAAAGTGTTTTATGATGGCATTGGATTTATTATTGTCTGTAGGCAACAGATCTTAAACAATTTGAATATTATAGGGAAACATGTGCATGTCAATTTTCAAACTTTCGCTTAAATTGCTTGGTGAAATTTCTAATTGTGTTCAACACCGTCGATTCTACGTTTATGGACTCCTCCACTCTTTGCTCTACATCTCTGATGCGAGGTCTAGATTCAACTGGTCTTGAAATTGTTTAAATAAACGATACATTGTGTTTGATAGACGCTGGACGAGTAAGATATTACGCATAAATTCACGCTGTATTGCAATAATTTATTTTTTATAATGTAAATTGCAACAATTTAACAGCGTTGTTTTTGCGAGCATTTATCCTTAGTAAAGCTTGAATGTCTGCACTACACAATAGTCAATCCTAAACTATCATTAATATGACAAAACAAATTGCGCCAAAAATGATAGCTTGATACTCGCCCCACTCGATACATGAAACATTTTAAACACAAACTTTGCAAAAACTATTTTTCATTTTTTATTTAAGTATTAATCTGTGACATCCAGTTTCGGCTTTCTTCTGTTATTCTTCCAGTTCTTCTGCCTCTTATTCTGCATCTTCTTCCTCTTCTTCTGCCTTTTATTCTTCCAGTGGCAGTTCGTGAGGGAGGGCGTTTGGTTATCACAGTAAACAGTTTTTCAGAGCGAAACACCATATTTTATTTCCGATCAGTTTCTTTTCTTTAATTCATTTTAAAATATTATTAAATATTAAAATGTCCAAATGTAGAAGAACGTCTGTCGACCCATCACACCAAATAATGCCGATATAAATTCTATCCTCTCGCGACCATTTTTACATCGTTGGTCGGACGTTTACCTCCAGCAACCATACACCATCGTCATCTTATCTCGTCGTTGGCGTTACATGTTTTGTTGGTTGGCAGAATTCGGGGGTTTTACTGTTTTCTAAAACATGCAATTTGGACGTAGATTCCCTGCGACCGAGAGTATAGGTAATTAGTTTTAAACGCTGATTTGACGGGTACGGAGCGTTTGATATGTCTCGCGTTGCATATGTTGTTTGCCTCGCGAATACTTGTTTTGATGCGAGATTTACTATGTGTGTACACAGTACTTTTTAAATAAAAATAATCAACTTTTGATTGCAACATAAAGGTATCTGATTTAAAACAGTCAATAATGACTAATTTAAGTTTGGAGGAGAAAGTTGAATTAAAAAATAACGGTTGTTCCACGTCTAAGTTCAAAAAGAATGTAAAAATAGCAAAAAAAAAATCTTAAATATCTTATTTACGTCAGACATTGTTTTGGTTTAAATAATGATCTAAAAACCAATTCTGATTTCGGGAAAATGCTGGATACTTTCTCATTTTTAAAAGAAATAGGATATTTCACAAAGATTTAAATCCTCTATTCTGTACACATAAACTATGAATTTCAGTTTATATGAATTTAATCTCTATCTCTATATGACTATTATTAACCTCTTACGGCACTCATTTGCCTACATTAAAAAATCTTTCTTTCTAATTGGACTGTGTTATCTCAGGAAATGCATACTATTTCCTCTTATTGTTGGAATAGTCCATTTTTTATTTACTTAAATTTCACCAATCTACTAATCTATAATCTATAATCTATAATTATTTTTCATTTTATATATTTACCATTTGTTACATTTACTTACATATATACTTACACAGATGCCAGGAAACATCGATACTGTACGCGAACTGATAAAACAAGATCATCAGGTGACATACCGTGAGATTGAGACAATCCCAGGCATTAGTATGACAAGCATACATGAACATTTAGCCGTGAAAAAGCCTTGTGCGTGTTGGATTCCGCATAATTTTTTCGGCAATCGCTCAAAAAAGGCTCGTGTCGATTGGTAAAAAGAAATGTTCAAAATATACAATCATGGTGCGTCGAGAGCAGCGAATTTCAAACAAAAATGGTCAAAAAAATCATTTAACATCAATCGCAATGTTTTATCTGCCCCAGTTCGATCGGCTTCATGAATCAATCAATGTCTTTCATCACGACAACGCGCGTCCACATGTTAAGGCTCGATGGTCGAATCCATTTTCAATAACGGATATGATCCCGGACCCTCATCCTTCTTACTCTCCTAGCAAAGCTCCCATGGACTACCACATAAATGGTTCGTTGAAAAATTGGCATGCAGATGCACGCCTATGGAATGGACGATAGCCTGGAAGATCAAGGTGAGTATCACCAAGACATAGGCTACGCATATCTTACAGTTAATCAGAGGACCCGGTCACCAACTGGAAATAGAAGACCAGCATGTGGTATGGCAGGATACAGTAAAGTATCTGGGCGCCACATTTGACAACAAGATGACTTGGAGACAACACATCGAGAACGTACGGATAAAAGCCGTGACGATAACGAAGATGGCTTACCCGTTAATTTGCAGAAAAAGAAAATTAGACGTGAAGCCAAAACTACTAATGATAAAATCATTAGTGAGAAGCTTTATGTTGTTTGGATCGATCGTGTGGGGTTACGCGGCAAAATCCTACATCAAAGGACTGGAAAGTTACGAGAACAAATTGGTGAGACAGGCTCTGGTACAAAAAGAGATGATGTGGACTCTCTTTAGGCAGTGTATGCAAGAAAAGGCAGATAAAGCCTTTCTGAATATTACTGACCACCCAAATCAAGAACTGCGAAGGTTAACGGACTATCGTCCGGAAGATATCGCAGTTTTGAGTGGCAGAAGGCACAGAAGACCGAAACTTCAGCTTTTGGGGGACTAGGTTGACTGTTGCCCAACGAGGGATCAACCGCCGTGGGAATGGGACCACCGGTCCTACGTTTGAAAAAAAGGAAGAAAGTTAGTGAGGTGCTTTAAGTTAGTTAAAGTGCTTTCTCTTTTAGAAAGCGCCTTCCTTTTTAGATAAAGAGGTAAGTGATACAAAATAAAGCCGAAACACCTTCCGTGTAATCGGCAAATGAGATAAAGCAAATAATATCTTAAGGTACAAGTATCTCTGGTACTTGTCCCCAGAGAGGAGTGGTGCGAAGCGCTTGACCCACCCCGTTCGGCGGCCAAGCTGCGGAAACACCAAGGAAGAGAAGATAACGGTTTTTAAGTGGCAAATTGCTACGGATATCTTATCCTATCTACCTGCAGTGAAGTTTCGAGATTATTTTAGAAAATAATCTCGGGTGGACGGAGGGCGCGAAATGCGAAAAGAGAAAAATGCACGCCTATGTCAAAGGGTGGATTGCCTCCAAGTACTAGCGCTGTTTTGCCCATGAAAATGATCATCTGCCAAGCAAATGGGACGCAGTTTTTGAAGTAGTCGGTCAATATGATCCAGTATAATCATTTAAACATGAGTTATATCACCCAGATGTTTCTCTTTTATGTTTTCTGGTTAATAAACATTCAATAACGCATATCGACGACGGCACTTGAAAGGGTCGAAAATAAATATTTTTTTCCACGAAAATATAAGTTATCTAGTCTAGTATCAATTCAGTTAACTTGTTTTCTTGTTTTGTTTTGTTGTTTTTCTTCATAATCGAAAACATAAGGACTACCATTAAGTTTTAAGAATATAGTTCAAACTGTTCAAATATTTGAAGACAGTTTACAATGTTTTAGTGAAAAAAACAGGTGATATCAATCAATAACTGGATAATTTAAATTGGTATCTTCGAGATCGGTTTTAATTATTAACCGGTATTTTGATGTTTAACCAAAAACCAATCTCACCATAGCAGTGATCGATCGAGGTTCGTGCAAAGTCACTTCATTCCAAACGACCCGAATGTAAAACAAATGACACGCGGCGATGACAGATTTATACCGATTTTCACTCGGTTCGATCATATCGCGGCCGGCCACGCCAACCGAACGAATTCCGTAAACAATTGACAGTCGTTCGGATCCGATTTCGTTGATGTGCCAGCTCGGCGGACCACGACGACCAGAATGATTCCGAAACATTAATTTTGACAACTCCCATTATTTTATGTTATACATAATCCATAATTATATCGCTATTAACGGATGAATAATATATGGGGTGAAAAATATACCGTCAAAATTTTATGAAACAATATTTTACTGTCGTAGGGGTAGATACATTATTAAATATATCAAGAGATGTGGTAAAGGTTTACAAATATTAATGTTGAAATGTCATGGTAGCCGCATTTAAAATGTTGTAAATGTCACAAGCTATATTTGAATTTAGTATACTCTCACAGTTGAGTTGTCTGGTTTCAAAACCCCTCAAATAAATTTTTGGGCTAAAATGTATTATATACGCTATCTGGCAGAAAAATCTGTTTTCTGTCAAACTGGTCAATAGTTGTGTCTAAAGGCGCCTTTATTCTATATAAAATACTATAGTAAAAGTCGCCTGAGAGCGAAACCCCACTAAATCCACTTCCTATGCCTTGGAAATAGCGCTTAATGCGTCCCAACAAATCACAAGTATAGGTTTTGGCACATTTCACAATAATATGTACTAACATGTTTCACGGATCGGCATTTACAAATTGCAAACATACGTATATTGTAATAATACATAATATGTATGTAAAAATACATATTTATTTAATTTGAAGCTACTCGCCATTTAATTTGCCTGAATACCCAAAATGCAATCACTGTACAAAATGTAGCATCTTGAAAAAAGAAGATATTTTGATATTTCCTAAGGCGTTCTATTCTCAAAGTAACTAAGATTCGACAGGATAATTTTATAATAAAAAGGAAAACTGCTGGTCAACAAATCCTTAAGCCAGTATCATAAAGGCGTTTGAAATTCAACCAGTGCAAACGTTTCATTATACGACGCGGCAACAATAACGCCATCACCATTAGGTGAGTTATCTTACCGTTCAGACACAGAACTATTTAAAGGAGTCGTTAAGAAAAACCAGACTGCTTTCAATATCCAGCCAAAAGGAATTCCTACCGGAGTGAAACCGAAGGATCTGAATATGAGGGACGTAAACAACCTATTAAGCAAGCACTATGGAAAGGTGTGGAGAAAACTGGAAAGCAGTGACGGCTTGTGAGGCTGGGCGTTGGGGCACCGCCCCTCCAGCATTTATCACAGTCCACATTTAAACAATTTTTCAGAGCAAAACACCATATTTTATTTCCGTTCAGTTTCTTTCCTTTAACTCCCACTTTAAAATACACGAATCGCCATTGCTGGAAAGATTGGAATTTTATAAACATGTGTTGGAAAAACTTCATGATAATAAGTTTTTATTTCAATCAAATTCACCTCAAATCTATTTTGTTTGGTTTCCAATTGCACTTAATCCACAGTTTAGCAGAATACAGCACCAAAAACCAGTTTGGAACCAGTTGGAAAAATTTCACGATAATAATATTCCCAGTGATTCCAAAGAAACCAGTGTAGACGAAGTTCATTGTTTTTGCGAACAAACCGAATATATATCCGATTTGAGAGTTTAAGACATTTATATGTGCCATCTCTAAGAACAAAATTAGTTATTTTTTGAATAAAGTTTTTTTTTCAATCAAATTCATCTCAAATCCATTTGGTTTGGTTTTAAATTGCACTTAATCCACAGTTTGGCAGAATACACCACGAAAAACCAGTTTAAAACCAGTTGGAAAAACTTTACGATAATAATATTCCCAGTGATTCCGAAGAAACCAGTGTAGACGAAGTTCATTGTTTTTGCGAACAAACCGAATATATACCCGATTTGAGAGTTTAAGACATTTATATGTGCCAACTCTAAGAACAAAATTTGCTATTTTTTGAATAAAGTTTTTTTTCAATCAAATTCATCTCAAATCCATTTTGTTTGGTTTTAAATTGCACTTAATCCACAGTTTGACAGAATACACTACCAAAAACCAGTTTTAAAACCAAATTATAATTCTATATTTATTTCAAAATATATAGTTGTTGAATTTTTGAAACGTGATTAGTCCGTATAGCAATAAACAATTTAGTTTTAATTAAATAACGCCAAAATCATTTCAAAACATTTTTTTTGCAGTTTTAAAAATTCTAATGAACTCATTAATAATATTAAAAATTTAGAGATATCGGAAAATTCAAAACTTGTATCTTTTGATGTCCAAAATTTATTTCCAAGCATATCACCAGAATACACGATCATGCTAGTTGAGAATTTATTAATTAACAACAAAGTGAACCCGGTAGTTACAGCAAACATAATGAGCTTGTTAAGAACGTGTCTTGATCAAAATTACTTTGCTTATACTTTGCTTACAATGTTTATATTGGTACCGATATGTTGAGACGTTTTGATATGGTTCACGGGTACTAAGAGACAGTTGAATGCTTTGTTCCTATATCTAAATTCCATCCATAAAAACATCATATTTACAGCCCAAATGAAGACCAACAGTTCAATAAACTTTTTGGATCTAACGATTCCCAAAAATTTGAATAATCACTCGTTTTCGATTTTTCATAAAACTTCTCACATTGATGTCACGATTCATAATACATCCAACCACCCACAACAATATAAACGGGCAGCCTACAATAGTATGATTCATCGTTTAATCAATGTTCCTCTAAATCCAGACAAATACAAAATAGAATTAAATTTAATTAAGCAAATTGCTGTTAACAACGGCTATTCAGTTTCAATAGTTGATAAAATATTCTCTAAAAAACACAAAAATTAAGCGCTTTCGGAAGCTTACCCAAGGATTAACATTCAAGAATTTGGATTTAAAACTATTTCTTATTATGGACATATATCTGAAAAACTTAAAAAATATCTTAACACCATTCATATAAATGTAGCCTTTAAAACCAACAATTTTTTAGGAAAAAATGTAAAAAAACTATAAACAAAAAAGGGGAAAAACAATCAGACTTCTACCAAATGAATTGTGATTCGTGCAATAACTTTTATATGGGACAAACAGGCCGATCATTTAAACTCAGAATCGCAGAATACAAGCGTAGTTACCTAAATAATAAAATTGATATTAATAATGATTTAAAAATCTTACACATAGAAAATAACGGTACCAAACTGAATTTACTAGAATGTTTGGAAATAAACCGTCACAAATACACAGAGGTCCTTCTTAACGACCAAATAGACTTCAACCATTTTCCGTTGTTAAATATGTCAAAAAACAGTTTGAGTAAGGGTTCAGGGGATTCCCAGAAAAAAACATGTAAAATTACTTAATTACTTAGTACCTCCTATTTGTCACAATAAAATTTCATTCTTTGTCAACCATGCGAAGAAGCTACAGTGTAGTGTTACGCGTTGTGTTTTAGAGAAAAATATAAGTGGAAATTAGACAACTTTGTTTTATTTATACAAACGCAGTTTCGTTACAACTGGTGGCGTTGCGAATTGTTAGGAAAATGCAGTAAAATTAAATAAAGTTCTGATATACTGTGATACATCCTGATAGTGATATATTCTAAAAAGTATGGTACACTTTTTTATATATTTCCTATTTTAGTAATTTTAGCAAAAAAAGCAAAAAAATATTTGCTTTAAAACCAAATCAACTCACTCCCTCACTGCATCTCAATTAAATCTCGAAAAACAAATGCTACATCGTCACCATGGACTGTCTTCGCCAGGCCGACAACGTCAGATACATTCCCGATGACCTCGAGCAGCATCCGATCTCGGTCCCGCCGTCGCATATTCATGAGCAGGGCCCGATTTCTTGCTGCGTCCTCGGGGACCATCTCCGGAGACTGGCCCGCTCCAATCGACTTGACGTCTCCTTCGAGATGTAGTGCGACGGGATGGCGTTGACAGCTCGGGGCGCCACGGGCGCCCCCGCCGCTTCTCGGATTAATTCTGATAATTAGCTTAGGCAGGACCCGGTTCTGAATATGGAAATTTACAATATAATACGCGCGAAGGTTAATTCAGTAACTTTGCAGACAAGATAATAAAGGAGGTTTATGTGGTGGGGTGTAGGTCAAATTGGAGTTTTATGGTTATAAGTGGGGAATATACTTGTGGGAAGAGCATTATCAAAATCCACCATTTTAAAAAGGGCTAAAATTTTAACGCTATCTGTACCCTGGCTCTGACTAACTGTTATTAAATTCTTATTACTGATATTATTACACAAATAACTATAGGTAGATTTTTTTAGGGCGTCTGAACTTTAAATTCAAAATAGACAACAACCAAAATGGATTCCTTGAAACTATTTATTTTATGTGAAATAACATTCAATGGCATTAATGTTTGAAAAAAATTTCGGACAAATGTCTGCCGCGGCTACTTCTGACAAAGCACATTTTGTCAACCCAATTTCCGATCACTTTTTCAAGCAATCGGGATCTTACGTCCGCAATTCGTCCGTTACGTCCGAGTTGGTATGTTGGCTTCAAACGCGTCAATAGTTGCTGGTTTATCGGCAAGATCAAAGAGTTAACACAATCCCAAAATAAAAAATCTAAAGGCCAATCTTGGTGGCCAATGAACAGATCTGTTCATAATTCGAATAGTCGAATAACAACGCCCAACTTCCTGCGAACGGCGATGAATTGATAAATTTTGAACTTCATCCACACTGCCATCATCAAACAGCGGCGAGATTTTCTTTGGAATACATAGTTTTTGTTTTAATATCGAGCAGTGTGAAATGCGTTCGGAATTTGACGATAATTCGGCGAATACATCGCTCAGCTGGGCGATTAGGTGCAACATAAAATACTCTATATGTTTAGTTTCGATTGATTGTGCGATTAGCTCTTGGTGAAGCATAATTATAATGATAATAATTAAAATACTTGGTATTTGTTTCACAATATATTCAAAACATAGTCAGCATTTTCATGATTGGATTTAAAAACTGCACTATACATAAGAAGTCCGAGAAAAGCTTGGAGTCTTATTTATATCAAAATCTTGTAATTCTGGTCTCTTTTCTTTGGCAAATTTCTGTCTGTACTACGACATTATTACATTAGTCCATTTCAATATCTCGTTCAAAATATCACTGTCAAAAAAACGCTTCCATATGGAGTACCCATCATTTGCTGTCAATTTTGAGGTAGGCTGCCGCGTAATGATATTATGTTGGGGAGTTCGTACAGATCTATTTGGTGGATGTATCGCTCATTTGTATATATTCTTTCCACAATATGACTGAAAATTTGACAAAGGAATCTTCGCTAATGATAACTGGCTTTGTCCTGCACATCTTCAGAATTGGATACTCCTTCATCAGTGTCGGTATCATCGTCACTCCGTTCGGGTATACAGTTATCTCTAATATCGGCTTCAGAATCATTAGAATCTTCAAGCCAGGAGGTGATGACACACTCAAAATGACTACTTGAAGATCCAACTACTCTTGACTACTTCTTGACTTCGCCGTATGACAATTTTCCGCTAACTTTGATTTGCTTTTCTTAATCGATGATCCGGCCAACACTAATACCTAGAAGTCCAACACACCCAGTGCGGGGAAAGGGGGAATTTCTAAAAATTACCAATAACGCTCGGTCTCGTAAGCCGCACGGCAATAGTTAAAGGTAAGGTAAGTGCTAATTTTCGAATTGTGTTTACTACAAATAGTAATTGGCAGACTGGTGTTGAAGGAACATCTTAAAATTGGTCGTATATCAAATAAAAAAAGTTTTGAAAATAGGCAATTAGTGCTACTTCATTATGAAAGAGGAAATTCCTATCGAAAAATTGGCCAAATGTTTCAGTTAAGTGAAAAATACGGCTAGAGATATCGTTCAATACTACAAAAATGAGGACATTCTTTTTCAGAAGAAGTAAACAGATCGTCCAAAATTATTAAATGAAAGAGATCAATGCTTTATTTTAAAAGAAATACATAAAAACCCTAAAATTGTGCACCTAAGCTTAAAAGATTGGTGAAAAACCAGTTCCAAAAAATTACAGAACGAATACGCCGTTTTGTAAGAAAACATATATATCATGGACGTGTGGCCCGGAAAAAGTCTTATTTAAGGGGGTATTCTAGTCTAGAATTTTGAAAAAATCGATTTTTTTTGCATATTTTCAAAGCTGAAATCTTTAAAAATATGTCCGTAAGAGGATTTTTCGTAATTCGAATTATTTTCGGAGATAATAGCTACTTTAGTGATGCGGCATGTGGCCCATTTTAAAAATTTTGGCCCATTATCAAAATTATGACCATTATGCGAATGATAATGGGTCCAGAAGGTTATGCGTTCTCTGTTTAAAGTGACGATACCCGGATTGAGCTCTGCAATACCAGCTTATGATGCTTCAAAGGAGGCTAGAACTACCCGTTTAGCAGAAAGAACTTTGAAAAATGCGTCTTTTAAAGTAGAGGAAGGCCCAATGCATAGAGCAGAAATTGCAGAGTAAAAAAATGTAATTATTAAGTACCATGATATGAAATAGACTGCTCAAAACTTTACCTGAAACTTTAACGCGTTTTTCTCGAAACTACTTCTTTTCGAAACGATTGGTATGATATCTCACTGCCATCATCAAACAGCGGCGAGATTTTCTTTGGAATACATAGTTTTTGTTTTAATATCGAGCAGTGTGAAATGCGTTCGGAATTTGACGATAATTCGGCGAATACATCGCTCAGCTGGGCGATTAGGTGCAACATAAAATACTCTATATGTTTAGTTTCGATTGATTGTGCGATTAGCTCTTGGTGAAGCATAATTATAATGATAATAATTAAAATACTTGGTATTTGTTTCACAATATATTCAAAACATAGTCAGCATTTTCATGATTGGATTTAAAAACTGCACTATACATAAGAAGTCCGAGAAAAGCTTGGAGTCTTATTTATATCAAAATCTTGTAATTCTGGTCTCTTTTCTTTGGCAAATTTCTGTCTGTACTACGACATTATTACATTAGTCCATTTCAATATCTCGTTCAAAATATCACTGTCAAAAAAAACGCTTCCATATGGAGTACCCATCATTTGCTGTCAATTTTGAGGTAGGCTGCCGCGTAATGATATTATGTTGGGGAGTTCGTACAGATCTATTTGGTGGATGTATCGCTCATTTGTATATATTCTTTCCACAATATGACTGAAAATTTGACAAAGGAATCTTCGCTAATGATAACTGGCTTTGTCCTGCACATCTTCAGAATTGGATACTCCTTCATCAGTGTCGGTATCATCGTCACTCCGTTCGGGTATACAGTTATCTCTAATATCGGCTTCAGAATCATTAGAATCTTCAAGCCAGGAGGTGATGACACACTCAAAATGACTACTTGAAGATCCAACTACTCTTGACTACTTCTTGACTTCGCCGTATGACAATTTTCCGCTAACTTTGATTTGCTTTTCTTAATCGATGATCCGGCCAACACTAATACCTAGAAGTCCAACACACCCAGTGCGGGGAAAGGGGGAATTTCTAAAAATTACCAATAACGCTCGGTCTCGTAAGCCGCACGGCAATAGTTAAAGGTAAGGTAAGTGCTAATTTTCGAATTGTGTTTACTACAAATAGTAATTGGCAGACTGGTGTTGAAGGAACATCTTAAAATTGGTCGTATATCAAATAAAAAAAGTTTTGAAAATAGGCAATTAGTGCTACTTCATTATGAAAGAGGAAATTCCTATCGAAAAATTGGCCAAATGTTTCAGTTAAGTGAAAAATACGGCTAGAGATATCGTTCAATACTACAAAAATGAGGACATTCTTTTTCAGAAGAAGTAAACAGATCGTCCAAAATTATTAAATGAAAGAGATCAATGCTTTATTTTAAAAGAAATACATAAAAACCCTAAAATTGTGCACCTAAGCTTAAAAGATTGGTGAAAAACCAGTTCCAAAAAATTACAGAACGAATACGCCGTTTTGTAAGAAAACATATATATCATGGACGTGTGGCCCGGAAAAAGTCTTATTTAAGGGGGTATTCTAGTCTAGAATTTTGAAAAAATCGATTTTTTTGCATATTTTCAAAGCTGAAATCTTTAAAAATATGTCCGTAAGAGGATTTTTCGTAATTCGAATTATTTTCGGAGATAATAGCTACTTTAGTGATGCGGCATGTGGCCCATTTTAAAAATTTTGGCCCATTATCAAAATTATGACCATTATGCGAATGATAATGGGTCCAGAAGGTTATGCGTTCTCTGTTTAAAGTGACGATACCCGGATTGAGCTCTGCAATACCAGCTTATGATGCTTCAAAGGAGGCTAGAACTACCCGTTTAGCAGAAAGAACTTTGAAAAATGCGTCTTTTAAAGTAGAGGAAGGCCCAATGCATAGAGCAGAAATTGCAGAGTAAAAAAATGTAATTATTAAGTACCATGATATGAAATAGACTGCTCAAAACTTTACCTGAAACTTTAACGCGTTTTTCTCGAAACTACTTCTTTTCGAAACGATTGGTATGATATCTCAAGTTCTACTAGACCGATTTATTTGAAATTTGGTGTGAACCTTCTCTATTCATCCCTCTATAAGCCTAATCAGAAAGATAACAAAAATTCCATTTTTTACTATTTTTAAAAAATTCGGAAAAATAAGAAAAACTGGTAAAAAAAGCTCTTTTTTTCAAACAGTCGCCATTTTGCGAAACATTTTTTTTTACTTTTCCGAGGTCTGGACGATAGCAACACCTTTACTGAGATTTTTTGAATTTTGTATTTTTTGATTTGATTTATTTTTTGTATTTTTGAAACATAAATAAATATTTGGTAAAATAATGGATAGTTAAATTGTTGTTTGGTTTTTTTTGTCGCACTTGAAAACAAACACCTAAAATTCATGCCTCTAGACTAGAATACCCACTTAATTAAGAAACATATTTAAACTAGACTGGATTTTGCTAGGGAGTACGATTTGAAGCCTGAAACTGATTGGAACCACTTTATTCTGTGATGAGTCAAAATTCAACATTTTTGGCTCAGATGGGCGTCAAATGGTGTGGCGAAGGGTTAATGAAGAGCTCAACACAGAAAATCTTTGTCCGACTGTTAAACATGGTGGGGGATCGCTAATGGTTTGGCGGTGTATATCCTCAGAGTGAGTTGGTGTTTATTGATGTTTATTGTAAGGTAACTTGGTGTTTATTGACGGTGTAATGGACAAAAACATTTATATAAATATTTTAAGGCATAATCTGAGAGTAAATTCGGAGAATATGAACATTACAAACTCATTTAAATTATACCAAGACAATGACCATAAACATAGTGCGGGTATAGTTCGCGAATGGCTATTAAACAACTGCTCAACAGTCATTAAAACGCCGCCTGTCACCTGACCTTAATCCCGTTGAAAACGTTTGACATTATTTGGAAACTAACGTAATGAAACATGAAATTACTAATAAAAAAACTTTAGAGATTAAGTCTATATATTTATTGGTATAATTGGAGGAATGGAATAAAATCGTCGTCAAATATTAAAAAAAATGGTGGTATTCATTCCAAAACGTTTAGGAAAAGCTGGTCATACCAAATATTAAATATAAGCTAAGTTTTTTATATAGTTAATTTTCTTGTTGATTCCAATTAATGGCCGAACATTGTTGTGACTCTAAATTTATAATTTGATTTTTTTTATTAACGTATTTACTATTTATATGTATGTATAATTATCTAATATATACATTATGGTTGAAGTAGAATTGTTTATTAATTCTCTTAATACTTTTTTTTTTATTTTCATAAGCACACTTATAAGCAATATACTTGTCCGAATATTTTTGGGATCCACTGCATGGTGACAAAAGTAGATATATAGAAAAATACGTATACGTAAACATATAGAAAACAATTTCTTGTTTCTTTTAAAAGTTCTAAACAATTAAAATGTTTTGCCTGACACTTGCTCCAACACTTAGAAAGAAAATAAGATCTTGCTCAATTATCTTTCAATGTATCAAGTCGTTCAAGTTATTTAATATTCAAGAATTTGTTACATAGGAAAAATTCTTTAATATGATGCCATCGGAATATTATAAAAGAGTTATTTCCTGTATTTCGAATGCATTTGTATCAGTACCGAGTTGGTGCAGATTTATTTCTGAAAAAACGAATATTTGGTCACTCTCGAACGCAACACCACATAAACTTACGACCCCATCTAGAAAGTTCAAACTTATATTTTCCTCGTTTATATACGTTCGAGTCTATTGTTACGTCGTATTTACACCGATGAGAGTTTTATATGAGGAGGAACTTTAAAATGGGAAAATGTAATAAAAACTACAAAGGGTAGTTGGTAAAATTGGATTAAAGAATGTAAGTAGATAAGCGATTTGTAAGATTTGGTAGGGTGGGAGTGAAGAACTCCATAATATAGGGTGGGGTAAGTTACCATCATCAAGCCACCATTTTATATATATATATATATATATATATATATATATATATATATATATATATATAAATATATATATATTTATTTATTTATATATATATATATATATATATATATATATATATATATATATATATATATATATATATATATATATATATATATATATATATATATATATATATATATATATACACATATATATATATATATATATATATATATATATATATATATATATATATATATATATATTATTTTATTATTCACGTATGGGCCCTGGTGGACCACGCGAAGTACAATTAGAGGCGTTTGTTGTTGTTAGCCTTCCTTTGAGCCCATACTAATTTCATTCTTTCGCTATGAGCTTTTTTCCTTTCGTCAGACCAAGTTGTTCCAGTCTTCCTACATTTTTCTCTCTGGCCAACCTTCCAAACGTTAACCTTGTATCTGAAACAGCCTCTATCCTGAATTTCACTTTGTGTAATATTTGCTGATCTTAGGTCCTCTTTAATTGCAGCAATCCATTTAATTATTTCTACTTTAGCTCTACTCCTATTTTCATAAAATTCGACTATTTGTCTAGTTAGCCTACTCGGATTCATCCGTTTGATGTGTCCGTAAAGCTTAAGTCTTCTTTTTCTCATATCGCTATGTATATCTGTGTATTGTTTGATTTCTTGGTTTTCTCGAAGTCGGTATGTTGTGCTATTTATTTGTTTGGGGACTAGGATTTTTCTTATGATTTTTCTTTCCTTCTTTTCAATGTCCTCAATGTCCCTCTTTCTATTCAAAATGAGCGTTTCTGCAGCATATAGACATTCTGGCTTAATAACCGTGTTGTAATGTCTCAGTTTTGTGTTTTTAGATAGGCATTTTTTGTTGTAAATATTTTGTGTAAGTCTCAATGCCGTTTCCATTTTTTGACATCTACCCTTATTGGCCGCTTTTTCCAACCCATTTTCCATGATTATTTCACCCAAATATTTGAATTGAGAGACTCGTCTGATGTTACCATATTTTGTTTTTAGAAATGGTGTTCTTAGTCTATTGCAGGTCATGTATTGTGTCTTTTCAAAGGATATTTGGAGTCCTACCTTTTCTGCTGTTTCTTTTAGGATTTCAATCTGTTTTTGAGCCGTTAATACATCTTGAGCTAAAATTGCTAGATCATCAGCAAATGCGAGACAATCAATTTTGATGTTGGTTCTCTCCAGTTTAATGGGCTAGTCAATATTCAGTGCCGACTTTTTTTCACGCCACTCCTGTATTACTTTTTCTAGAACACAGTTAAATAAGAGTGGCGAGAGTCCATCCCCTTGTCTCACACCAGTTTTAATTTCGAAGGGTTCTGAGATGTCACCCATGAATTTAACTTTTGACCTCGTGTTAGTTAACGTTGCTTGAATAATTGCCAGCGTTTTCAGATCTAGTCCTTGTTCTTTCAAGATTCGGAATAAAGATTCGCGGTCAATAGAATCATATGCTTTTCTGACATCCACAAATGTACAGACGAGATTTTTATTGTACAGTTTTTGATGTCTTAGAATCAACTTTAGATTCAGGATCTGTTTAGGGCAGGATCTGCCCGGTCGAAAACCTGCCTGATATTCACCAATGTTCGGTTCTAACTGTCCCTGTGCTCTGTCTAGTAGACATTGAGATAGAATCTTGTAATAAACTGGGAGAAGAGATATTCCTCTATAGTTGTTTACATCCGTTCTATCTCCTTTTTTATGTAGTGGATGGATTAGAGCATCTTTCCAGTCTTCCGGAATCCGTTCGGTTCGCCAAACTTCTTGTAGAATTTTGGTTATTTCCTTGATTGTACCTGGACCAGCGGATTTCAAAAGTTCAGCAGTGATTCCATCTTCACCAGAAGCTTTGTTATTTTTAAGCCGCTTGATTTGCCTAAGTATTTCCTCTTCATTCGGTGGTAATGAATCTGGGTTTGTTTGTTTAGGGTTTAGTGTCGGTAATTTGTTTAAGGGCTCAGGACAGTTTAGTATTTGTTCGAAATATTTCGCAAGTTCTTTGCAATTGTCTTGGTTATTTAGAGGTAATTGTCCGTTTTCCTTTTGAAAGCATAGGCTCTGCGGTTGATAGCCTGTTAATTTAGTTTTAAATGTTTTGTAAAAGTTTCGGGTGTTATTTTTTTGGAAATCTTTTTCTATTTCATTAAGTTGATTGTTTTCATATTTTCTTTTAGTTTGTCTAATTAGCTTCGATGTTTCTTTTCTTACTTCCAAAAAGATGTTATAGTTTATTGCTGTTTTTTGACTGTTCCAATCTTTGAATGCTTTACTTCGGCTTAATATATATATATATATATATATATATATATATATATATATATATATATATATATATATATATATATATATATATATAATGGTACCATGGACCTGCTGGACCGATTTTGATGAAATTTTTTGTGTGTGTTTGAATGGGTCCCTGGATGGATTCACAATTCGATTCGGTTTAGATTCACAATTGGATCCGGTAGGTAGCGCTGCGATAGGGTTCCAGGAATGGATTTTTTTGACTTTTTGGTTTTTTTTTTGATTTCTAAACTTTTTTAAAAAATTGTCGAATATAACAACATATAACAACAAAATTTCAATGCAAATTTGCAATCAATCAAAAAAATGCAAATTTTATTATTGATTCTCCAGATGTATTTCAAAATAAAGAATAATTAATTTGATATATTAATTGTCTTTCATTTCATACTTTGCTTAATCTCCTAATCGGATTAAATTTATAATATGTATATTTCTTATTCAGGTATTGTAGTAATTGTTAACCATTGACAAAATATTTTGTATATTGTCTTGACAAACCCGGAATTCGTAATATTTATATGACTAACTAATTGAAGGTCATTGTTAATTTGTAATTGTGATGATTTCAGGCAGGATCTGTCGGATCCGCTATATATATAAATATATATATATATATATATATATATATATATATATATATATATATATATATATATGTATATATATATATATATATATATATATATATATATATATATATATATATATATATATATATATATATATATTGTTAGATTTTCTTGGACTGCGTCCAGTGAGACAACAGTAGTCGAGTGTCATCACACACGCAACTGTTGGGTTCCATAATCTCATGTGGAATACACAACAATCTGTGGCTCCGCCTAAATGAACATTTTTGTTGGTTGCTTGACCGGGAACGAGCCTCACCCATCCCTTCAACTGGATGGCATATGTTTCGTCTCTCGATGTTCAGACTCTTCAGGGCAGCGACATATACCATACCGTCAAGAATAGAGAGACCTTATCAACAGCCCATGCTATTATCCAACCCATGTTTTTGCCGGCTTCCCGTCGGATGGCGTATATAAGTAGGACGCAGTCCAAGAAAATATTATATATAACGCGTATATATAACAATACATGTATACTCCATCCGAAGGGAAGTCGGCAAAAACATGGGTTGTTGGCTGTGGATAAGGTCTCTCTGTTCTTTATGGTATGTTGATGTTACTTGATGTCGGTCCAAAATCGGTCCAGCGGTTTAGGAGAAGTTCTATACAGATATATAGAGGATATATATATATATATATATATATATATATATATATATATATATATATATATATATATATATATATATAGATATATATATATATATATATATATATATATATATATATATATATATATATATATATATATATATATATATATATATATATAATTAAAAAATGTTCCATAGATCTGAAAAGCATCAGCATCAGGAGAATACGGTGGGTGAGGGACTATTTTCCAGTCTAAGACTTTGATTTTTTCTTGCTTTGATTCTGGCTCTGTGATGTCTTCTACTGCTATGCTGAAGAATAACATCTTTTCGATTAATCAGTCTTGATTAATGACGTTCTTCTGAATAAAACCCATGTTTAATCTATCAAGCCGAACACAATAATGTTCAGCACTAATTATTTTAGTAGGATTTAGAATCTCATATTGAATAATTCCTGTTAAATTATACCATATTGATAGAAAAATTTAAGTAAAGAAAGAAAACTAAGGTTAAGCCGTGGTATTAACTATTGTTTTTCTCTCTATGGACTGCTGTAGAATTTACTTTTCATCTCCAGTACTAATTTGTTGAAGAAAAAGATATCTGCCTAACCTCGACAAAAGTGCAGGATGTTATACTGTTGTTTTAAACACCGTTGCATTATGGATCATTTTTAAGCTTTATGTCTAATTTCTGGATGGTTTGTTTGGAGTCAATGTTTATATAATGAAAAAACGATAAAACTTCCAATCACATTCGAGTTCGAGGCGTGCGCAATTCAATAACGTGTTAAATTGAATTATTTCATGAAAATGGTTGTTCAGTAAAAAAATGTTTTTAGAAAATGACGTGATATTTACGGTTTGCACAGTCGTCCATTTGAAAGCACTATCAATCGACTTGTTAAAAATTTTCAAGAAACTGGTTCGGTACAAGATAAAAGTAGAGCAATATGTAGTCGTAGTGATCGTTCACAAGTGCATATTGATTTGGTACGTGAAAGTGTTGCTGAAGACCCTGAAATTTCAATTAGTCGACGTTCATAACAATTTGGACTCAGTGAATCTACAACATGGCATATTTTACGAAAGGATTTAGCTCTGAAGGCATATAAGGTTCAAATAACACAGGAACTAAAGCCAATGGTTTATTCAAAACGTCATTCCTTTGTCAATTGGATCAAATAACAGATGATTTTTCTCAAAAAATTATCTTTTCAGATGAAGCACATTTTGAAATTGGTGGCTATGTTAATAAACAAATTTATCGCATTTGAGGTAGGAAAATATTCCAGTAAGAGAATCACTGTTTGGTGTGCATATGGTCGGGAGATGTAATTGGGTCGTATTTCCGGTGAACTTGTAACGGTGTTGTAATGGTGTTCGATACCTTGAGGTAATAACTGAATTTTTGTGGGCTGAATTGAATAATATTGATCTGGAATATATGTGGTTTCAACAGCATGGCATTACACCTCACTCTGCTAATTAAACAATTGATTTATTGAGGGAAACATTTCCTGGACGAGTTGTTGCAAGAAAACGGTGACATTAATTGACTACCAAGATCGTGTGATCTGTGCCACCGTAGGACTCTTTTCTATGAGGTTACATGAAAAACCAGGTCTATAAGAATAATCCATAATTTATGCATGAATTATAGGCGAGATAGAGCCACGGTTACGCCAAAATGTTATCCAACATTTTGACAAAAGAGTGGACGTCTGTGAAGTTACAAGAGGTTGGCATTTGACAGATATTGTCTGTCATGTTTAAATGTCACACACTAAGCTTCAATTATCAATAAAAAGCTTTTTCAAATCAATGCAAATTCTGTGTCTTATTTAAGAATTAAATAAACCGCTCAATTTGAAAGACCCTTTATTTCAATTGATTCAGTACCTGTCGATAAAATTTAAATAATATCATATTGATAGTTGCAATTTATTGCCATTGAGTAAATTTATAAAAAAGATCTAGAGCCACGATGTAATTTATATATTTCAAAGCGATCGTTCGACGAAAGTTTTTGATGAGGACTCGTACATTCTTAAAAATACAAAAAAATGGAGGTAAATTTTTTACGACGAAAGTCTCCGATTTTAAGAAATTAAATTTCAAGCCCTTCGAAGTTCAGAAATAAAATGTAATCCCCTTAGTCGAGGAGATCCAATTAATTTTTGCGTTATACTGTCTGATAAATTGTGTTTACATTTCCGACAATCAAATTCAATTTGGAATTACGTATTTGACATTTTTTTTACTTCGTAATATATAAACTTTTATTGAATTTTTTTCATATTTAAATTATCTTGCTCAAATCATCCACATCACCATCCCTAACAAAAATAATTTGCCAAAATTTAAAACGAAAAAGAACTAGACATAGTTGATATATCTATATATATGTATATATCTATATATATATATATATATATATATATATATATATATATATATATATATATATATCTATATCTATATCTATATCTATATATATATATATATATATATATATATATATATATATATATATATATATATATATATATATATATATATATATATATATATATATATGAACACTTTTGTTGATTGTTTGACCGGGAAGGAGCCCCAACTATCCCTTCAACTGGATGACATATGTTTTGTCTCTCGAGGTTCAGATTCTTCAGGGCGCTGACATATACCATACCATCAGGAATAGAAAGACTCTATTCACAGCCAACAACCCATGTTTTCGCTGACCCCCCGTCGGATGGCGTATATATGTAGTGTTACATTTTCTTGGACTGCGTCCAATGAGACAGCAGTAGCTGAGTCTCATCAGACACCCAACCATTGGGTTCCACAATCTCATGTGGAACACTCAACAACCTGCATCTCCGCCTAAATGAACACTTTTGTTGGTTGCTTGACCGGGAAGGAGCCCCACCTATCCCTTCAACTGGATGACATATGTTTTGTCTCTCGAGGTTCAGACTCTTCAGGGCGCCAACATATACTATACCATCAAGAATAGGGATACCCTATCCACAGCCAACAACCCATGTTTTCGCCAACCTCCCGTCGGATGGCGTATATATGTAGTGTTAGATTTTCTTGGACTTCGTCCAATGAGACAGCAGTAGCAGAGTGTCATCAGACACTCAACCGTTGGGTTCCACAATCTCATGTAGAACATATAACAACCTGCGTCTCCGCCTAAATAAACACCTTTGTTGGTTGCTTGACCGGGAAGGAGCCCCACCTACCCCTTCAACTGGATGACATATGTTTCGTCTCTCGAGGACGAGGACTTGACTAAGGACTTGACTAAGTTCTCGCTGTTTTTTTCGTGAAAATGAATGCTTCATTTAAAAAAAAATTGGTAAAGAACATGTTATTGAAAGTATTCTCCATCGCTAGCTAGTACTTTTTCCCATCTTTCTGGTAGCCTATGAATACCATGTCGAAAGAACGGCTCATCTTTTGAGGTTATCCACGAATCGACCCATTTTTTGGCATCCTCATAAGAATGGAAGTGCCAGGCCATTAGTCATCGATTGGAATAAGTGGTTAGTAGAAGCAGCAGTGTCCAGTGAATATGGCGGGTGGGGTAGGACTTCCCATTTGAACGTTTCCAAACAGGTTTTGACCGATTTTACAACATGTGGCCGAGCGTTGTCATGCCGCGAAATTACTTCGTCGTGTCTCTCGTATTGCGGCCATTTTTCCTTGAATGTTCAGCTGAAACGCATCAATTGTAGTCGATAGCAATCTCCCGTGATGGTTACGATGGTTGAGTTTGAGGAGCTTATAATACACTACACCCAGCTGTTCCCACCAAATACAAAGCATGAGTTTGGAACCATGGATTTTCGGCTTTACCATCGATGTTGATGCATGACCGGGCTTATCCCACGATTTTCTACACTTTGGGTTATCGTAGTGTATTCACTTTTTTCTACCAGTCACGATACAATGCAATAAACCTTTCCGTTTCTGCAGTTGGAGCAGTTGTTCACATGTGACAAAACGCCGTTCGACGTCTCTCGGCTTCAATTCGTACAACACCCAATTTCCTTGCTTTTGAAACATTTCTAATGCTTTTAAACATTTTTCAACTGTTGTGTGATCAACTCCTAATGATTCTGCAAGTTCACTTGCGTTTGAAATTGGTCTTCATCGAGTAATGCTTTCACTTATTCGTCTTCAAACTGTTTCGGTGCGCCAGAGCGTTGTTTATCTTCAACATCAAAATCATTATTTTTAAAACGTCTAAGCTAATATTTGCATATTGTTTCCCACCTGGCATGGTCGTCGTAATTTTCCACAAAAATTCCATGTGTTTCAGCTGCAGATTTTTTTTGAAAAAGTAATGCTGTAAAATTCCCCGCACAATTCTGACACGAATTTCGGCATGTTTAATGCTATGAAAAAATGTTGTTTACACTTCGGGGGAATAACGTATACTGTCATTGCAAGCCTAATGGTGTCGCTTCACGATGAAGTTGGCTGTAGTATTGTTCGATGCATAAAGATTAACAGGTGTTTCTCGACAGATAATGTTATCTTAGCCTTTATGCATCGGACAATACTACAACCAATTTCAACGTAAAGCACATTATGAAGATCCGCAATTTATAAACAAAATTTTATATACTGACGAATCCACGTTTAAGAAAGACGGTTATTTAAACTTGTATAACTTGTATAGTTGGCACACGGAAAACCCCCCATTTAACGCGTGAAGATCTCAGTATCAATTTAAAGTTAAATAATTAGCACAAAGAACTGGAATATTTGAGCTGCCTGAAACTTTCAATGGCGCCAACTACTTGGATTTTTTCTAAAATGATTTGCAGACTGTTAGATGTACCACTCAATAGCTCCAGAAAAATTTGGTTTCAACAAGATGGTTGACCAGTGCATTGTGCTTGTGCCGTACAGGATTATTTGAACAGAGAGTATTCCGAAAGGTGGATTGGGCGTCGTGGTTCAATTGAGTGGCCTCCTCGTTCTCCGAACCAGATCCCTTTGTTTTTTTTTACTGGGGCTGCGTAAAAGAAAAAGTGTATTTAAAATCAATACAAAATTTAGCCGAACTGCGTCACAGAATTGTTGAAACAGCAGAAGAAATAAATGTAAGGAAATTCGCATCACTGATGAAAAGATCTTTACTGAGGCGATGCAGAGCATGTATTCGGGCCCAAGGCAAACAATTTGAGCATTTTTTTAGTTTTAAAGAAAAATATTCTCATAAATGAAAGAATTACTATAATTCCTTTCATAATTCATTTATGAATTATTCATATAATTCATTTAATTTTGAGTAAGTTTGATCTAAATAAAATAATAAACCAATTATTAATTTGACTCACACACATTGCCTTTGGGTTGAGTTTTTTTGAAATAAAATTCTATTGCAAAAAAAGGTTATCATATGTTTTGTGGAAAGAAAAATGCCAATTGTATAATTTTGAATCTTCATTATATGGGCCATCTTAATGTTGAATGTAAATCTGTCAGTCACTCTATCACATCTGTCCATCTGGCTTACACTGATAAAGTTAATTTTTGAGCACACAAATGTATTTTTTATCATGATATGAGTATTTTGAAATATGGCCCTTTTGCAAAAAAATAAGTAATAATATTTTTTGTGGAAAGGAAAGTGTCAATTGTGGTACTATTTTGAAATCTTGACTAAATGGGCCATCTCAAAGTCATCTCAGTGTCAACGTTAGCTGGCATAATTTTTTGAACCACGACTCAACTTTTTTTTTTAATAAATTAACAAGGTTCATTGTTCGATTAATTTTTATGAATCCTCGTCCTTAGCGAACATTTACGATGCATGAGGAACATTTCTGGAAAATGTTAAGTTTGTAGGTCTTATAGTTTCGGAGAATTCGCGAAAAACGAGTACTATCTTTACATAAATAATCGATGGTGTGTTATGTCGATGTGAGTTAGAAAACGGGTTTGTTGGTATATTTTACGCTCCCGCAACCCCTCTTTGGAGCAGATTTTTATATAACCTGTCCTTAGTGAATGTCGGTAAAGAATAAGGAATATTTTACCAAGTTTCAAGTCTATAGAACATATAGTAAAAAACAAATGAGTGTTTTAATCCTTTACATTTCTATACCTCGGTCCAATTCACCTGTTTGTGAATGGATTTTCGAATATTCCATTTTTAGTAGATGTTTATGTATTATAAGGAACATCCCTGCCAAGTTTCAAGTTTGTAGGACTTATAGTTAAAACACGGGATTTTTTTGCATTTATCACCCCTGCAACCCCTCCTTAAAGTTGACTTATGCAAAACTTGTTCTTAGCTGATCTCTATGTAGCAAAAGGAACAATTGCCAAGGAACCAATGCCTGCCAATTATTTCTGCCAACCAATGCCTGCCTGCCAACTATTTCAAGTCTGTAGGTCTTATATTTTCGGAGATTTCGCGATGAGTCAGTGAGACAGTGGTATTTCTCTTTTATATATATATATATATATATATATATATATATATATATATATATATATATATATATATATATATATATATAATAGATAACGCCCCTGCTTATATATTAAGTTTGGTCTTATTTCTTGCCTGATAACCTGACAAATATTGTGTAGAAGTACCAGATTGAATCATCTCCTGATTTTACTGATATGGTTAGCGAAACGCGCGTCGACAAGTATTAAATAAGTGACCCCAAAAGTTTCAATAGAATATTTGAAGCACAAGTACCGTTTATGACTTAAGCTGCCTTTCATTAGAATATATTGTAAATGTCCACTAAAATTAATATGAACGTTTTATTTACGTTGTATGTTATTTCGATCATGTCGAGATCGAAGCACATATACGTTCTTTGAAACTTTTCTTCGTTAAAATATAAAATATCCTTTTAAATTAATCTCGATAAATATTAAATAAACAATACAAACCGGCGTTAAAACTGTTGTTTTAGTGAAGCCGTTTCGAGTTTAATTTAAATGCGCCGCATCGGACGTTCTTTTTTCGAACCGTTTGCTCTCCCGACGAAAACGACTTTGATCCATTTGCTCGCTAAATAAACTGAGTTAAATAAGCAATTTTCACGCTCGTTTTGTCAAACGAAATATGAAATTATCGCTTTTGGAATAAGCGAAAGTCTCTGCTTTTCCCGAAGCACGAACATTACCTTATGAATTCGGTCGACGCGTTTTGGGAATGCTGCAGCCGTGCGAATTAGTTTAGATACTGCATATATTGGTATTTTCGGTATGGTGTTTGACTGTTTAATAAAATTGATGTTTTCATTGAGTGTATGTGTCTTTTATTAAAATCAATAAATGTACAATGCAGTGATATATTTAAATAGTCTGCTTAAAATATAGTGATATGGCTTAATTTTTGGCTTTCAAACTGGAAATATATAGGAGGGTTTTCTTTTTTCAACTCTCTTTTATTACCAGGAGTCAAGTACAATTAAAGATACTTTTCCACATAGTCACCGCAAAGATTGAGACATTTTTCATACTGGTGAACGTGCTTTCTAATATCCTCTCCGTAGGTTACCGCCAGCGTATTGAGATTTTCACGGCGTATTGAGGTGGAAGCGCTTCTTTTGACTCGGGATTATCATGCCATTGTCACGATAGTTGAAGGCCTATTTCTATACCAGACTTTTGATACCAGATAAAACAGACAATTTAATAACAATAATAATAACTCGCATATATATATATATATATATATATATATATATATATATATATATATATATATATAATTTAAAAAAAAAAAAAATATTTCTTTTTTGTTTTTTTGGGATTTTTCTGACAATTATTAATGTAAAGTAAAGCTTTGGGGTTAGAGGCGCATCAGCAACTGAGAAGGCTATTTAGCGACTGGACCTACAGCTTAACGTGGGTTCCGAACCACGGTCATCAGCTACCGAAAACCCCGGTCAGCACCCCCTTCGGGCTATCAACCCTTGGTTTTGTGCTTAACCGAAAGTATCTCGAGAAGCCTATCGACTGGCGAGTGACCAACGTAGAAAACCTCTCAGAAGGCATCCGGCCTTACCCAGCCTCGAACTGGCGTGACTGAGGGGTGATTCCTTGTCAGATTTTACACTCTTACCTAGAAACATTCACAAGAATTTTAGAAAAACTTTTTTGCCTAGTACGGGATTCGAACCCGCTCCACATTAACTGCCGTAACGTAAGGCTGACGCCTTAGACACCACAGAATTATTAATGTAATATTAATATTACATAATAATTACTAATCAATGTAAACCGAAAATCCCAAAAAATAATATTAAATTAATTAATATAATTTAATTAATAAATAAAAAGAATAATATTAAAAACCGTCAGGAGAATATCATCAGCTGGTGTCGAGCAGGATGAAGGCCTCTTTAACAGGCTTCCAACATTCACAGCCTTGAGCTTTCCTCTGCCACTCGGGTCCAATATACTTAACGATGTCATCAGTTCATCGTGCTGTCGGTCTTCTTCGCGGGCCTTTGCGATCAGGCGGTATTATTTAAACCAGTGGCGGCTTGTGGGTATTTAACGTGGGAGGGCGTAGAAGAAAATAGTGTTGTTGAAGAATATTTTGTTTTCCTTTTTACATTTCGTGCTATTGAAATCCTATACAGGAGGTGAACCAGGAAAAAAGTTAAAAGAAAGAAACTGAACAGAAATAAAATATGGTGTTTTGCTCTGAAACATTGCTTAATGTGATAAATGCTGGAGGGGCGGCGCCCCAACGCCCATCCTGACGAGCCGCCACTGATTTAAACTTATTTTAATACTTCCATTTAAAATGTGAACTTCGATAATTCCTCTTCCTTTAACTTTAACAAACATCGTATGAAATTAAATGAGATTAATTTGAAATAGCAAAAAATCGAGGTTGCAATTGACGTTTTAATGAAGTTGTTTCCAGTTTAATTTAAACTGCTGCTACATAGAACGTTTTCCTTGGCAAACGTCTGGCTTCACATCGAAAAAGACTTTGATCTATTTGCTCACTAAATAAACTAAGCTAAATAAGCAATTTTCTCACTCGTTTTGTCAAACAAAATCCTAAGTAAATTTATTACTTTTCAAATAAGCGAACGTCTCTACGCTTTCACGGTATCGTAACCGTTTGACCGACTTATAAAATTGATAATTTATTATTGAGAGTATCTCATTTTTAATAAATGAAGACCGTGTCGATTCTGGTTTACGTAGTTTGTGTTAGTTATGTCGGAAAGCGTACTGCTAACAAGACCTTTTTAATATATTTTTTATTAAACTTGAAGAGATTTACCACTAAACACCAAATTACTGTTAAACTTCTCGACCCAAGTTTTGCTAACTATCGCTTTTTTTCGCTTCATCAGGAGATGCTTCAATTAATCAGTCAATTTAATCTCACAGTGAATTATCTCCTGATGATGCTAATATGGTTAGCGAAATGTGCATCGAGGATTTTAAAATATGATTTAATGTAATTAGTGGAAAATCTCTCCGAGTTTAGTGTTTCGTATCGAGAGTTCTAAGAGCAGAATTGATATACTTTTTATTTTTATATATTTTCTGGATGAATGTAGAACAGATCTGGAAGATCTTTCATGACGATTGATGAATACATTGATCATTAGAAACAGAAGGAATTGTTTGTAGAAAATAAATTTGGAAATAAAATGGGAATATACAGGGTGTACGGGAAAGTAATTTCGTAAATTTAACCAGCAATCCTTTATATTGGTTTCATTTAAAAATTTCCTTAAAAAATAAGTTCAAAATGCAACGATTTCCGTCGAAAACATGATTAAGCTTTATTTGAATTTTCTTAACCATGGCTATCCATCGGAATTCAGTTTTTTGTAGCATTGGCTTCTTAGGGTATTATTTCAAAATAAAACGTAACACTTTTATAGTCATTTATTCCATACGTTTTAAAATACATTTAGTTTATTTTTTATAAAAAAAGAACAGTTAAATAATATTGTCATTTAACCTTTCGTTAGTGGCGTGCGTTCATGAACCGATTCGATCAAAATGTTTAAATAAAAAAAGTGGCCTACCAACTGAAGCGTCGTGCCATGTATAGAGTTCAAGATATATCGTTGACCGAATGGCTGCAATAAACTGTCGTAAACAACCCCTGTTGTAACAAAACCCGTCAAAGTTGCAAAAAACGTAAACAGGGCCGGGCCTAATACAATAACATGTAAAAAGATAAAATTATTTTTATATCTAATTTAGTAGTTTCGAAATATGATCATTCTGCCTCCGGTAGTGCTAATTTTAAAAGAAACCATTTATCGTTCGATGCTAAGCAAATTGCCGAAGATATTGGCTGATGTATGACGTGATTCTTAATTTTATAAAGTTGTTTTAAGAATGATTTTTATCATAGCTTTTTGAAAGGTGATTTGATAATTTTTTTCGTGGGAACCGTTAGGTTTTTGACCCTTGTTGCAAAGAACAGATTTCTTTAAAACGATCAGAAGTAAATTTAACCAACGAAGAATCGTTGATTAAATTTACGAAAAAACTTTTCCTTACACCCGGTATATATGAACGGTGGTTAATAGGAAACGAACGTTCTTGGAATGGATACAACTACCAGGTACGTAAATATGAAACCGGAATTTTTGTATAGAAAATACACGTTTATTGCATGAACATGATAAACAATATTATATTTGAAGTATTGCCCATCGCTAGCTATACATTTTTCCCACCTATCTGATAATTTGTGGATGCCATGCCAAAAAAACTCTTGCTCTTTAGAAGCAAACCAGTCATTGAGCCATTTTCGTACATTTTCGTAAGAAGTGAAGCGCTGCTTAACAAGTTCTTGTCCTATCGATGCAAAAAAATAATAATCGGATGGAGCCAAGTCTGATGAGTAAGCCGCATGCTAAAGTATTTCCCAGCTAAACGCCTCAATGGTTTCCTTGACCAGTTTTGCAGTGTGTTGGTGCATTATCATAAAACAAAATCACTTTGTGTTGCCTTTTTTGATATTTTGATGGTTTTTCACACAAAGCTTGATTCAAATCGATCATTTGTTGATGGTAGCGTTCAGTATTAACAGTTTCGCCAGGTTTAAGCAGCATATAATAGATCACACCCTTCTGATCCCACCAAACACAGAGCATTGCCTTCCATCCATAGCGATTTGGCAATGAAGTCGATGACGATAGTTCGCCTGGAGTTACCCATGATCTTTTACGCTTAGGATTTTTAAAATATATCCACTTTTCATCGCCAGTCACAATTTGATGGAGAAATGACCTTCTTTTGTTCCTGGCAGATAGCTTTTCGCAACTGGTTTTTCAGTTTTTGTGCTGCCTTTCATTCAGTTTATGTGGAACCTATTTTCCCATCTTCTGGGTCTTTTCCATGGCTTTCAAACGTATAGAGATGGCTTCTCGTTGCATTTAATTGATCCGCGAGTTGTTGTTTCATTTGAGCATCATCCTCATCTAACAATGCCTGCAATTCGCTGTCTTCAAACTTTTTCGGTGGTCTTCCACGTTCTTCATTTCTCACGTCAAAATTTTTGACGTCACTTTTGATTTTTTTAAACCACTCAAAGCACTGTGATTTACCAAGAGCATACTCACCGAAAGTTTCGACAAGCATTCTATGCGATTCTGCAGCAGTTTTCTTCTAATGGTTATAGAAAATCAATGCTGCCCACAAATCGTAGTTTCCGAGCACAAAATTCGACATGCTCAACGCTGTTACAAACCATACTGTTTTATAAAACTTGCATTGTTGTGAGTTGAAAATCTTTGTCAGATGTCAACAAGGAAATGGCGAAAATGACGAGGTTCGACGTTAACTACATTGACAGCTAGGGCCATCTATGGGCAAATCCCGGTTTCATATTTCCAGACCTGGTACCTACGATTTGGTAGTATCCATCATATACGTTCGTCAAAAGCGATGCGTTGGGGCGCCGCCTCTCCTGTATTTATCACAGTAAACAATTTTTCAGAGCAAAACACTATATTTTATTTCCGTTCAGTTTCTTTCCTTTAATTCATTTTAAAATATTATTAAAAATTTAAATCACCAAATGTAGAAGAACGCCTCTCGACCCATCACACCAAATAATGCAGATAAAAATTCCATTCTCTCACCACAATATTTACATCGGAGTTTTACCTCCAGCGACTGTACTCCACGTCATATTATCTCGTCGTTGGCGTTATATGTTTTGTGGCTTGCCAGAATTCGGGGGGTTTATCTGCTTTTTAAAACATGCAATTTAGACGTAGATTATCTGCAACCGAGCGTATCGGTAATTAGTTTTAAACGCTGATTTGTCGGGTACGGAGTGTTTGATATGTCTCGAGTCGCGTATTTCGTTCGCCTCGCCAATATTTGTTTTGATTTGGGATTTGCTAGGTGTGTACACACTGGGTAGTACTTTTTAAGTAAAAACTTTTAATTGTCAACATGAAGGTGCCTGATTTAAAACAGTGAATAATGGCTAATTTAAGTTTGGAGGAGAAAGTTGAATTCAAAACTAACGGTCGTCCCACGCCCGTGTTGAAGTTGAGTCTAGTTTAAAAAGAATGTAAAAATTAGGCAAGTTTTACGCGAAAATTTAACAGTAAACTATATGTAAAAGTTTTCCGACGGTAGAAAAAGAAGATTTGAAGACCGAATTGGATTTTTTTTTCAAGGCCCGAGATTTGTCAAAATGAAGACATTAAAAGCTGTTTAAAGACATTATTTTTTTTTTGAATATGGGACTGGATACAGCTTTTAAAAAAATCACTTAGACATTGAGAATACTAGTGACTATACCGATAACCACAGCTGTAACCGAAAAGTGCTTTTAGACTTTGAACTTGATTAAAACATACTTAAGAAATTCAATTGGGGACGATAGACTAAATGCTTAGGTATGTTAAATATTGAGAGTGCTATGGTCGAACTAATTTTTTATAATAAAACTTTGATATTTTTTTAACTTTTAGAACTTTTTCGAATTTTCTCTATTGATTTGCAGTTACAATAAACTGTTTGAATGATTTACTATTCGGGAAACGGTAAGTACCTACTTATTCATTCCTTTATCTATGCAACAAGCAACAATACATCTTCCAATGTCCTTGTAAGCAGAAACGATACAAAATTTTAATATTTTCCTGGCTCACCTCCTGTATAGGGTTTCAACAGCACAAAAAGTAAAAAGAAGGAAGGGGAAAGCAAAAAAAAATCTTCAGCAGTACTATTTTCTTCTACGCTCTCCCACTTTAAAAACCCACGAGCCGCCACTGGAAAAATCCCATACTTAGTGTTTGATGTTAAAGGTTCCAGTAGAAGAATTGTTCTCATATAAGTAGTTGTTCTTCGAAAAAAGAGTTTGTTAATGAATACAAAGTCACCTGGTTCTTCTAGATTGGCGCGCACAACGAGAAATTTAGATAGAGTGATAAAGGCAGTTCTTCGAAGTCCGAAGGCAGCATGACTCTGAACTGGAGATAAGTACGAGTACTGTAAATCGTATTTAATTTAAGTTTGTTTTTTGAATAGAATATAGATTTGATATTTCGTTATTCATTACTTTAATACTATGATGCTGTAAATACAGTGTAGATAGCCGCTTTATCCCTACCCGACAGACGACCGGTAAATTTGATTCTATCCAATATCTGTGAGGGTTATGTTTAAGTTACAGAAATAAAAGCATTTGTCTGCGTTGAAGTAATACCACAATTACGCATAATTATCTTCAGACTTTCTTTTCTTTAAACCGTAATAAATATTCTTTAAAATTAAACGCGATAAATATTAAACAAACTAAACAAACCGATGTTGAAATTGTCGTTTTAATGAAGTTGTTTCCAGTTTAATTTAAATACGCGTCGTCGGCCGAGTTTTCCTTGCGGAACGTCTGGCTCCACATCGAAAAGGACTTTGATCTATTTGCTTGGTAAATAAACTGAACTAAATAAATACTTTTCTCACTCGAACTCTCACTTTTGTCAAACGAAATCTAAATTTATTGCATTTCAAATATGCGAACGTCTCTACGTTTCTTAGAGTGGGAACATGCGTTTTGGGAATACTGCAACGATTCGAATTAGATTAGATGGTGGAAATGTTGCATTTGACATCGGTTTAGTGAATTAATTTTCATTTGGACTGTGTTCCGTGCATTTTGAGGAGTTTCCTTTAAAATTAGAGTGCGGATAATTTTGTTCATAATTTTATCATTGTGTATGTCCCATTTTCTATTTAGATATTTTATAATGTAAGGTTTATTTAAACAATTGTAGCGTTTACAAATTATTGATCGCTACAGGTAAGATCATTTTGTGCGGGTCTTATTTGGAAGTGCATCTGTATCATTCAGGACAAGGCCGAGACAGTCTAACTTTAAATCTCGAGTTAAACAAACGTCTCCACCTTACCCTTCCGCCAGATGTATGTAGATTAGCTGGCCAAGCTATGCTCAGGCCTTTTTGCATATTTTGCATTTTTTGATATTCTTGTAGAGGCTTTTATAACCCGGTAATTTGAGAATTCGGTCAATTAGAGACCAGGCTGTTGTAGAACTAGTTATTTTGGAGCCCGACCATTACCGAAACCAGACTTTTGGGGCCACGGAAAAATAAGACCAGATAATAATTTTTATTATATTTTTTTTATTGAGTTAATGTTTCACGATTATTTTTTTTCAATTGCCTACTTCTCTGACTATCTTCAGAAAATAGACAATATACAGCTCGATCAAATTTATTTTAGTTTTATTTAGCATATTTTAATTGATTATATTTGATTACTTTTGGGTTAACTTTATTTAATTAGTATAGTTTAAGTAGATTTAGTAGTACCTAATTTAAAATCACCGAGAACTAGACACGAACTCGTTTAAGTTAGAAGAACTTGTTAAGTTTTTTTTGGGGTTTTTGAACAGTAAGCTATTAGTGGATCACACCACTAAACCTTCTTGTAGTTTTTTACCCTTTTATGTAATTTGTGTTGTTTTTTTTTATTGTGCTTACGTTCATTAAAATTATAAAACAACTCAAGAGTTTTTATATGAGATAGACCACTTCCCAGTTTCAGGGTATATTATTACATAAAATAATTTTTCGAACTGGGTGGCGCCCTTTTTACGTGCAGCATCAACTCGTCCAGGACCTTCCCCCCGTTGCCTCCGGTGAACGGCTGTCGCCTCAGTAGCCAAAATTTTTCAATATTGATTTTATCAGAAGAAAAATTTTGGTTACACCATTTCTATAAACTGGTATGCTAATATATTTCTTTTTTTATAGATTGTTTTTCAGGCATGGTTTGGTATCTACATTCTGAATGAAGTTATGATTTACCACTAGTCCCTGTTTTCTTCTTTCCACTTTCATTACTTCTGTAAATGATAAATTGGAGAGGATCTTGGGTTTGGTTAAGGTTTTAAGTATCCATTCTGTTATCGTCTTTTTTTTTCGTTGCCGTTGACTTTTCTTTGAATGCATTATTTCTCCATACCATCTTAAAAAGTAAGAAAGCAAGACAAGAAAGTAAATAGGGTAGACCGGGCAATAATGATCAATAAGCAGGTAAGGTATGAACGAGGAATAATCTACTTCAAAAACTTTGCAGTTCCATATGGACTTCAACAGCATACACACTCCGATGCTCGGCTCGGGCCTTGGTTTAGAGCACAGTGGAGTATGCAACTTCGGTGTGGCCGAACAATAGGCACGTTCATGTACTTGATACTCAACTAAATTGTACAATGCGCACTATCTCCGGATGTATTAAGTCTACACCAATATATTGGCTTTCAATACACAGCTATTGCCCCGCCACACCTTAGAAGATAGGAAGCTTTGGTAAGCCAATATAGAAAAATTGTCGAAGCCTCTAGTCTCCCAATACACGACCATATTACCAATACATCATCTATCAGATTGGTCTCGACGTCGTACAGTAAGAACGACAGAAGAGCTATACCGCGTAAACTTCAACATACAACAACAGTGGGGGCTTTCCACACCACCTGATGAGTATTCATATGGAGCACCGTCCATATGAGCATTCCTGCTAACCAAAAGCCTAACGGGTTTGATCTCCCACGACACGTCTGGAAGTTTGCCAACCAAATATGAACATGCTATGGTAGATCCGCCGACCTGATGTACAAGCTGCCTTCAGCTCAATATGACTGTGGGGACCAACGTCAAACCGTTTCCAGAGCATTCGCTGGAACCAAGACGGATTTTCTTACCTTGCCTCTGTCTGAAAGTGAGTGGATTGAAAAAATAACATTTCGTATCTAAAAAAATCCTTTTAAACGCTGCTTCAATACAAGTAGTAAATCAATTAATTTTGTCTTATATCAGGTTTCCGATTAATATCATTACATATAACTTCTTTACTTCAGGCGTTCGCTCACATTGTCAGAAATAGTGCATATTGGAACAGTACTTACCAAAGCTGAAGTTGAAGCATTACCAATGGAAGGACGGGTCAGGCACGATGTGGAAAGTAGAAAGATGTGTTTTCTATGCTTGAAAACCCGGTAAGACTTGTGTCATAACATTTCAGACTAAAGCTAAAAAAAGTGTTAAAACTGATGCTTCTATATTGTAAAACACCGGCAAACTTTTGCCGAATAGCTTATTAATACTTATTTAATTATTTAAAAACTACTGCAGGATGTAAAATACTTGGTAGTCCTCTATAGTAACGAACAATTTTAGTCAAAATACGTTATTTCATATCAGAAATTTTCCTTTAATCGAAAGATGTTTGGTTTCTTGTACATATAACCTTAAAAAATGTCGACCCAAAAACATTATTGCCATGTACTAAATAAAATATCTGACAAAACCGAACATGACCGATTTTGCCCTAATTACAAAAATGTAGTATGTAGCTTTTACCTACTTATTATTATTGTATTACTTAATGTTTGGTAATATCAAGGTTAATTAAGAAATCGTCATTTATTTCTATGTTTCATAATACTTCTGTTTTATTTTGCAGCATCAAAAATTATTTTCAAGTATCAGCGAAAATGTGCCAAAGGTAAGAGCGAAGCAACAATGTCCTTAGCATTAACTGACATAAATGAAAGAAAAATATCTGTTAGGGGGATTTAAAGAAATACGAAATTGGTTCTTCCACTATTGCTGCCTATAAAAAATCGAACTCTCCAAAGAAGAAGTTGGGGAGGTATTCTAAAGTTTTTTCCGAAGAATATGAAAAAGAGCTGGTGGATACCTGAAAGAATTAGATAAACGTTTTTACGGATTAACTAAAAATTATTTGTGTCTACTGGCTTATGAGTATGCGGAGAAAACAATATTCACCATCCATTTAAGAACAATTAAGCAGGTGAGCAGTAATACGCCAATTTTATGCGACGAAACCAAGAGCTAATGCTAAGTGTAATGCCAAGCATACACCTTTCCATTCCCCTCTGTGCTACCCGGAGTGTTTGAATTGATTGTGATGTGAGTGTCCATGTTTCACTTCCGTATGTCAAAACAGGCAGAACGCACTGATCAAAAACTTTTCTCTTCAGACAAAGTGGGAGTTTGTTCTTAAACACCATGTTGAGCCTGCCAAATACGTGCCAGCCACACTTAACGCGCCGTTCCACATCCCGGGCCGGTATCACCCTCCATTGAAATTCTTTGCCCAAAGTAAATGTAGTGGTCCACCACCTCTAAGTCGCTTCCTAAAATAGATATTCTTCTCTTTTCAGTAAATTTGTTGTTTGACTCTTTTTAAGGTTTGTTTTTAAGCCAAACGGCTCTACTTCTTTTTGCAGCTCTTGTATGTGTCTTTGTAGTATATATATATATATATATATATATATATATATATATATATATATATATATATATAATATATATATATATATATATATATATATATATATATATATATATATATATATATATATATATATATATATATAATATATATATATATATATATATATATATATATATATATATATATATATATATATATATATATATATATATATATATATATATATATATGGACGAGACGGAGATCCAGACGTCAGCCAAGAAACCGCTGAAAGTTATATCTGTAAGAGGCAAAAGCAGGTTGGCTCAATTTCATCATCTGAAGGTGGTACTTTGTTGTTCAGCGAAATGTTCAGCGAATTGTTCAGATGTTGTTCAGCGTTGAAAATGTATTTCCCGAAAGAAGAAAAATCCCCGTTATATTGACGTTATTTTGACGGGACACCCCCGGAACACACCCTATTTGAAAAATATTTTGAAAGAGTGCTTGACAAGCGGCAAAAAGCTTATCCGGTCCAAAGGGTAACGTTTTTTGATGTAGGCTCAATATTCGCAGAAGTTTATTTAAATATTTTACTTAATAATTTTACAGACCTCGATTTCGCACCCTCAATTGTGGCCGATATTATCAACCAAGTAGATTCGATAGAAATTCCTATAAATACGGCCTCTTTAACAACTGATGTTGATGGGTCATCCGGAGTGCCCAAAGAAAATTTAGTTCAAGTTACAGATGGGGTAAAAATTATTCAAACTGGCATTGAACATAAATCAGCTAATATAAAGAAGGACTATGATGTTGAGAAAAAACCTAACCCAACAACCGAACTGATTATAAACAAAACACACGAAAAAAAAAAACCACGAAAGTTGGAAATTTTAACTTCTACTTCTGTAAAGAAGAAACTGCACAAAAGGAAAATACAAAACTATGTCTAGAAGATGATGTAAAATGTTTGGAATGTAAATGGCTGTTCTCAAACTTGCGTTCAAGGGAGGTCTAGATTCAATGTAATATTTGTAAGAATTGGGCTCATAAATTATGCATTTATTATAAAACTGGGGTGTATTGTTGCGATCAATGCAAATATAGTATTATTTCAAACAGACATTAATACTAACCCAACCGAAGTATTTCCGCTGCATGAATGAGAAACAACATATATATTTTTTACTTCTAAAATACCAAAGTTTATGTTCATTTTATAATCGTTAATAATTTTTTTTTGATGTTTACTTCTTTTTTTATTTGTAGAAAAAAATACTCTAATGTATTTGGAAAATCCTGATCGATATTGCTTTGAAAATCCTGCGATCTTTTGCAAGTTATTTATTTTATCTTTTGCAGATTTAGTTGTAATTATTTGAAATTTAACGTTCCAAATATCTGTGTGCACAATGTAAATATAAATTTAACTGTATATGCAAACTCCATAAAATCCAAGTAAGTTTCAGTGTTTTATAATAGTAAATGTGAGGTGATCGGCGATGCCCGATACTTCCTTAGACTTCAGAATTCTCGGGAGCACCTATTCCCAACTGCTGTGGAACCCAGCAGTTGGATGTCTGATGCACTCAGTACTGTTGTCTTATTGGACGCAGTCCAAAGAATTCTAGCAATGCATATATACGCCATCCGACGGGAAGTTGGCGAAAAGTATGGGTTGTTGACTGTGGATGGGGTCTTCCTATTCTTGACGAGAGAACACATGTCGGTGTCCTGAAGAGTCTACACATCAAGAGACGAAACATGTGCCCTCCAATTGAAGGGATGGGTGGAACCCGTCCCTAGTCAAGTAATCAACAACATATTCATTTAGGCGGAGACGCAGGTTGTTGTGTGTTCCACATGAGATTGTGGAAGCCAGCAGATGGGTGTCGGATGACACTCAGCATTGTTGTCTCATTGGACACATTCCAAAGAATTCTAGCCCTGCATATATATGCCATCCGACGGGAAGTCGGCGAAAAGTATGGGTTGTTGACTGTGGATGGGATCTTCCTATTCTTGACGAGAGAGCACATGTCGGTGTCTTGAAGAGTCTACACATCAAGAGTCGAAACATGTGCCCTCCAATGGAAGGGATGGGTCGGGCCCGTCCCCAGTCAAGTAATAAACAAAATATTCATTTAGGCGGAGACGCAGGTTGTTGTGTGTTCCACATGAGATTGTGGAAGCCAGCAGATGGGTGTCTGATGACACTCAGCACTGTTGTCTTATTGGACAGTACAAAGAATTCTAACACTGCATATATACGCCATCCAACCTGCCCTGAAAAGTCTAAACATCAAGAGACGAAACATGTACCCTCCAATGGAAGGGATGGCTGGGGCTCGTTCCCAGTCAAGTAATCAACAAAACAAACAAAAAATAAAATATACATACATATATATATATATATATATATATATATATATATATATATATATATATATATATATATATATATATATATATATATATATATGTGTGGGTGTGTGTGTGTATGTATGTATACCTGTATCCGATACCTGGCCGACATCGATACTTATAACGTTATTAATAATTAATAATAAAAGTCTTCATTTGAATTTGTGTAAAGTATCTTGGTAAGGCAAATAAAATAAAATCATGTGAAAGTACATTGAATATTCACAGTTTATGTAAGTATATACCAGTTTACGTGAAAGTAAGACCAATAAGAGATAACATAACACAATAAGAGATTATTGACTTTGAAACGTTCTCGTCTTTAACCCTTATTAAATATTTTATGAAATTATACGATATAAACTTGAAATAAACAAAACGATCCATAGTTGCAATTGTCGTTTTAACGAAGTTGTTCCAAGTTTAATTTAAATGCGCCACGGCAGGCGTGTTCCTTGCGAAACGTCTGGCTTCCCATCGAAAAAGACTTTGATCTATTTGCTCGCTAAATAAACTCTGTTAAATAAGCAATTTTCGCACTCGTTTTGTCAAACGAAATCTGAATTTATTGCCTTTCGAATATGCGAACGTCTCTGCGTTTCCTAGAGCAAGAACATTACTCTACGAAATCGGTTTCCGCGTTTTGGGGATACTGCAACGATGGGAATTAGTTCAGATGCTGTTCGTGTTTGTTTTAGTAGATTTTTGGCTTGGGTGATCTTAATTACTAAATAATATAGACAGTATGTTATTTTATTTGGATTATTTTAATTGTTTACTTAATAATTACTTTACTTTTAATTGTTTACTTTAATAATGGGTGAAAGTTTTCTGTTGCATAATATAGCTATGAGGATCGTTCATCAAAACAGTTAGAAGACTACTGTTCAATTTTCAAGTGAGGTATGGGCGCTGGGAGTAGTAAAAGAGGGAATATTAGGAGTATGGGAGAGAAAGGTACTAAGAAAGACATTTAGAAGAGCTGAAGACCGGTGGGAGAGGCGAAGCAGGAGTTGAAAGAGCATTTTAAGGAATAAGACATCATACACAGTATAAAAAAATCCGTCATTGCGTCAAAAAAAGTCTGTGTTAAATATTTAAAACTTTTTTGTGTTGATTTGACACAACACGATTCTGTTGTTCATTCGGTTTATTTTTTAACACAAAAAAATGTTATTTCGTTCAATAGTAACCCTTTAAATGTGTCACTATAAAATTAACACAAAATTGTGTTGATTTTACACTAGTCATTTGTTGAAGACTCCGTCCCACCTATTATTTTTACGACGCTATCTTCATTGCATACAATATATGTGTTTACATGTTTATTGTGGCACGGTATAAATATTATCAATTATTATAAATTATATTAAACTATCAATAATAATCGAAACGCAACAAGTATTTAAATTATATTTAAATATATAGAAATAAAGTGAGGTTATACATTATTTCATTCTAACGGTGGGATTTTTTTAAACATTTAAATATGTCAAAATTTTTATGTTTGATGGTAGAGTATTTTAACACATATTTTTGTTACATTTAACATTAATTTGTCTTACCTGGTTGACACAAAGCATTTATGTTAAAATGACACAAACATTCGTGTTAATCGTTTTTTACATGCGATTTGTGTTAAAAGTGACGCAAAATTTTGTACACTATAGGAATTGTGATATCCCAGATATTGAGAGGTTAGGGCATATTTTTAGAATGTAGGAAGATCGAATCCCAGAAAAATTATTGGAAATTTGTGCAGAAGGCAAGAGGCTAAGATTAAGATGCACAGAGGAGGCAGAGGAAGATATGCAGAGAATAGAAATTATTTAATTGAAAAGAAAAGCTACGAATGAAGAAACATGGCGACAAATAGTCAATCAAGGCAAGGGCCTTGTATATATATATATATATATATATATATATATATATATATATATATATATATATATATATATATATATATATATATATATATATATATATATATATATTGGTACCTATAAGTAATCAATTATTACTAGTGTGGAGTATTTGCCTCAGTCTAGTTCAGAATGTGAATGAATAAAAATGTGTTTTATTAAGCAATATTATATGTGGCCTTGACTTTTGTGACAACTAAATTAAAATGCCTTTATAACACCGGTGTAAAATGGCGGACAATCAACCAACTAAAGAACATTTACGCCATTGCATGCTGTTTCATTTTCGATCGGGTGTTAATGCAATGGTTGCAACAAAGAAACTTTGTGATGTGTATGGAGACGTATTGAAAGTTAATAAGTGCCAACGCTGGTTTAGAACATTTTCTAATGGTGATTTTGACTTATCTGATAGCGATCGAAGTGGATGCCATGAAGACTTTGATAATGGCGATTTAAAATTACTGGTGGAAACTGATCCCAAATTGAGTATCCAGGAAATAGCGAACACTCTTCAGGCTACTTGGTTAATAGTTCAAAGATATCTTCAAGAAATCGGGAAGATTTACAGGCAGAGTATATGGGTTCCACATCTATTGTCGGATATGAATAAAAAACAACAGCGTACAATTTGCACATCTCTATTGAGTAGACATCGAAATGATCTGTTTTTACGAAACATTGTTACTGGTGACGAGAAATGGGTCTTGTTCAACAACGACAAGCGTACCAAACTCATAAACTATCCTTCAGCTTAAATAAGTTGTTACTGTGCGTATGGAACACTGTGGTGACATAATTAATTTTAAACTATTGACACAGGGAGAAACAGTTACGGCTGAATTGTATTGACAACAATTGGATAGATTACGTAACAAATTGTTGGTAAAACGGGCAGCTCTGGTCAAGAAAAGAGGGGAAATATTGCAACACGATAATGCCAGGCCGCATTCAGTAGGATTACCACAAGAAAAAATAAGGCAGCTAAACTGGGAGGTTTTACCACATCCTCCATATTCTCCAGACTTTCGATTGCACCAATCGCCGTGCAGACTGCAGTTTTTGGATTTCCTCACCAAAAGACAACTTTCTAGAACCCTCGAATACACAGTGTATAGAAAACCAACTCACCCCGATCGATACTTCAACGTTAAATCCCATCATCATCCTTCTCAAATTCAAGCAGTAGCGAACACCTTGATTTCCAGATCTTTTCTATTGACGCTACCAGATACACGAAGCGAGGAACTACCAAAAATATCCACAAGCCAATTTTGGAGGAGCCAAAGAGATAGCGAATACTGAAAACTACAAGGTCCGATCAATCGGAGAAGCCCTTGAAATAGAAGAATGGGGTGAGCTAAATACGCTAAACGACGCTCGCAACATTTCAAAAATATGGAAATCACTTCTGGAAAAAGAAGAAACACGGCAAGTATGAGGAAGAAAAATGAATAAACGGACGCACCACAGCGTTGCTGAGTGCCGCGAATAGTCTCGAACTACCCTGATATAATCTGCGCAGTTGCCGGCCGCCTATAAGAGCAAGCACAACGATCCGTGCACGTCAGTTGGACTCTTCAGTCGAAGCGGACAACACTTGAAAATGCCAAATGAAATTTTGGCGAAACGTCGTGGCTTTTCAAAGAATGAACGGATCGACACCGGAATGATTTAGAAACATTATCCACTATCCAATATTGCTTTTAACATCATATATATATATATATATATATATATATATATATATATATATATATATATATATATATATATATATATATATATATATATATATAAATATATATGATGTTAAAAGCAATATTTTTTAATATCAATATTTTGCTGGTGATTATTATTAGCTGATATTTTAAACAGTACTACAAAAAGTTCAAAGAAAACGGAGGACTTTTTTGTTACTTTAGTAATCATTTATATAAGGAATCTTTTATATGCTGTTGCCAGTCAACTATCTGAACAGACGCGGTTTTTTGGCTGAAAAGAATTTCGACGTTTCGAAAATCGAATACTAAACAATTTAGTTTCATTTCCACGTATCAATTTTTTGTCATAACAAAACAACACCTCAACGAACGAAAGTATCAACTACTGATCTGAATCGTTTTCTATTTCGTTTTCCTCACGGAAAAATACATTTCTCCGGGAAGCGTGAAAATTTCTTACCTGCCTCTGTCACATCGACTGACGGGAATCGTACACGAAACAAAAGAATATCACGACCTACCGAAACTTCGGTCGTGTTGAGAATCGTTCGGTAGCGTCATTTAGAATAATAGGCAGCTCTGAACTGACTGATGAAGCCGTCTACAGGGGGGTTTAATTGGGGCGAAAAAGTGTTTAGAAAAAGTAGAACGCATCGTGGCAGGACGCATTGTTTTTTATTTTGAATAGAATGTTTGGGCGATGACATCGTACATGTTTTTATGACAGGTAGTGTATCTGTGCAATCAATAAATCTGCCTGTCTGGTTGCCTTGAGTTTAATTTTTTTATCTCCTTCATTGTTTTTTCAAGCAGTTCGTTATAAAAGATAGATTTGTCCTTGAGGGGAGAACACCTTTAATTATTTAAGTGAACTTAAAGAATTTATAAGGTACATATTAAAAATGTTACTATAGTCTATTTATTGATGAAATAAACTAAACCCAAACTTATTCACGCATATTGCACGTGACCGTTACAGGACCGCAGTAAGAATTGTCCTTTTTTTTTGGCCGGGATATAGCTAATATCGACAACTTCATCAGCTGTGTCCGTATCAGACATTTTATGGAAACAAAATACAATTATCAATAAATCGAATGCAATTCAATTAATGAAAAAAAAACTCTGGGCAGTGCATGAGTTACTGCCGCCAACCCTGTGTTTCTGTCGAACGGCAACCTGCCTATCATATGGGTTTTTATTGGTGATTTAAATCGGCTCAACCTATTCCCGCCAATAATTGAGGCGCTCAGCGTTTCTGGGTAAAATATCACGTGCTGATGATGCGTTGGTCATTGTTTATGTCTACTGTCTTTCTTGGGTGAACAGACTTTAATATCAGGGCTGAACAAGGAGTATTTGAAATGTTTTAGAATTATTATTAGTAAAGTGTTAACCTCCCGTTGACCGGATATAAAATTGAGTGTTTACTTAAATATGGCGTTGCTGGTAAAACATGTTTTGAACTGTCGAGTTTCGAGCTAAATAAAGAGCATTTGCGGCACGTACTGCTTTTCTTTTTCAATCAAATCAAAAGAAAAACTTGAGTGAAAGACGTCGTATACTTGTGGAAATATTCGGTAACAATATCCCAACGCAAGACACTGGTGGGCGTTGGTTTAGATGATTCAAAAGTAGTAATTTCGACTTGAAAGATAAAGAACGCCCTGGTTAACTGAAAAAAAATGGAGATGCCAAATTGGAAGAAGACGATATGTAAACTCAACAACAAATGGCAGAGAGACTGAATATATATGGATAGCCAGGTCGTGAAAACGACCATAGAATTTCAGGTAAACTGGTTTTCTGATATGCCCTCTCTTTTGCTTTGTCGGTCAGCATGCAGGCTACCTGCCGGCGGTAGAGGTTGCATTTACCTGTGCACATAATATCTATACAGGAAAAACTATTAACTTTTCAAATATTTTTATGATTTTTTTTCACTGACTTTTATCAACTTTTAGAAACTTACATTTATAATTGCGAGACATTTTTTTTTTGTGTATATATTGGGGCTGTCCGCGATACACGTGTCTGCTGTTTCATCACCAGTTACACCAACATAAATTGGTAGGTGATAGGCAAAAATTGAGATATAGCTATTTTGTGAGTTAGCTTCGTAAGCTCGTAGACTATGTAATGACCCAAGTATTGTATCCTTTTGTATTTGATTTGTAATGTTTTTACTTGCTGTGAAGAAATTATTTTTATTTTTTTAGCTTGATCACAAAATTCGCCTTCACGCTGCCAAGGAGGGCTCTCACAAGGGGGATCATAATTACTTTATATTTTGTATACAATTCACTTAGATTGTAAACGAATTTCTGGTATTTTGTTATTTTTTCCGGTTTCTTTTCTAGATATGCTGATATCTGCTGGACACGAGTATTCAACCCCATAAAAGATCCTTTCTTTTACATCTTATATTGCTAGGTCCGGTTTATTAGCTTCTTTTTTTCCGGATTGTGATCGGAAAATTCCAGAAAAATTTGCAGTTGGTTGCAAACCACTGATTCAATTTCAAGCGGTGCATATCATAAAGAAATCTAATACGGTAATACAGAATCTTTGGAGCCGAATTGTGTCTCTCTGTATAAAAAGTCGGTGCTTAGTGAGAGCAAGCACTAAGGATATGCATTAGAGTTTCCGGATGACTTTTACAAACCTGACTGGTGGTGCTGATGTTTTGGTGAAGTATTTCAGAGCAGTACCATCTCGTGGCAATAACTCTATCCTGGGCTGCAGTTATAAATCCCTCAGTCTCGGATTTCAATCCAGCAGAATACATAAACTGAAATGTATGTTTTTTTTTGACAATGCCTCTGTTTCGATGTTTTTGTAGAACATGCCATGCATGACTTTTTTGTTGTGTCCTTCCTGTAGAATTTTCCTTTGCTGAAGCGTGAGGAGTTGTTTTCATTTTTCATTATTAAGACATAGTAAAAAGCATTCTGGATACTCCACCTCAAGTAGAATTTGTTGTTGCTCAGCAGCTCTCAGAGCGTGATGAACAAGGAATGCACCTTTGTTAGCCAGTTTATCCTCTGTTAGAAAGAGTAATAGTGGGTCTTCTGATCGAAGAATACTCATGCTGTATTTATGATAGTCCTGCTGTAACAAACCTCAACACTCAACAAACCATTGCCATTGCCATTGCCATTGTCTAGTAATTAATAGTAGTACTATGTAGTAATTTTAGTTCATCAATTTTCCACTTGAAAGTTCCAAATGTTAATAGAAGAGTTGGAAGGGCTAAACTGTTCATGGCAGAAATCTTATTCCGTTCAGAAAGACAGGAAAACCATACTTTTTCCGATATGGTTTTGTGTTTTTGAGCGAGTCTTTTTTTCAATTCTTCTGCATTGTGCATCGATCTCTATTCTACGCCAAGGTCGGTGTAGGTTTTATTATCACTTAAGTGATAAGAACGGATCCATCTATAAGAATCATAGCTTGTTGATGCTGCTTCGGCTTTCCTCTCTGGGTATGGTAAATCAAAAGTTTTTCATATCCTAATTCAATACCCACATCCTTGCTATATGCCTGAATAATGTTCAGACTGTTGTTCAGCTCATTCTCATTTTGGGCATATAGTTTTACATCATCAATATAAAACATATGAGTAATTTTATTTTGACGGCTTTTTGTTGGACCTGCTTTGTATCCGTTGGTTTTACGTTGTTCAAGCGATAGTGAGAGTAATGTCAACACAGTAATGTAGTAATGTCTGAATGATTGTGGCGTGTTCATATATTTTTTTTCCTTTATTTGTTTCCTTTATGTGTATATGAAGTAACGAGTGAAAGTAAATATATTTTTTTGTATATGCCAACGATACTTGCATTAACAACAATAGATTTTCATGACAGTGCCATACTACCAACAAATATATATATAGGTAATGTTTACTGTGTGATTGTTTATTGTACTGATTTAATTAATATTTGAGTACACAAATTATTTTTTAATAGTTTTGAAAACGGGGGGAGATTACCCTCCGAAACGTTAACGTTAAAAGTTTGTACATTTTTTTATAACATTTTTATATTTTTAAAATTTTGTTCGTTAGGCAAATTTATTGCAAAATAGAATCACTGAGAAATTTGTCTACGTTTGGTTTTTTGTTTTTTACCCAGTGATTCCTTCTTTATATAAGAACAGGTATTTTTGATATTTTTTGAGTTTTAGACAGTGGCGAAAAACCCAAATAAAGGAGAAAAAACAGTAATGTAGTAGTGACAGTAATGAGTAATGACAAAACATCAGGGGGCTCAATGAGTCACCCTGAAATTCACTCCGCTGATATTGCACATAATTAGTTGTGGTCTTTCCTATTATAAAATGGGTTTTTCAGAACTTAATTAAATTTAATATAGTATATATAAATTTGGGGATGTACGCTAAGATTTTTTAATAATAACTAAATGATTGAATATGAGGGACTGTCGAATGCTTTTTTATAATCCACCCAGGCCATCAAAAAATTTCGCTTATACTATATAACGTCCTGATATATAGATTGGCCTATTAATAGATTTTCTTTTACACCCGTTACTCCTCTTTTTGATCCTCGTTGTTCATTAAATTCCTCCCATACTGGATTTATTGTTCTTAATATTTTTTCATGCAAAACTGAAGTTAAAATTTTAAAATTTTATATAATGTATTTAAACACGTAATTGGTCTATAATTTTTGGGATCTTGTAGGTTATATAAAGATAAAGTAAAAAAAAAACTTGTAGATTAAAGTAATTCTACCTTCAGGAAGCCAACAAAGTATTTCTGTTTTTCCTTGAAGAATATTTGTGAAAATCCTCGCTATCTGTTTGTGTAGTTTGCCAGACATTTTGTCCATATTCATATATATATATATATATATATATATATATATATATATATATATATATATATATATATATATATATATATATATATATATATATATATTATTTATTATTATTATTATTTTTTTTTAAATATTTCAGTATGGCTGAAATTTGATGTTATTTAAATATTAAGAAATTAAAAATTAATTTGTCAGACAATAATTCGATTGTTAAACCAAGAGCCAGACCGATTTAAGGTCTGTTCACACACGTCAGTCACGTCACAGTTCAGTCACCGTTCCGAATAAGAACCGTCGCCGTTCAGTCTCTATTTTCTGTCAAGTGTTGTAAGTACCTATTATATTTTTGTTATGGAGTTTTCGGAGAACGGAAGAATAAATCATAAAGTACAGGGTATTGTCGAACGCACTCAATCAACTTTTCATCATCGCACATTTTTGTATAATCACTTTATAAATTCAAAAAAAACACTCCAGTCAAAACAAAAAAAAAATAGTTGACAAGAAATCTAATATTGACGGTTCGGTGACGGAGGTGGGGTTAACATATCTGATTCGGACCGGCTCAGTGTAGACAGTGCCACCTAACTTTCAAGAAAACATATCTTTTTTGTGATTGATTCTTCTCGGAACTGACGGAACGGAGACGTGACGTGACTGATGTGTGTGAATAGACCTTTAAGTTGAAAAGTATTGCGCGGTATTATGCCGGTAGTCAGTTGCAAAATAAATTGCTGGAAAAGAGACAGAAAACATTAAGTTAACGTTCGTAGCGTTATAGTATGAAAACAATAAAATTTGAGCATTGAATAGAAGAATAAAATTAGAATCAGACTAAATTGAAATTAAGGAAATTAAGAAAATAAATTATTTGAAGTATCAAAAATTACATTTTTTATTTTAAATGCTTTGATCATTACACGCAAATTACATTTGAATAAAATTTTTTCATTCTATAATTGTGTCACAAAAAAACTGATGCATCTTCATAGTCATCGTAACTGCTCTCATTATCATAATTATTGTTATCATAATCTTTTGAACTCTTGTCACTTTTTAGTATTCTACCATCTGTAACGAAATAAAAAAATATAACATTTAGGTAACTCGTTCTATTCGTTATTTTTAAAAAAAATTTTACCTTTAATAATAATATCAGCTACTGTCGAAATTTTGAATTTCATTAATATCAGAATTTTTAGATCGATAAGTATTAGAAAATAAATTAAATTGTAAGTCAATGACGTTCGACAGTATGGCGGACCCCCTACATATTACAAATAAATTTATCTAAGGTGACAAATGTACGCTCGAGTAATTTTTCGTCATCAGTAATAATACTTAAAACCTTGAACTTTTATACTTGAAAAACCTTTGAACTTGTTATACTTGAAAACTGGTACTTTTCTGATTCGTCCAGCAATTTGAAAGGTCTAAGTTTACTTGGCCGAAAGAAAGCCGATGTGCAATCGCACCCTGTGATTACGTTAAAAACACGGTAAAGCTTTAGATAAAGAACTACCAAGGATTTTGTATAATTCATTAATGTTTATATAGCGATCATTATTTCCCACTCCTATATTTATCCAAAGTTTTAGAGATGCGTTTAAATGGTCCATGTTGCCGAGAAGTATAATTGGAATATCTGAGTCTGAACGGCATCTAACAATTTCAGCGTCGAAATTTATTTGGCAAATATGATATGTAATCCGAGAATCTAATTCTTAGAACTCTTTACATGATAATGAATTTCCCAACAGTTTTAATATCTTTGTTATTTTCAACCCGGTATGAGCAGTGGCGGTTGGTTCATAATGGCACGTGGGCACGTGCCCTACTTAAAAAAATAAAAAAGTGAAGTGAAGTCGCGTTTCTAGCGACTACAACAAACTGTTTACGTTTTGTGAAGATTTGCTTGAGCCAAGTTAATCTTCGCTCCAAATGTATATCGATATATTTTGTGTTTTCAAGTTGTAAAAGTTTGTGTCGAGTGGCCAAATACACGTGTGGTCTAAGAAAGTCTCCATGGAATGAAATATCCTTGCTCAGTGGCGCTTGGTTCTTAAGGGCACATGGGCACGTGCCCTATCTAAAAATTATAAAGTGGAAAAAATAATTTCAGATTTTATATTAATTTATTCTCTGTTTTGCCTATGATTACGCTTTTTGCGATTTCGATAGTCTAACATCCAAAATGTCATTCGCGGTAACGAAATAGATCGTGGGTTGCCGCAGTGCACCGATTAAAGAACACGTTCTTTGGGAACAGACAAGTTTGTGCCGCCACTGTTTTCTTTACTTAAAGACAGCAATGCATCGCTTTGCTAGTAACCCGGAGATTGAACGCATTTATAACGTGTGCCCCACTCTCAATAGTCAGGTGTTCTTTCGCCATCGCGCTTTTCGACTTTTCGAATGGTTGCAAAGTGAATGTTTTGAACGATTACATTAGTGAAGATGAATTCAGTGCAATATATGAATAGAAATAATGTTACACTACCATTTGAAGACGGAATAGTCATTAAAAATCACCAATTAAATCTAATAATTGAAATGTACTGTACAATAGAAAAAGGTGTAAAGGTGTTTTTTTGCAAATCTGTTTCGCATTTCCCGCTTTCTTTTCTCAATCATCCAAAAGGGCAATCATTCTGGACAGCGTAGTGAAAAAGCGTCTACCCCGTGCGGCCCCTGCCAGATAGAACTTTACGTCTAAATGTATGAATACTGTTTACATTTACAAAGAAGAATTGTTAACATGCCTTAAAGAAATTATGGTCGTCGAGTCGGAAACAAATTCTATTAATCAAGCTCAGGGGTTAATAAATTATTTGGTGGATGATAATTTTAAATTTTGGTTGTTTTTCTTCAATAAAATAATGCCTCGTTGGGACATTTTCTTTTATCAACTGCAAAGCAGGCAACCAGATGCACTTAAAGTTAAGATAAATTTGGTAACATTTTCAGCAGACATTCAAAATATTAGAGACAATATAGAAATACAAATTAATTAAGAATGTGGTAACTTAACTGGTGAAGAATCTACAACGATCATAGAGAATCGCAGAAAGAAACGGAAATTTACTGACAAGGAAGATCCCAATCCGAATGTCAGGATATATAAGGAAATCTGTGGTACCATAACCATATAGGTTCATGAACGTTTTGGTTTCGATCTATACCTAACTGTTGCAAATTTATTTGAAACTGAAAAATTTGGTGAATACCGAGCCGTCTTTCCAAATGAAGACATTAAATTTGTGCTGTAACCTGTTTGCAAACGTAAATTACTTAAAATTAAAAAATTAACTCTTGGTAATGTACGCACGGGACGATTTTATGAAATGTAGTGGGGCTATGCCGCTGTTACAAATGTTTATCCAAAACAATTTAACATTAACATTTAGTGAATCTGTGGAATTGCTAACTGTTTTGTGTACCGTCCCTAGGAAGACTGTGGAAAGCGAAAAATGTTTCTCTACCCTCAAGCGAATCAAAACATTTCTAAGAAACACCATGGGCCAGGAATGGCTGTGCGCGTTAGCAATTTTAATTTATTTTAATAATCAGTCATCGACCACCTTGTTGCTCAGAAATTTAGGAGGATGGACTCCAACTACCAACAGATTTAATGGTCATTGTCCTATGGCGAGTTTAACAAAATTTTATTACCTAGGTACCTATTTGAAAATTTGATGTCTGACAGTTACACTCGTATTTCTACACAGCAAAGTGTGTGTATGATACTAAGAAATATAAAATTTTTGGTTGCGACACATTTCCCTATCTCCATTCCACCTGTTTTTTTCCCCCACGAATTACCGTTGGATATGAGTAACACTTGTTGACACTTACGTAATTATTTTTATCGTCGATAAAAGGAGTCATTATAACTAGCGCAATGATTCATTAAAAAAAATAACTAGAGCTTCTTTAAACTGAATATTTTTAAGTTCAGCTACGAAATTACGTGGTTGAATTTCATTACGTCTGCTTGAAACTTGGCTGGAAACCGCGATCGCTGTCAATCTTTTATTGAAGGTCAAAAATTCTGATCAAAGACAATATCGATGTGAGTTGATTTAAATTGTGATATCAATATTGAGGAACTTTTTCGATATGTCATTGAAGGTTTGATGTACTTCTTTCATAAGGTGTAACATGAAGAAACAATCTAAAATACTGATATCAAAACATAACGGTTGCTGATTGATATATATTGTTACCGATTTTCTTTTCAATTAATTAGACTAATTTTGCTTTATCTGTTTTACAAATACGTACCATTTACATGGCAGATTGATGTTGGCACCGGCGTAAGTGGAAATGTCAGTACTTTCTCAATATCGACCTTGTGAGTCATATATATCCCCAACATTCGACCAAATAAATATCTTTGCATTCTTAGTTCGATAATTTTATTCCCAAGACTTAGTTTTTTCTTTTTTGGAGCATCAGCAAAATTAAACACTCGATTTTTTTTATTGGCCTGTCAAATCTATACTCATCTTCAGCACATTTACTAATGAACTGCTTTCTTAAATCATCACCATTTTTTTCGATGTTCAATGAGAACTCAGCTACATCTTGAGAAACAGGCTTTTCAGTAGCAATATTATAAAGATTATTTTTATCTAAATCTGGATCAAATAGATTTAAATTTTTTCAAATATATCAACAAAATCGGTAATTTATTTTCCATAAATTCTAATTCGATTAAGTCTGCAATCACGCCTTTCAAATATCTTAGTCCACAAACATCGAGAACATGGGATATCAAAGGAGCTCTAACAATGTGGCTTTTTATCCAGCGTTCACGTGCAGATATAGAATTGGTAAAATGTGCAATTTTACTGAGACGTTTAGCAGCATCAGCATTGACTGTTTGTTTCAGTGTATGATCTATTGGTCCAAAATGGCTTATCGGTTACATCATAATTGGAACTTGAAGCAGCATCATCTGATGTGGTCTCACTAATATTTACTGGAGTATTTGGTAATGACGGAGTTGAACTAGATGTGCTGGAAAGATCTGCTATTGATGAATAATTAGTGTTAGATAAAGTACGATACTTAGCCATTATGACCGTAAAACTACTATAACATTGTTTATGATATCCATCAGTGTTAATATTTTTACCTGTATATGTATTATGCGCAAATGCAAATGCAACCTCTTCTGCCAGCCAGGTAGCCCGCAAGCTAATCGAGAGAGCGAAAGAGAGGGCATATAAAAAAACCAGTGTACCTAAACTTCTCTCTTGAATACGTTGCTAGCTCTTAGACTAGAACGCTTGTCGCCGAACCATATTTCATCATCTGCGTGTCATGGGAAAGATCCAGAAGACAGAAAAATGGATACCACATGAGCTGAATGACAGACAGATGGCAAAGCGAAAAACGGTGTGCAAAATTTCGCTTTCTCGTCACAAAAGAAAACCTTTTTTTGCATTAGATCGGGATTGGAGAACAAAAATGGATATATTTCGAGAACCCAAAAGGTAGAAAATCACGGGGTGACTCTATACAACCACAAATATCGACTGCAAGACCAAATCGCTCTGGAAAGAAGACCATGTTATGCATTAGAAAAGGGTCGTGTACCATGAGGTTCTCAGACCCGGTGAAACAGTTAATACCGCTAAATAAAGTCAACAAATGATGAATTTAAACCATGCATTGATCGAAATGCGACCAGAGTGACTACAAGACACGAAAAAATGATTTTGCAGCACAACAACGCCCCATCACATTCAGCGAAAGCGGTCAGAGACATTACTTCTGCACTTGGCTGGGAACTCTTTCCCTATCTGCCGTACTCACCAGATTTGGCCTCTTCCGACTATCACTTAACTTCATCGATGTCTCATGCACTTTCCATCAAACACTTCAACAATTACGAAGATGATGACGACTACCTCAAAAGATGTACAGTTTTTCTGGGAGGGCATCCACAAATTGCCAGAGAAATGGGAAAAATGTGCAGTTTGCGTTGGCGTATACTTTGAATAAGCCATTTTTTGCTTTCCTTCCAAATTTAACGTGTTACAAAATAATTATTAACCGCCACACTTGATGAGTCAACTGTCAACAATACTAGCAAATTAATAACATTTTTATTTGATTTAATTAATTTTATAAAGCAGAGTCGTTAGTTTTACAAATTGAGTTATTTGTCATATCAAAAAAAAATACCGTCAAAATGTAAATATATTATGGGAATGAATATTTAGTAATATCACTTTATCGTACTCTTTCTCTTAAAATACCTTCGACACAAAATCATATCAGCACCCAGCGGAGAATATAAAAGAACATATTGTGCTCGTTTCTGGGACAGGTGCTTTAATATTCGCCTGTCGTTCATTCGGGTTTAGTTAGGTCTTCTTTTGTTTTATTAGGAAATATATTATTCAGGTAAAATATGAATATGACAGATTATCTTGTGATTATATATATATATATATATATATATATATATATATATATATATATATATATATATATATATATATATATATATATATATATATATATATATATATATATATGTTATTATTATTATTCACGTATGAGCCCTGGTGGACCACGCGAAGTATAATTAGAGGCGTTTGTTGTTGTTAGCTTTCCTTCATTCTTTTGCTATGAGCTTTCTTCCTTTCGTCACACGAAGTTGTTCCCGTCTTTTTTCTCCCTGACCAACCTTCCAAATATCACCCTTGTGTCTGAAACAGCCTCTATCCAGAATTTCACTTTGTGTAATAGTTGCTTATCTTATCTTAGGTCCTCTTTAATTGCAGCAATCCATATAATTATTTCTTTACTTTATATTATATTACTTTAGCTCTACTCCTATTTTCATAAAATTCGACTATTTGTCTAGTTAGCCTACTCGGATTCATCCGTTTTATGTGTCCGTAAAGCTTAAGTCTTCTTTTTCTAATATTGCTATGTATATCTGTGTATTGTTTGATTTCTTGGTTTTGTCGAAGTCGGTATGTTGTGCTATTTATTTGTTTGGGGCCTAGGATTTTTTTTCCTTCTTTTCAATGTCCTCGATGTCTCTCTTTCTATATATAGACTATTTCTACCCTATATAGACTGGCTTAATAACTGTGTAATGTGTCAGTTTTGTGTTTTTAGATAGGTATTTTTTGTTGTAAATATTTTGTCTAAGTCTCAATGCCGTTTCCATTTTTTGACATCTACCCATATTGGCCGCTTTTTCCAACCCATTTTCAATGATTATTTCACCCAAATATTTGAATTGACAGACTCGTCTGATGTTACCATATTTTGTTTTTAGAAATGGTGTTCTTAGCCTGTTACAGGTCATGAATTGTGTCTTTTCAAAGGAAATTTGGAATCCTACCTTTTCTGCTGTTTCTTTTAGGATTGCAATCTGTTGATGATGGTTCTCCCCAGTTTAATGGGCTGGTCAATATTCAGGGCCGACTTTTATTCACGCCACTCCTGTATTACTTTTTCTAGAACACAGTTAAATAAAAGTGGCGAGAGTCCATCCCCTTGTCTCACTCCAGTTTTGATTTCGAATTTCGTGTTAGTTAATGTTGTTTTAATAATTGCCAGCGTTTTCAGATCTAGTCCTTGTTCTTTCAAGATTCGAAATAAAGATTCGCGGTCAGTAGAATCATATGCTTTTTTGAAATCTACAAATATACAGACGAGATTTTTATTGTTCAGTTTTTGATCTCTTAGGATCAACTTTAGATTCAAGATCTGTTCAGGGCAGGATCTGCTCGGTCGAAAACTTGCTTAATATTCACCAATTTTAGGTTCTAACTGTCCCTGTGCTCTGTCTAGTAGACATTGAGATAGAATCTTGTAACAAACTGGGAGAAGAGATATCCCTTTATAGTTGTTTACATCCGTTCTATCTCCTTTCGTGTGTAGTGGATGGATTTGAGCATCTTTCCAATCTTCCGGAATCCGTTCGGTTCGCCAAACTTCTTGTAGAATTTTGGTTATTTCCTTGATTGTACCTGGACCAGCGGATTTCAAAAGCTCAGCAGTGATTCCATCTTCACCAGAAGCTTCGTTATTTTGAAGCCGCTTGATTTGCCTAAGTATTTCATCTTCATTCGGTGGTAATGAATCTGGGTTTGTTTGTTTAGGGTTTGGTGTTGGTAATTTGTTTAAGGGCTCAGGACGGTTTATTAGAGGACAGTTATTTAGAGTTAATTGTCAGTTTTCCTTTTGGAAGCAAATACTTTGAGGTTGATAGCCTGTTAATTTAGTTTTAAATCGTAAAGTGTCGCAATGTATATATATGAGCATTGGTTAGTCTCTTGACCGGGAGGAAGCCCCACCCATCCCTTACATTGGATGGCACATGTTTCGTCTGTTGGTGGTTAGATTCATCAGGGTACCGACATATGCTCTCTCGCCAAGAATAGGGAGTCCCTCTCCACAATCAAACAACCCGTATTTTCGCCGACTTCTCGTCGGATGGCTTATACTTGGAGTTTTTTGACTTCTTTGGACTGCGTCCAATGAGACTACAGTAATAATACTGTTAGTTATGCACCCCCGACCGTTGGGGAATTGATATTTACCGTTCCAAAGAAAGTTATTGTTTTCAGTTTCAGACGTTGGCCAGAGGTCTCCGACTCCCTCTGAAAGATTTTGCGTTTAAGCCTGGGCGTCCCAGAATTCGAAAGTCCGGTTTTACCAGCAAAGCTGGCAGAGGATTGTGTACCCCCTAGGGTAATTTTGTAATTATTAGAACGCTTCATCTTGTACTTTTAATTAAAGGTTTGAATCATGACGATTCAGATATATATATATATATATATATATATATATATATATATATATATATATATATATATATATATATATATATATATATATGAAGATTCCTAATAGACACTTTTAACATATAAGTAGAGTAGTAACTCCAAGATTACTTTATATTATTTAGTACCATCGTTATTACTGTTATTTTTCAAAATATAGTAATCCATAAAGAAATAAACCTTTTTTTTCTTTAACTTTTTAAAACCAAAGTTACTTTGAGTGATTTTTTTTTAACTATTACCGCCCCAAATGTTTGTGTTTGATAAGAAAGAAATTGTTGTAGCTCAACTCTAAGAGGTCGCTATTTTCATTTTAGTTTCCTATTAATTTAACATGGGAATTTTTGTTTTTTCATTTAAATTGGAATTACACTTAATCATTTATATTTTTAGCGAAAAAGGATTACATATTCAGAAAGCTGACTCTTTGAACTTTTCAAAACCTTATAATAACGCATGATTATTATATTTAGAGGACCAGTTACAGCCATCTGAAAATTATTAAATTTCTGACTACGGAGCAATTTAGTAATTGGTCTTCTAATTATATAATCTGAATATATAATCGTTATTTGCTAAAAATTTAATTGATTTAGTGTAATTTCAATTTAAATGAAAAAATAAAAATTTCCATGTTACAGTGCTCCTCTTTAGTGAGGATTTTTTTTTGCATCAAATACAAACATTTGGGACGGTAAGAGTTAAAAAAATGAAAACATTTTTTTGAACAATCCTAACAAATATATATATATATATATATATATATATATATATATATATATATATATATATATATATATATATATATATGTATATATATATTTATATATATATATATATATATATATATATATATATATATATATATATATATATATATATGTATATATATATTTATATATATATATATATATATATATATATATATATATATATATATATATATATATATATATATATATATATATATATATATATATATATATATATATATATATGTATATATATGAGCATTGGTTAGTTTCTTGATCGGGAGGAAGCCCCACCCATCCCTTACATTGGATGGAACATGTTTCGTCTGTTGGTGGTTAGATTCATCAGGGTACCGACATATGCTCCCTCGCCAAGAATAGGGAGTCCCTCTCCACAATCAAACAACCCGTATTTTCGCCGACTTCTCGTCGGATGGCTTATACTTGGAGTTTTTTGACTTCTTTGGACTGCTTCCAATGAGACTACAGTAATAAGGAGTTATACACCCCCGACCGTTGGGTTCCTCAATCTCATGTGGAACGCACAACAACCTGCGTCTGCGCCATAATGAGCATTGGTAGGTTGCTTGACCGGGAGGAAGCCCCACCCATCAAGAAGTCGGCAAAAATATGGGTTGTTTGATTGTGAAGAGGGACTCCCTATTTTTGGCGAGAGAGCATATGTCGAGCAACGGTCGGGGAAAAGATACATGGTGTAGAAAGTGAAACCAAATTTTCGAAAAAGTGAGATAATTTAAAAACGGTTGTTATATTAAGTTTAAAATCGGAGTAGTTGGTATTTAAAGGCGACAAATCCTAATTTGGTACTAGCTTAAGCCTAGAGAGCCCTTGCTGCCTACTTTGTGAGGAATTAACTCGCTCATATTTTTTACTCTATAAATCTGGGAATATCTTGACTTCAAAATATAGAAGAGTCATAATTCCTATGTAAAAAAGGTACTCTTGGCAAATATCGATATCTCACATCGTTTGCGAGATGTTACCCATTCAATGAGTGGAAAATAACGTACCACTGTTATACACATATTTTCAGGATTTTCGATATCTATTTTTACGTTTAAATACTCTAGGGAGAATACGAATACACCTGTTTCCATTCAAGAGTCTTCAAGAAATTTTACTTAATTTGATAAAAAAAAAAATAATGTGTATATAGTCAGTATATACTAGTAAGCCTGCAAAGGAACTAACGAATTACTCGTTTTCATTGCAATATTATTTACAAAATTTTCTTATAAATTTGGAGCAATAAATATGGTAAACTTTACAGAAATAATCTGAAGGAAATATTTCCAGTAATATTTTTTAAAATTTCTACATAGCGATGTGATATAGTTTATGCATTTAATAAAAATATTATTTAGTTTGTCGAGATCGAGAAATATTTGGAACATATCACGCCACATCAGCAATCGCCCATGAATTAGATGATCTATATCTTCTAGTGACATGTATCTTATACATGCTTCATATTCGTAATAGTTGTGAACAATACAAACATTTGCCTTTTAGCATTTAACACGGTGACATGTATTTTTTTTTCTTATTTTTGCCAGAACTGGTATAATCTGGCCTTCCACCTGACCCAGTATGACATTCAAGTTGAGTTTTGGGACACACTGTATATATATATATATATATATATATATATATATATATATATATATATATATATATATATATATATATATATATATATATAAGGGAATTAATTTTAAAATATTATTATTACTGTCAGGTTACGTATTTACTGTCAGGTTAGGTCATATTAGATAATTTAAGGTACAATAGTATGGGCTGTAAAGGAGAATAAATGATTGTGAATTGAAAGAAATGAAACCAATTCAACTTGGTAACGTAATGACGCTGAGCTTGTCCACCAATCGGAAACAAAAGGAAATTAAAGCAAGAAAAGGAGAGAGGGACTGAAGATGAACCTTTGAGGAATTCATTAATAATACTCGTCGGATTCCTCTAAATTTTAATTTCGAATCCAATAGCTTTTGCAGCTAGCATCAATTAAATCTTTTCTGAGGGTAAATTCGGAGAACAAATGAACCTTTCAAATATTTTATAGTCGGTGATATACATAAATTTACGTCTTTGTAAAATAATCTCAAATTGTTTCGTTTTTCGTTTTTTTTTAGAATTAGTTTTTTTTATTCAAGGAGAAAATTCAACTGTTAGATTTCCTTGTGTACCGTTAGATCAACATATAAGAAAATTGTTTCAAGCTTTGTAAAAAATAAGGTGACTTTTCCTTTGAAAATTTACGCCCGTTGCTTACCGATATAACTATTTGTTTTTAAATTGGTATGACTGTCCTTAATATGTTTTGATTTCGGAGATTTTTTAAAATAGATTTGTATTAAATTGTGTCCTAAAAAATTAATTTCTTCTGTTGATGTATTAGAAATGTTAAAAAACATTACAGTGGTAAACCTATATATCAAAAAAAGATGTTTACAAGAGGTACAAGTATTTTAGTGAATGTAGAGAGGCAGTTGAAGATGAACCCATTTCCGGAAGACTTTCCACGGCAGTCAATGTAGAAAACATTATCAAAATAAAGATTCTTGTACTGAATAATCGTCGATTAAGTATTAAAGTCCAACCGAAAAAAAATTCGTTCAGATTGCACTCCGAAATTATTATTCGTCAATTTTTTTATACAGCAATCCAGTTAGACTGAGTGCTGCTTCCCCACTGAGTATTCTCCTGATGCTGCATCGTCAGATTACCATCTTTTCAAATCTATTGAACATTTTCTTCGTGGAAAAAAAATCTTACTGCGATTCCCTCTTTTTACAAAAAAGGAACAGAAATGTTGTCAGAGAGATGAGCGTTGATTGTTAATAACGATGGAAATTATATTGTAGTTTAAAACTATATTAACTCGTAAATATACTGCTGTGAGTAGAAATTGCAACACCAATAAAAAAGAGAGTTAGGTAACAAAATTTATTTAATTTGTAGTATATAAAAAGGTAGTAAAATTACAATTGTGTGTGTGTGGGGGGTCGGGGGGGGGGGTACACACCTATAAATAGGACATAAAATCAGTGCCTTGTATAACCCCCACGTATTCGAATAACTGCCTCAAGCCGGCGTTACATTGACTGAATCAGGTTCTGAATGGTGGATTGGGGGATGTCATTCCATGCCTCTTGTACGCCGCCAGAGGTCATCCGCCCTCGCCGGTGGATGTGGATGATGGGTGAGTCCGATTGGTGACAAGACAATATTGTTTGTAATGAAGCAGTCAAGCGCAGTTCGCTTGACTTGCTGTTCGCTTGAATGCGTATGAGAATGCTTCGGGATATAACTTATAGCACACCTTTCCTCTTTCCGTTCAGTCTGACGACGTCGAACGAAAACCTAGACTCATCAGAAAAGACAACACTAATCCATTCCGGGTCCCAATTTTTTCGCATTTGACACCATTTGAGATGACGTCGGCGGAAGGTGGGGGTTAGTGGCAACCTCAATAATGTGCGTCGGATCTGAAAGCCCTCCCGCCGTAGACGGCGACGAACAGCAGTGGCAGTGAGTGGGCAATCGAGTACAACTCCATACTGTTACGCAAGAACACGTGATGTGGCTGTAGGGTCCGCGATAGCCATTCGTCCAACGTGCACTTCACATCCAACTTTCTCTTGCAACTGAGGCCATATACGAAGAATGGTACTGGCCAGGCAATGTAACAGAGCAGCAATCTTCCTATGTGACATACCACCCCCTCTCAGACCCACCTCGCTAAAACTAGGACACTTGTACATGCGGTACTCGTTGCCTGCGATGTGGCATCTTTTACGGCTATTAACGCAATACTACCTACTACAAACCTCTCAACTAAGCGGTTCGCTTCCATCCCGATAAATACGTGGGGGTAGCTACCCACTTCTCTTGTCCTAATCTTAAACCGTATTAGTATTAGTAAAACCGTATTTTATTTCATTTTCATCTTTTTTCTTGGTACTGAACTCTATATTCATAGTAGTGTATATTAAAATTTTGTATAGTATCAAAGAACGGCATTACTTATAAATATCCTTAAAACATAAGGAAAATAACTTTCTTAAATTTAAGCAACGACTCTTCGCATCAATTGAAAGAAAAATGTTTCGTACAAGGGTTAAAAATACAAATAAACTAATGAACATTGTTAAAACAATTATCAGCCACAATACATCATCCGCAATAGAAGTGCCAACGTCGCATTGATAAAATCAGTCCTGTATTGTGTATCAGTGCGTGTAGTGAAGTTTCTGGTTTTTGTTTTTAAATGTCTTAGTTTTGGTTTAAAATCAACCAAACCAATTTACCAAGAAACTCCCCAAGATTCCAAAGGAGCTGGGCGTATTTATACCCAGAAAGGCTGCTTCCGTCTTGGCCAACAAGATTTTCGAATATGAATTTGACTTTTGAATACGGTTTTTGGGTAGTGTGGTTCCAGAACTTCAAGAACGTGGATGCCGGTGAGAAATCGGTCCTGAAGTCAAAGAACAAATTTTACATCTTGTCAAGTGTTACGAATTTAGAGTTTCTCCTTGGATTCTATATAGAATACTAAAAGAGTAATTATTTTACCTTTATTATAAACAAAAGCGTCAAAGCACTTTTACCCACTAAAACAAAAGGAATCCAAATTTTTTGTTCAATTTTTTATCAACCGACGAAGCTTCTCTCACGAAGAATGAGATCTGGCATTTTCAGAATTGTCACAACTGGGAAGATGAAAATCTCCACGTGGCTGTTGGAAAAAAATACCAATATGCATTTTTGATTCATCTTCTATGTACTGGAAAAGTGGACGATTACACTGGGGAACAGCAATTTTGTCGACTTGGATCTGTGACTTGTTTTTGACTAATTTTTCATCGGTGAATTCAAAAATAGTCACAGTTTTTCTCTATCACGTCAAGTTGTTAAGCTACAGCATACCCTTCATTTTACCTTAAAAGTGTACATACGAAAGGAAATAAGGTAAGATCTGACCAAATAGATTAGAATATTTTATTCATACAGAGGTTAACATATTATTAAAAGTTAAACTGTGTTTATACAAAAAATAAATAAAATATATTATTGTAAAAATTTCTTCTTATAGCTTTCCCTGGAGTGTTCAGTTTGTGGACATTCTCGGTTGATGCTTCAATAGTAGTCAGCCATCATACTGACATCCCATCACCTTAATACCGCGTTTCAATAACCTTTAGATCTTGGTGGAATCGCTCGTCCTGTTCATCACTAACAGCACCAAGATTTTCTGGGAAGTTAGCAAGATGACTATGTAAGAAATGCAGTTTGATGCTCATGTTGCAACCAAGCTTTTTAAAGCTCTCCAAGAGTTGTTGAATAATTTCGATGTAATTCGGGGCTCGTGTATTTCTAAGAAAGTCTTTAACAATATTTTTAAAGGCCAACCAAGCATTCCTTTCAAGTTCGGTCATTGTTTCAGTGAAATTTTCACTGAAACAATGCCAAACAATCAACCAAATTTTCTGTGGACCATCAAACACACCAGCCTTTATCCTTTTATATGACAGGCTAGGGAATGCCGAAATGATATACTTAAAGCAGTCTCCTTCAATTGACAAAGCCTTAACAAATTGCTTCATGAGACCTAGTTTTATATGCAAAGGCGGAAATACAATGTTTTTTCTGTCGACAAGTGGCTGATTTAAAATGTTTGGATCACCAGGTCTTAGGTCAGATCTTGGCGGTCAGTTCGATTGCACCCAATGTTTCTCACGAGCTCTGCTGTCCCACATGCACAAACAACAGGGATACTTGGTATACCCGCGTTGTTGGTCAAGAAGGAAACAGACCATTTTAAGGTCAACACATGATCCATTGGTGCATGTTATATAGCAACAAGTCAATGACTTTCTTTATGTCGCCATATTCACGCAAAAAAACTGAATGACCCACTCCTAGGTCGAAGCAGGTTCGTCGGTAGGAGAGCAATAGTGACTTCTGTGATTCGCCAAGCTTAGTCGGATGCGCAACAACTGTAGAGAAAAAACTTGACGTGATAGAAAAAAACTAAATAACGTTTTGGAATTAGCATGCCAATTTACGTATAAAACAGCTTAAATATCGAACTCAACAGAAATTATTTTTCAAATTGTTCCCCAGTGTTATCTTATTGGACCATTTGTTTTCCATCAAAGATTAACTGAGCAGTAAACGTGACTTTTTCTGGTGACGTTACCAATTGTTAGGAATTTCAAAAAATGTTGACCTTTTTTTCCCCGGATATTGTTGCATTATGAATACATGTTTAAGGAAGCTTTTCGTTCAAAATGATGCGTTGGTTAAATTTACGAAAGTTGTTTTCCTTTTACCCTGTATATACCAAAGGAAACTTTTACCAATAGTTGTTTAAAAATATAGTAAACTCGAAGAGATTTACCACTAAGCACCAAATCATTTTTAAACTTCTCGACGCACGTTTCTAAACTATGTTCTATTTATATGATAACCCTACTTAATGAAGCGTGTACAAATTATGAACCGTGAATTTACTGAGCGTTACATTAATAATTGAAAAAGTTGACTGAACGGACTATGTCCAAATCCAAAGCCCTATTGTTATCTACACCTTTAACTAGTCTTAAATTACTAATATATATATATATATATATATATATATATATATATATATATATATATATATATATATATATATATATATATATATATATATATATATATATATATATATATATATATATATATATATGGTCATGTTCGATTGCATGTTGGGCAACACAAAATTTTTCTTTTTTTCCATATCTAATGTGGGCAATGTGTTCTTTATATCCCTTTAATACGGATCTTTTTGTTTGCTTAATATATCTTCGATCACAATCTTGACAACTAGTTTTGCAAATCCTTGATTTTTCATGTTGATCTCTTTGTTCTTTTTTGGTTTACTCAAGACTTCTTTTAATTTGTTATATGGTTTGTACACCAAACCAAACATTAATGTCCACTTTTTTCAAAATTTTGTTTAGTCTCTGTGTTAATTGGGCATCAAACGGTATTATCATGAATTCATCTTTGTTCTGATCCTTTTGAAACGTCGAAAAAATCATTTTCTAAAATTATGTTTTCTAATTAATTTATCTGCAATGTTCTTATTATGACGGTTCACTTCGGATAACTCCCTAATTAATTTTAATTGTTATAATTATCTTTGTTTAAAGGAAAATCGATTAATCTATTTACCAACGAATTTAAACTTCCCATCTTATTTTAGAAGCTATGATTCGAATCGTTAGGAATGCATCTCGAAGTGGTGGTGTTTTTTTCTAAAAATATCAAAATCCAACCTATTTTCATTGCTTCTACTGAAACATCCAGAAATGATAAACTATCGTTGTTTTCGAGTTGACCCTTTGGGATTTACTATTTAAGTTCTTAATAAAATCATCTAAGTTTTCATTTTTTGAATCGAAAATTTAAAAACGTCATCCACTTATCTTAACCTTATCTTTGGAAAGTAATTGAATTCATCTGTCGCCTCGGTTTCAAATTTACTCATGAATAAGTTGGCTAAGAACGGTGACAGAGGATTGCTCATTGCCGTTCCTTATTGTAATTCGTAAAACCTGTTATTAGTTAAAAGTGTAAATAATAATAGGGCTTTGGATGCATATTAAAGCATTCAAATCGAAAAATATAAGAAAATCATGAACCGGGATAAAGGATCTATTCCGTACAGTCAACTTTTTCAATTATTATTGTAACGCCCAGTAAATTTCACGGTTCATGATTTTTTCACGCTTCATTAAGTAGGGTTATCGTATAAATAGAACATGGTTTAGTTTTAGAATTAGATTAAATCATCTCCTGATGATGCTAACATGGTTAGCGAAACGTGCGTCGAAAAGTTTAAAAACGTGATTTGGTGTTTAGTGGTAAAATTTTTCGAGTTTAGTGTTTCATACTGAAGGTTTCAATAGAAGGATTTAAAAAATGTGGGTTGAAAAGTTATAGAAGAATAATCAAATTTTTGAAAAACAAAACTATTTGGATATTGACTCGTTTATTTTGAGCAACGAATGGAAAGTTTTACGAATCAATGAACAGGGAAAATATAGTTGGCAATAGGCCGCTACTGTACAAACTAATATCTAGTTCATCCAATGGAATTTACGAATTAATTTCAATAAACTATTTAACAGTTGTTAATCAAAATAATTAGGCCTAAACATTTATTGCGAATAAATTTTACCATGCAAAATGTTATGAAATACAATATAAATGATTAAAATATTATTTGTTCTATTTTACCAGTAGGAGGTAATTTCGGTTGTATGCGGATATCGATTAATATTAATTCAATATTATATTATTTGTTCAACGCTCAGTTTACAAACTATTAAATTAAAATGAAAGCTCTCAAAATAGCGAAAACCGAAATAATTTCATTAACTCATTCGCATATTTTTTTATTTTTGAACTTAGTTTTGTTACACTCTAGTAACAAAATTATTTGCGTTTTTGCTGCGGCGACAGTTCATGAGGCTTCTAGAGCTCTTTAGAATCATTGCTATATCAAATGCCGCTTAACGGTAGCGTGATACGCCTAATTCCCTTGAAACTTTCCTAGTGCTTGTTCTAGGATCTGCAGCTACTGCTCTTCAAACATCGGTATCGAGAAACTGTGTACGACCTGATCTTCCCCTATCTTCAAGAGTGATGTCTCCTTCCCAGAGTTTTTTGAGCTGGAGCTGAGCGAGCAGCATCATTTGCTTTGAGAGATTAATCCATCTCTTCAGGGAAATGCTTTCAGGTTTTATTTTAGGGAATAATAAATGTCCGCTCGAGGCCAGATCTGAAGAATATGGAGACGGTTAATTATGAGCAGCTGAGAGGTTTGAAACCTTCACTATATTTCTACGAAGAGACAATTCCATTTTGTCTACAAGGAAATGCTTTTCCAGCTTGTATCTTAAGAAATAATAAATGTCCATTAGATCTGAAGAATAGGGAGGCTGTTATGTGTAAACCGCCGAGAGATTTGACACCTTCTCTGTATTTATACGAAGAGGCTATTCTATTTCGTCTTCAGAGATATACTTTTTCAGCTTGTATATTAGGATTAATAAATATCCGTTGGAGGCCATATCTGAAGAATAGAAAGGCTATTATGTATAAACAGCAGTGCTATTTGAAACCTTCTCTATATTCCTACGAAGAGGTTAATCCATTTCTTTTGCTTTTTCAGCTTTTATCTTATGCTTTTTCAGCTTTTATCTTAGAGAATAATAAATGTCCGCTGGAGGCCAGGTCTGAAGAACAGGGAGGCTGTTATTTATGAACAGCCTCCATATTCTTTAGAACTGCCCCCCTCCCCGTGAATATTTATTCTTCTTTAGAATAAAGGCAGTCATTAAAATACTACTCTGGTGATGTTTGATTTTGTCCTGGTGTAATAAATCGCGCTGGGTCAATCTTCTTTTTCTATTTTTTTTTGTTTCAGTAACTATTGGTATAAGTTTCTTTTGCAATGCTGTGCCTAAGTAGTGGATAGTAAACAAAAAATAACCTTCAAATTTCCCAAAAATAATCGCATTGATAAATTATCTGCCATTCTATATTGGTATTTTGACTTTGGATTAAATAGTGGAACCCAGACTTTATTCAAAATCCCAAATCTTTCTAAAACCTTTTCCATAGCTGTATTAATCATCTCCAAATTTGTTACTGCAGTCATTTGTCTCATGCGTGTGTTGGTGAGCTGAGTAAAAACTTTTTAACACACAATACTTGGTGTTACATCTCCCATGCTCTCTGTACTCAATTAGGTTTTTTCTGGCATTTTCAGAGTTTTTGACCATTGGTTAGTAGTGCTTGTGAAAAATGGTTAATTTCTCATCAAATATGTTTGGGTGTACTTATCCTCCCGGTAAACTGCTAATATAGTCATAATTAGATATCAGTAATTGACCTAGTTGATACTTCTGTGACTGTTCTTTATCTGAAGATAACACTGCGTACCTAAACAATGATCACACAATTTTAAAACATTTTAAAAATTTTAACATGGTTTAGTTCTTTTATCTATATATCCCACGTGGGCTTCATCAATTTTCTCTGAGTGTTGTTAGTGACCAGACCTATGAAAATATCAGGACGATTTTCTAATCTACAAATCTATGCATCCAAAAATTACTAGATCCTTATTATTACTATTATTATTAGATCGAAAAGGAGAGTCGTTGAGTCTCCTATGAACTCACAGCAGATAATAAGTATAGATGCTTCACATATGGTACTTATCAAAACCACCAAGTTTTTTTCGATCTGGAATTTCATAGCTGCCTGAAAGGTGGTGAAAAGATATATATATATATATATATATATATATATATATATATATATATATATATATATATATATATATATATATATATATATATAGAATGTAAGGTATATTACTTGAAAGATGAAGTTTGTCTTACTTTTTTCATAAATAAATAAATCTCAAAGGTTTGGTTTGATGAAAAAAATTAAGATAATTCAGATTGAGAACCAAACGTAATTAAAAATGTAACAATTAAAAAACTATATTTCAACTAAAATATTGGTTTTATCTCCAACAAAATTTTTTATACAATATAACAACGATGCTGTTGCCAGCACCGTTTTTTAAGGTGGATGATCGTTTTAGGTAATACACCATCGTTGGGTACCAGAAACTTGGAAAATTAAATGGAATAGTTCAGTGCGCATCGTAGACGAGTAGTTTTATGTCGATTTCCTGGAAAGTTTTGCAACATTACTTAGGTAATTAATAGGATGTAGCTGTGTAACTCCTTCGGTTTAGTTTCGGCAAAGAGATTATTCTATGGAAGAGCGGGACTGTGTAATTGATTTAGGATTTAAAGTTCGATGCCGCTCATGTTCCTTCCCCTTTCTCTTCGGCTTGGCACGATTTGCGATTGTGGCGTGTTCTTGTCGCTTGGAAGTTGGCCGATGACACAATTGGTATCAATTTATATTTTTATCTGAATAGAATAATTACATATAAATGATGACAAGTACGCGGGTGTATATATAGCAATACATATACTTGAAGGGAATTGAATTCTCTACAAAAAAAGGTCTCATTATAAATTTACGTCAAACAAGCTGTTTCCATGTAATTGTGCTTTGAACATTGATCTGTTTTTACAATTTTACTTTTCAAATTTGAAATTTTATAACTTGGCTGGGTTTGTCAGTATTAGGTTAACTGAAAAGTTCGCGAAGCAGAAATAATAAAACAAGTTTATAGTTGAAAAAATTAAGAGGGGAAATAATAAAGTATCATTTTAAAATTTTTAACATAATTTATTTGATCTTCGAAGAGCATAAAATTATTATTATTATTATTATTTATAAAATAGCGGCCCAGTAATTTTTTTTTTCGGGAGACTCTGGCGGGATGTACGAAAGTGCTGCACTCTATTCTATTCTATTTATCTGAAACAAAAACGAATCTTTTTGTTTTTGATCTATGTATAGGAAGGATAAACCTATTGAACAATAAAAAAGACGCCCAAAATTTCAGCCAAATCAGTCAGTAACTTTTTGAGTTACAGAGCGAGCAGTTTTTGAAAATACAGTTTAGAGATAATCGCACTTCAAGTTTCATTACGATAAAACGATTAGTTTTAGTGACTTACTAATAAATCAGCGGTCCCAGGTGCATATAATAGACCTTCAGCCTCTTCGAAAATCTGATTTTCTTCAACCTGCTGCTGTTTACGGGCGTTGCGAGCTGCTTTTGTCTAGGAAAGACTTCTCCGGTTGCCTCGTTACTCGTGCCTCATCGGTGGTTTCGGCGAAAACTTTGGCATAGGTGCCAATAATTATAGTTGCACTATACACACAAATACCCTATGCACTATCACTTGTACTCGGCCCGAAGCTTTCCCCGTGTTTATCAGTAAATTGATTACCTTGATAATGGCTTTTTGTAGAATTTTTCGACCGATATTATAAGAACATAAAAAATATATCTAAAATAATATAAAAAGTACTGGTATGTCTACAAATCGTATTAAAAACAATTATTTTATAGTTATAAACAATGTTAAATTATTATATTTAGAAAAGAAAAGTAAAAAATTAGATATACCTGAAATATTGGAAATAAAAATATTCTTCAGAAATGGTCAAATAATAACCACTAATGACCAGCTAAATTTCCAAAATACCCCGGTAATACATCAGATCATATTGTAATGAATAGCCGGGTTTTTACCTGCCGATATTTACAGCACAGGATCTAATGTTTGGATGCGCAGAAGTCTAACGGTCTAACCCCTCAGAGCACATTCGTCGTGCTAACATCGGTTAAGTACTGTACATTCGCAGAACTCTTCGTTTTCTCTTAGACAGTGACCTACTTACTCTTTCGTTTGCGAATGCGGACTAGGGCGCGCTCGACTGTATATGCGATAAGTCCGTAAATATTTGATATTATTGTTTTTTCTCTTGCCAGTATACTCTCAATATATTATATTTTCGAAATATGAAAAAAAAATCGGTTTTTTCAAATTTCTAAAGGGATTTTCCCCTTAAGCTTAATATATTTTTCCAGCGTTTCTGCAATAAGTTTGATATGATTCATATAATAAGTTTAATATGATTCATTGAATTGAAAAATAAGAGAATGTGATTCTCACCACATTAATTATATTCCTTGTTAGAATCTTTTTATTTCTTAGGAAAATAATCTTATGACACTGGAGTATGTGCAATGGACTTTATGTTTACGTAAATAATACGGGAAAATATGTATGTATATCTTTGTTGCGTTAGTAATTCTTATTTGAATTTGAATCAATATTTGAAAAAATACAATACACATTCTTAAAGAAAATTGAATGCGCTACAAAAAAGGTATCTTAATATTTTTCGTTAAATTCACTCCTTCTCCTCACTCCAAAATTATTCAAGGTTAAATTTATTTTATAAGATATATACAATTGGTCCAACATTGACAGTTTTCAAGTATGTAAGCAATTTTTCGAAAAATTGGTTGTCGTTTATAAGGTATTTATTTTTATTTATGATCATACAGTAATATATGTTTTCTTGTATATATTGATTGAATTATTGCACCGGACGTTTTTTTTTTCATGCGGTTTTCACTGCAATAGTCAAGAAAATATCTGTTTCGTATGTGAAAAATTAGGATCAAGCTCTGAATTGAATTTGTGAGAGGATTGCCTACATTAAGAAATGCTTCTGCAGAAAGAGAGGATGGGTTGTTAGAATTTTTGAATGCTTCGGAGCGTGTTTATGTTCATGCATCATTCCGGCAAAAATATATTCAAAAAATTATGTACAAAACTAAATGATGTATAAAACTAAAGGTAACTTCTGTTTTGTCTGCGTCTTCTCGATCTAAGAAAAGACTTCGTAGTATATGTTTCGTAGTATACTGTCAACAGATTTCAATTGGAAAGGTAATTGTTTTATTTGCGGAAAAGAAGTCAATGAGATGAAGAACAAGACATTGAAAAAAATATTTAAAAAAAATCATCATGTCACCACTGCAGATTTTAAGGAAACTATTCTGGGTGTAATTCAACAGCGAAAAGATTATTTATGCAGAGAGGGGTTTAAAAGGGTCTCCGGTGTAATGCATTTAATTGCGGTTGATGTTAGATACCATGCGAATTGTTATAAAGATTTAAGAGATGAATTATAACACGTTGGTGAAGAAAAGAAAGTTCGACCGCAAATTTTATAAGTGGAAGTAGCGATAAATCAAATTTTTAAATATATAGAAGAAAAACATAACTGCCAATTTACGTTTCAGGAATTAAAAAATATATTAACAGAGCACGTTCCTGATGAGAAAACGGTTAAATCGAGATTATTATCACACTGTGGAGACAATATTGTATTGTCAACGAAATTTGGCGCGAACACAATAATATGCTTTGAAAAAAAAACATCGCGAGATAATATCAGAGAGTTGGTACAAAGAAGACGGATTTATAGAAGATAATTAATATATTTTTCATTAGAGTAGTAATTAATTATATTTCACACAAATAAATATTTTTGTATAAATAATATAACGTTTTTTGTATTAATTATACCTGATTACTAAGTTTCTGGCACCTATTTTGGTTCTTTTTTTTTAAAATTTGCAATTTTTGACCTTTTATTGATATTTACCAACTCCAAATATAAATAATGATATTTTTCATCCATATGATGAAAATTATTGCAGATACTTTGAATTAATCAGTAATTTACAATTATTTTTGGAATGCCGTAATACACTATTAAACAAACAAAGATCGGCAAATTCTAATTAATAAACATTTTAGTATTAGATTTAACAGTACAATGCAAAAAACGCGAGAAAAATTAGTTCACTGGCGGTCTCGTTCGAGGTTTTTAATTTTTTACGACCAGCGACACTCTACTAACATTGTCATACGCATTTCTGACCAAGACAAATTTACAACGCCATCTCTGTTTTATTCAAGAATTAAAAAACCGCTCAATTTGAAGGACCCGGTAAATGGAACTTTAAATAGCAAATAAAAAAAAATATGTTGGGGGATTATTTATCTACAAAAATTATACTTGATTATATTCAATATCAAAACAAAAATTATTTTGGTCCACAAAAAACACATAATTTTTCTATAAGCATTTTTCTAGCCATGTTACTAGCATTATACGAATTTTGATATGGAAGCGTTAGAATTATGTGGGGTTCGAACCACGATCCTCTGCTATAAGAAGTCTGATCCTCTGCTATAAGTACTCTGAAGGAGACAAAATTAATGTGAATGCATTAATAAATATTTTGTATTTTATTTAAAAAGTGACCTTATTTTTGTTTATAGTAGTAATTTGCAAATACGCTCCTTTATGTGATGATTAGAGACCGGGCTTGTCATGTAAGATATCTGAATAAATTGTTTCATGCAATGGTGTGCATCATTATTTCAATTTATTAAAATATCTACTACTACTACAACTGGCCAGCGAACTTTCATTTAGGCTAAATGAAAAGTTCGCTGGTCGGAACAGATAAAACAAGTTTATAGTGGAAAAAATAACTTTATTCTTCCGTATATTCTTTTTTATGCTCAATACAGTTTTACCAGCGGTTCTCCAATTCATTTATTCCATCTCTAACGTGCTTTTCGGGAAGTCCGTCAAAATACTCATCTACGGCTGCTATAACTTCTTCATTTGATGAAAAACGTTTGCCATGTAGCAATTTTTTGAGGTTTGGGAACAGACGAAAGTCAGAGGGGACCAGATTAGATAAATATGGTGGATGCTCCAACAATTCGTAGTGTAACTTCAATTTGGCCATTGCAAGAACACCTCTGTGAGCCGGTGCATTGTTTTGATGAAAAATGATTTTTCCTTCGCTAAATCAAGTCTTTTATGATGCATTTTTGATCCAAAAGATTTGAGTAATACTGACTTATTATTGTTGTAGGGTAGAGCGGGGTTAGTTGAGCAACTTTTCGCTTGATCGCCCATAACTTTAAGAATATACATCGGATTTTATTGATTCTTATTCTGTTGGGTTCGTAATTTACTCTTCTCCAAAACGTCTAGCGGTATAAAAACGATCCAAATACAAGTTTAAAAGTTATTGTCGGAAATGCGAGAGCACTCCAAGTTGCTCAGCGTGCCCCACTAGTGGCGCTAGTTGACCATGGGTATGGGGCTTGTTGAGTAATGGCTAAAATGAACTTGGTGACTGTATAGAATGATCTGAATACAAAATAGTTGTAATCAACAAGCAAATATTTATTTATTATTATTATTACATACTCAACTCCGCTATGCCAGTCACAAGCCTGGGGCCTTACCGTTGCCATCTGCCATGCAAAAGGTAAGGTAAGGAAGGAGGAGTGATCGAGGAGTAACACCTCGCTAAAAAACCAGGGTTCATCTGGCCCGAATGATAGTACCCTGTGAGGGCCCCTGCCTAGGGTACAGGCGAAGATGAAGCCAATGGTCGGAAGGCGGAAGAGGATAACAAAATCCCAACGGTGGAAGAGCAAATGAGCTGAATCAAAAGGGCAGACGGAGCTCTATAGTCATGGCCGACAATCAGCCTAGGGGAAGAACACCCCGAAAACAAAATACCTGGCCCTCCAGGTTGGGGGTTGAGGCATCGGGCTAACTCCCTGATACTCGGAAAAATTGAAGTGTTAAAAAACCTAATCTATGCCTCGGATTAAAAGACCGGATTAAAGGACAACGAACACTGCAACGAAAAAGGACTATGATATGTGGTACATGGAATGTACAGGGATGTGGAAATAAAATGGAAGACGTTCTACAGGAAATGGAAGAACATAGGGTAGACTTTGTAGTTATCTCGGAAACAAAGAAAAAATGACAAGGAACACAGGCCTGCGGAAATTATATTCATATATATAGCGGCGTAAAAAAGGAAGAGCGAGCAAAGAGAGGAGTATCTTTACTTATTAACAAAAGGTACAAAAAGAATATCTCCGAGTGGGAAGCGGTGAACGAGAGAATATTAAGAGTAAATGTATTCCTGAAGGGAATAAAATTGTCGATAATTGGGGTATATGGCCCGAATGAGGACGCGAGAGTTGAAGAAAAGGAAAATTTCTATAAACAACTGGAGGACGTAATATCAAATATAGGACCCTCTAGAGAGATCTTAATACTCGGAGTCATAAATGCCAGAACGGGAAAGAAAACACAGAATTTAGTGGTTGGACCTCATGGAGAAGAGACACTGAATGATAATGGGGTAAGATTGATTGAACTATGTCAGCATCAATCATTGACAATAACGAATGGCTTTTATGCACATAAAAATATCCACAAATATACTTGGATCCAAAGGACCAGAAACCTAAAGTCGATAATTGACTATCTAATTATCAAGCAAAAATCAAGTATTAAAATACATGACGTCCGGGTATGCAGAGGAGCTGAATGCGGAAGTGATCACTATCTCCTAAAAGGAAAAATAATTTTACCAATATATAAGCAAACCAAAGGAAACAGCCATCGACAACCTAAAAATGAAAATCTGGAAAGCAATACAGATCCTCGATACAATCTATCAAGCCTGGAAAATGAAAGTACGAGAACCTTATATAAGAATAGACTAGATGGAAGATTAATAAAGGTTCCCGAGAATAGTTCAACTGAATCTCTACTTAAAAATGTAACAGAAGGAATACACCAAGCAGCCAAATAATCCCTAGGAATTAAACAAACATATCCCAAAGCTAGGAAGTACTGGTGGAACGATCAACTACAACAAATGAAGAACAAAAAACAAAAGCTCCATGAAAAATGGATGAGTTCAAAGAGGCAAGAAGACAGACAGAAATACAAAGAAGCTACATCGATATTCAAACAGGCTGTGGTTCAAGCAAAGAATCAAATTTGGGAAAACAAATGCCAAGAATTAGATGGATATATAGGTGGGCGTAAATCTAGTGAATCATGGAGATTTATAAAGAATCTAAGGTCACAAACGAGAAATGAAATAAATATAAACCCAATTACAGCCCAACAGTGGGAGGAGCACTATAAATCACTTCTGACAGAGCAAAGAACAGAATATATGAACAAGTCTCCCAAGAAAATCCGAATTGTTGGAGAACCCATAGCTCTTGATCTGGACAGGACAAAGAAAGCCATATACTTATTAAAAAATGGTCGGGCCGCAGGCCCGGAAGGTATCCCTGCAGAACTAATAAAAAATGGAACGGAACAACTTTTTAAGATCCTGACAGAAATTTTCAACCGATGTTTAAATGGGGAACCAGTTCCACAATGCTGGAAAGAAGGCTGGTTTACATCTATACATAAAAAGGGCAACAAAAAGAACTGCAACAACTATCGAGGTATAACGGTGACGAGTACATTAAGTCGACTTTATGGAAAAATATTAAAGGATCTCATATGTGAAGAATATAATCCCTACGAATCTGAAGAACAAAACGGCTTTAGGGCAGGTAGATCAACAATAGACAATATTTTCTGCCTAACACAAATTATTGAAAAGAAGACAATGCGGTCACAAGATGTACACCTACTTCTAGTAGATCTAACAAAAGCATACGATACGGTCCCTATTGTGAAACTATGGGAAGTCCTAGAGAAATCTAATATTAATGTGACTATTACAAATGCCATTAAGGAATTCTATAGAAACACAACATCTAGAATAAAAATGGGTAATAAACTTTCAAAAGGCTTCAACGTAACTAAAGGCTTACGCCAGGGATGTTCTTTGTCACCTACCCTATTTAATATATACATCGATGAAGCGCTGAGGTTATGGAAACGGAAGTGTAATGGCATGGGAATAACAATAGAGGATACAACTCTATATACATTACACTACGCTGATGATCAGGTGGTGATCGCCCAGGATAAGGAAGACCTGGAATATATGGCGCGGAAACTATTCGAAGAATACAGGAGATGGGGATTGCAAATTAACACAGAGAAGACACAATATTTGAACATTGGACAAGAACAACTACCAGGAGATCTGATTCTGGACAACGAATATATCAAGTGCTGCGAGGAATACGTATATCTGGGCTCAAGACTCAACAAGACTGGCCGAAACAACGAAACAATAAAAGACAGAATAACAAAGGGAAAGAAGGTTATCGGAGCATTGAACTCAATATTATGGCAAAAAAATATTAGAGCACAGACAAAAAAGAAAATTTATAACTCTATATTACAACCCACACTGATTTATGGCTCGGAAGTATGGCAGCTGACAAACAAGCAAAAAAACAGCCTACTTGCAGTGGAAATGGATTTCTGGAGAAGATCGGCAGGTAAATCTAGACTTGAACATGTTAGAAATGAGGACGTCAGAAATTTAATGAGGGTAGAACACACAATAATTGATGACATCGAAAGGAAACAACTAGGCTGGTATGGACATGTGAGGCGAATGCCAAGGGAAAGACTACCTAAAAAGATTCTGGAGTGGATGCCTACGGAAAGGAGGAAAAGAGGAAGACCGCCCATAACATGGTTGCATGGAATAACAAAAGCTATGTCGGCAAGGAATCTCTCGGAGGATGACTGGGAGGATAGAAATAACTGGCGATTAGGAACCCAAAGGCGGATAGCGCTATAAACGGGATATATGATGATGATTATTACATACTCATATTGTTGATATATCTCTGGAAAAATAAAATTAAAATCTAACAAAATTAAATCATTTCAATCTTTAGATTATTATTACACTTTTTATATTTAAAATTTTACATTTATGAATTCTTTTAACGCAAATAAATATTATATTAAAATAGTAACTAATTATGAGATCAAGAATATTGCTAGATGATAAATAAATCTAAATTATTAATCGCGTTTGTCTCTATCACAATTAATACAAACATAGGTTAGACCAACGTTTGGCACACATTTAAAATTGGACCATTGTTCGCAAATCTGACACCGAATCTAGTTTTCTCCAGGTATGTTCTCAGAAAATTGCTCATAATAAACCAGATAAGCGTACTCGTCCTCTTATGAATTTGATTGAAAAATTTCCATCCAAAAATAACAATAATCATTAATACAATTATTAATATAAGCAATTTTAATTAGTAAACTTTATGTAGAATCATCATGCACAAATTAATTGATGGGTATTAATTTATTAAAGAAAAATTTGATTTTCTACAAGGAACATTTAGTGGGTCTAGTTGAGCAAGCATCGAATGCGCTTTGCTCAACTAGCCCCAGTAATAAAAATAAATAACCATCTATAATCAAAAAAACAATAATTAAGTATTCTTTAAATACTTACGTGGTCCTTGTTAAGTGTTTTTATATGAGTATAGTAGAAAAATTATGATGACCTGCAATATTTTTTTAACGCCGAGAAAAATCAAACCGTTCTCTAATTTTATCTGAGCACCGGATAGCAATTGACAGTCGTGCTATGTATTTACCTCATAAAACCCATTCTTTTCGCCATTAACTTTTATTGTAGTTTGCTTAGTTTTCGAGATATTTCGATTGTACAACTTCCCTCTACGATCAACTAGCTCCGCTCTACCCTACCGGTTTAAAGGTAATCAATTAACAAAATGCCTTTTGCGTTTCAAAAAATTGGTGGCATAACCTTTTTGGTAAATTTTGACCACTTTGGCTGCTTCGGAGCTGAACAACCTGGCTCAGTCCATTCTTCGGTTTGTTGTCGCAGTTCAGGATCATAGTGGTTAGCCCAAAGAGTAAACCCAGACCCCAAAGTCTCATCTATAGTTACAAAACGATGTTTTAAATCTATTTTATTCTTTCGAACAATATCCTAGTGTTGGTTAAAAAGTTTTACTCGAAGTCGTTTTTGATTATAATTTAACAAATGCGATGTCCATCTTAAACATAACTTTCTCAAGCTGAATTCCTTTTTTAAAATATAAAACACCCATTTAGTTGAGATGTCCATGGCTTTATCGATGGCCCTCAAAGTCAATTGTCTGGCATCCATAACCATATAATGATTGGGATAATTATTTCTTCAGTAGTTACACTTGTTGGACGCCCAGAATGAGGATCATCCTCCAGGCTTGATCGACCACGTTGAAACGCAGCTACCCACTTACAGACCATTGTTTTTGATGGAGCAGACTCTTATAATATATTTACCATTTTACTATAAATTTCTATTACATTGAAACCTTTTTTATAAAGAATTTATTAACTGCATATTTTTCAATATTTTCTATTTTACTAAATATAGCTGATACGTTTGCTTTAAACTGCAGTTTTTGTACGGATGCATTGACGGATCGACTTGAAACTTTACATATGTTCATATGAAGGATGAAACTTCAAAATGTAGTATATTATATAGTGTTTTTACTGCTCTATAGGCGTCGCTCCGCGAACTTTTAATTATCCTATTATAGCCCTAAAATAATTAGCCCTAAAATATTATAGCCCTTTTATAAGTTTATTTCAATTTTTTTCTGTTGACGCATTGGATTATTTCGTTTTTTTATGCTATATGGTAAAAAAGTAAAAGTACGAAGTACACACAACGATAAAGCTAAAATTAATATGAATTAATTTTTCTATAGGACGAGTCAATAGTGTATGAGTATGACTAAACACACTGAGAAGGAGTGACCTTGCTCGAGCTTGAGCGGAAATCCGTTCTCTCGTAGTGATATTCACAGAACTTAATGAATCCATAATGATAAAAAATGTGTATAAGAGCTGAATTTTGAAAAATGATTTCATAAAGTTGACTTCCAGTAAAACATCCTTCCATTTAATGTTGAGTTACGCACTGTGCGATGAAACCCCTACACCTTTGTTTTTTTCCATGTTCCTTTTGCTTCTGGTATCGTTTCAGAGCCACTTCCATTAATATTTGTTTGTGTTTTACGCTTAATTACGGTTGAAGTAAGGACCGAACCGTTGCTGTACGACATCATTAATAAACACAATAATTCGCAGACCAGGAAACCTTTTATACAAATTAGGGAATTGCCTCCGAAAGGACCGAAATTTAACTAGTGCGAGGTCAACGACGGGGTCCAGACGCTGCCGCCATTAAAGTCAAATTTGACGCGCAAAAACGGACAAGATTAATTTACCGAATATATTATCTCGTATTAGCGTTCGGTTGGCTTTGGAGGTCGGGACCTGTTTAATTTTTTGAAATATTGTTGTGTGCGAACTGGAGAATTACGGTCGGCGCTGAATTGTTCGGAATAAATGTATATATCCTCTTATCTTTGTTTTGTATCGAGGATATATTTTCACACGTTCTATCTGTTATGTGAAGAGAACACGTGGATATCCTCAGGCTTCAAAAGGAAATTTTCGAAAGCGAGGGATGTTCCACAAATTATCTGATTTTGACGAATTTTTAAGAAATACACTGCAAATCAAAGCGTGTTACAAACCGTGTAATTTCGACGCCGGTAAATGTGTTTATTATTTTTACCGTGTTAAAAAAATACGATTTGTAGCCACATCGATACACATCGACATGTGTAATATGTAATATTGACACATATATGTGTGTTAGAAATAAATCACATTTGGTAGTACGGCAAGAGAATAACACGCTTATCACAAATACATAGGTAGGTGTGTTAAAACAACACGTGTAACATTATTGTACACTTTTAAGTGTGTCTTCAGAACTGAGAAATTTAAAATTACACTTGTTTAAATCAGCATAGATATTATTTGAAAAGTATGTATGATTAATTTTTCTATTCCAAGGATAAAAATAAGAAATTTTTTAAATAACTAATATTATATTAATTTACATTGTAAGTTACAAAAATAATGTTTATTTTAACCATAAAATTCCGTACGTTGGTGGTTAATTAATACTTTGCTCTACCCATCACATTAAAAGAAGATATAATGATGATAAATTGATGCTGATAGAATTATAGACATTGTGATGAAATATCCACCATTAAAATTTCATGATATGGTATGTGATTCTTGTGTATATTATTTTTGTAATTATAAAAATTTTTTGTTATCTTAACATTATTTACTATTCATAAGTTATACGTATACATGTCTAATAACTAAATTTAGAATTTTGTTTTATGAATAGGTACTTTTTGAATTTTTAAATCTAAGAAAATTGGTAAACAATCAATTTTTGACAAAGTTGACCGTATGATAAGTAAATTAATGAAACTATTTGAACAGAATTTCAACAATTATAAGATTAAATAAGTGACTGACTAATAAGAGATCTGTTAAAAATAAAAACATGTTACTATTTATTATGAAAGAGGTACTAAACTTGAAGAGATTTACCACTAAACACCAAAACACTTTTTTGAACTGCTCGACGCACGTTTCGCTAACCATGTTAGCATAATCAGGAGATGATTTAATCTAATTCTAAAACTAAACTATGTTCTATTTATATGAAAACCATACCTAACAAAGCGTGTAAAAATCCTGAACCGTGAAGTGTACTAAGCCTTACATTAATAATTGAAAAAGTTGACTGAAAGGAATCGGTCCTTTATCTCGGTTCGTGATTTTCTTACATTTTTCAATTTGAATGCTTTCAAGGTAAGGCTTAGTACACTTCACGGTTCATGATTTTTACACGCTTCGTCAGGTATGGTTTTAGAATTAGATTAAATCATCTCCTGATGATGCTAACATGGTTAGCGAAACGTGCGTCGAGCAGTTCAAAAAAGTTTTGGTGTTTAGTGGTAAATCTCTTCGAGTTTAGTGTTTCACACCAAAGGTTCCAATAGAAGAATTGATGAAAGAGGTAATTTAATAGACTAAAAGAAATAGTAATTTTTTAGCAATAATATTTATATGTATCTCTTTTATGAGTTCAGTAGCAGTTCTAACTACTAAACCAGGAGATGCACCACGAGTTGTGGCTTATATTGGTAAAAATAAAATTTCATGTGCATATATAGTGACCGATGAGGAAATCAGAATGGAGATCAAGAATCCAACAACTACAATTATTACTGGTGAACTGATAGCCACTTATTTCGTTTGGCAACGTGAATTTTCAACTAATTATTGTAATACTTTCCAGTATGTTGAGTATGAGGTATTCCAAACTGCTGTCAGTAACAAAGTTATACCAGTTATTAAATTAATTATATAATATATCAAAATAAAAAGAGATACTTCTATGAAATAAAAATTTACATATGTATGGAAAAGAAGTTTATATTTTAAAAGTTTTTAAAAATGTTTTCTTTCAAATACAGTAAAAAATGATTCGTAAATTAAAATATTAAAGAATATAAATAAAAAATTATTCTTATTTTAAATTTTTAGGAATATTTATTTCTGCAAGCTACACGTGTAAAATATTATGAGAAACATTATAACACGTGTTACGAATTTAACACGCCTTTTTGTAACTGTGTAAATTTAACACACTTTGATTTACAGTGTATCCTTCATGTTCTCTAATACATTTAAGATACTTATTAACTTTTCGGTTACCTGAATAGTTGCAGTACTTAGTTCATCATAAACGATTTACGAGGTGTTGTAACCCTTTTTTTGCTTATTTTGATTACTGATACGGTAGGCGTTCGCCGGAGGCAGTTGGGTCGGGGGTTACGGATGGATGTTGTCGACACTTTGATGAGGGCGCCACCTCGTTGCTGGGAAAAGGGTTTACCTGCTCTAAAAAAAATCAGTTAACTGTAAAAAATATTTAACAATCACAAGCACAAAATGAAGTTCAGAGACAAACAAAAAAAAATATATATAAATATAACACAAAAAAAGAAACTTAAATGTGATACTTCCAACAACCCCACTTAACTAGGCGTAATAAAGATAAAATGTTCAACATTAAGCTAACAGTGTTAAAGTGTAAGGAATCTAGCGTTCGTGAAATAAAAAATTATGGTAGACAAATATTGATTAATAAAATAATGTCTGGCTTTTATTCTTTGTGGTGTTGTTAACATAAATGACTTTGATTTGTACGGTTGCTGACATGTACGGAATCCAAAATTCGTATCCGTACGGAATCCGTATCCGTTTGGTACCATCATAAATTCCTCGCATCAAAAATGTCTGGTAGCTAAAATACCTCGTATCTAAAATCCTTTTAAAAAAATACCAAAAAAATAAGCCTGTGCAAGGCTTGGCCAACTAATAAACATAATGAGACTGATTATTAAAATGATTTATTTTATTAAAATTACAATACAACATTTACTCTTTCAAAGTAGCTGCTTTGGGAAGCCACACAGCTCTCAAGATGGCTTATCCACACTTCACAGCAGTGCTGAAACTCAGATACTGGAATAATTTGTAGCTGGCCGGTTATAGCCTTTTCAATGTTCTCTAATGTCTCAAAATGGTGTCTTTGAGGTGAATTTTCAATCTTGGGAAAAAGAAATGTTGCCAAAAACCGTTATCGAAATCGCTATGTTACAAGGCCAATTGTCATGATATAGCACCCAGGTGTTCTTGATGTTCGGTCTTACACGAAACATTTACAGATGTTAGTTTGCTTAAGATCTTTGATGTTTAGCCATGGTGAGGATGGATTGTACCATTCCTCAGTCTGGCGCTTCGTTTCCTGGGCATATTCAGTCAATCCCGGGCTTCTAAGGCTGGTTGTTCTACAAGCTTGTTAATGTATTGTAAAACTATCTGCCGCACTGTGCCCAAGTCTGAAACAAAAATTGATAGCTGATTTTCATTCATTTTCAGACTAATGTACTAGAAAAATCTGACAATCAAGTGACTCTTGATGTCTTACCAGCCATATTACTTTGTGTACACACCTCGTACATATTTTTGTATTAAACCAAAAAAATCTAACGGTACAAACTTTCTAAAATGTCAAAGTCAAAAAATATAGCTTATACACACGTATTGATGGAAACTCGGCTATACCGTTATAAAAGGAATTCTATGTCCTATTCTATGACATAATCGACTTCTATGCTAAAGTTTATTAGAATCCTTTCATCCATGCGAGCGTGAATGAAGGACAAACATCCAAACAATCATACTTTCACATTTATAATATTATTAAGATATAAGACTATAAGGCTTACCAACTTAAAATTTGGCAAGCGTTGTAGATATTTGCTAAGGAGGAGGGTCAATAAAAATCAATATAAGTGGGGGTTGCGGGGGCGTAAAAGATAAATATATGCTCGTTTTTGAAATTTAAGTTTTACAGATTTGAATGTTGTACTGTGTTGTAGTGTGAATGTACAGGCGGGAATGTTCTTCAGATATCGTAGGAGGAGGAGGGTTCATAAAACTCTTAAGGGGGGAACCAGGGTCGAAAAAAATAAATATAGCCCTTGCAATATTTGTCTTTATATTTATTAAAAAAAATTGTCAAATAGTAGGTAACAGCTGGTAACAGTGCAATTTTAAAAGTAATTTTAATTATATAAAAATCAATTAAAGTTTATTAAATTATAAAAAAATAAAATTATAAAAAATATTAAATTACTAAAGTTTAATTTACGGCCAGCGATGCGGGCGGGTAATATATAAATATGAATGTATCTTATCTTAAATAAAGTTAGTACTAATTAAATCTTGTAGTATTCAGATTATTAGAAATAAAAGTTTTCAGTGACAAATTTGTCGTTATTAACTTTCAAGAAAAAAATTAAAAGTGATTTTTGAAAGGAAGTCGTAACAGTCGTATGCAGGACTGGTTTTTCACCCGTTATCTAATCTTCTGTTGGTATTACAATTTACCTTTTACTTGTTCCATTTTTTATGTAACACTTTGAAGATAATATTTTTCTTCCTGTTTTTTTCCTACTCTGCCAACTGCTTTTTTCCTGCTCAACAAACTAGAAGAAAATAATCACATATAGGTGTCCCATAATTCACGCAGGATTTGAATGTGCCGCCATTTGTGCGGTAAAGTGTTGGCAACTAAAAAAAGAAAACAGCTTGACAGCTGACAGTTTAGGGTTAGTAAGAATGGAGCATTACCCGAAAGAATAACGCATTTTCATTATTGAACAATATTTCAAAAATAATGAAAGTTTGGCTGCTACATAAAAAAAGATGCTTCTATAAAATAAAAATTCACATATGTATGGAAAAGCGGTTTATATTTTAAAAGTTTTTAAAAATGTTTTCTCTCAAATACAAATACAATGGTTTTTTTCCTGCTCAACAAACTAGAAGAAAATAATTTCATTATAAAGGGTGTCCCATAATTCACGCACGTAAAGTGTTGGCAACCAAAAAAAGAAAACAGTTTGACAGCTGACAGTTTAGGGTTAGTAAAAATGAAGCACTACTCGAAAGAACAACGTGTTTTCATTGTTGAACAATATTTTAAAAATAATGAAAGTTGGGCTGCTGCAGTTGGCAACTTTCGTACAAAATATGGTCGGAATATTGATTTAACTTCGTCAACTGTGAAGAGAGTAATTAAAAAATTCAGAAAGATTGGATCAATTGGGGACACTAAACACACTGGCTGTCCAATAACAAGTCGTTCAAATGATAATATCGAAGCAGTGCGTGAGTGTGAAAGGAAGTGTAGGAACATTGATTCGGCGTCCTTGACAAGAATTGCAAATTTCAAGAAGCTCTCTACAGCGTATGCTCACTAAAGATCTGCGTCTCCATGCTTACAAAGTTCAAATGACCAAGCCTAATGACCATGCACAGCGAAGGGAGTTTGTTGAATGGATTATTGAACAACAACAAGTGAATGCTGATTTTTTCAGCAAAATTATACCAAGCGATGAAGCTCATTTTCACCTTGATGATTTACATTACACTATATACTTCATATTTCAATAAAAAATACCATTTAAAAATAAAACTGTGTTTTCTATTTAATAAAAATCTTCGTAAAATTTGGGACACCTTTTATTAAAAAATAAATGAGTTTTCGCTCAAATCATGCTAGACGATCCAATACTGTTCTAGCAATTGTATTCACAGTTGTGCCATCACAGTAAATACCTAAATAACATTCTAAAGCACATAAACATTTTATCTTCGTGGTTGGAGATGACGTTTGAACTACAATAAACTCAAAGTTAAAATGTAATCAACGGATAGTTGGTACGTATCCGCCTTTCTCACCAAAACCGGCGGCTGCGTTTTCCATCACGGAAAACATCCTGCTTTGTACGAATATATTTATTTAATAATATTCCTGCAACTTGTCGTAAGGCGTTCCTGCGAGGTCTTTTGTAAATGTCGCGCGAGCACGAAAAAGAGGACATTCAGGTACCTTGTTGCTCGCGGCTGGAAAATATGAAATCATAAACAAGGCAAAGCTCTTTATAGTGCGTCGTTTCCTACATGAATGTAAAAATAACATTGTCTGGCGTTAAACTGGAGACGATATATAATTCAACAGTGTTCGTCGTGTATTATTTAGACTCTATCCTTATTTTTAACGCTTATGATAAAAAATTATTATAATAAAATAATTATTCTATTTTCTCTTCTTCATATTCTTTTTTACAGAAGAGTATGGACATAGAAATGGAAACTCATCCCGTTCGCGTATTATCCAGACTAGTTCTCGCCGGAGTTTTTTATTCCTGGCTTCCTTTGCTGCATATTGGAGAGATGTACCATTCAGTTTTTCATCTCTTAGTTTTTTTTGAGTTTCATATAAAGATGGCAAGACAAACAACATGAAAGTATGGGTGGGAAGGAGAAGGCCAAGAAATAAGTGGAGAGAGGTGGTAATGGATGATATAAAGGAGAAAAAGCTGAAATTCTATGGATTACCTAAGATTCATAAAGAAAATTTTCCGATAAGACCGGTAGTCACGTATGTTTATGCATCTAGTTATAAGCTGTGTGAAGAATTAAGTCACATGCTACGTAAATTAATAAATTTTCAGTCACGATATGCAATTAAAAATTCATTTAATTCACTATGGACTTAATAATGAAATTAGCTTCTAAGACGTAAAGATAAAAAAAATATCTAATACATTACAATTTGATATTTACAGAAAACCGACTCCAACAGACACGGTTATATACTTTACTTCTAAACTATCTTTGGCAAGTCAAACTATCTCCTTTTCATGGCCTAATATATAGGTTAGTTAGTTTTCCACCAAACAAAGATAATTGTAATGAAGAGCTCTATACCTTCAAACAGATAGCAAAAAAAAACAACGGCTACAAAGAAGTATTAACTCATAAATTGTTAAAAAATAAGCAAAGAAAGTTGAATTTACAATAATTCTATAACTTTAAAAAACAAAATGACAAATCGTTTAAATATATTAATTACATTTCTAAACTTAGTAATACAGTGTGTAAACGATTAAATAAACTAGGGTGTAAGACTATTTGTGTCAATAAACTTAATGTAGGTAGAATGTTAGTTAATAGTAAGGATAAAACGGATACTTTAGATAAATCGGGTGTATATAAAATTAACTATAAGGATTGTAAACCGGTATATATCGGTGGTAGAAGTATAGGTTGTAGACTAAAAAAGCACAAAAAATATATATTAAATAATAGAAAAAGCACCATGTCTACACTTTTTATTGAAAACAATCATTTTATGGACATAAACAATGTTAAATTATTATACTCGGAAAAGAAAAGTAAAAAATTAGACCTACTAAAAATATTGGAAAAAAATCCAAATGCTATTATAGCCACTAAAGCTAAATTGCCAAAATACCCCATACCCCATACCCCACTGTTATTGAATAGTCTGGTTTTATAGACGGGACGATCTATTTATATATATATATATATATATATATATATATATATATATATATATATATATATATATATATCCCCTTTGTGGATCAGACCTTGACGTGGTAAAGGGGTTTGAGTAGGGCAATGAAGCTTTAAGCTATGCCGTCTGGAGTCTATGCTTCTGGGAGGGTCACCCCTGGCGGACAGGTCAGAGCGGAGGCCTCAGACTAACATGATCCAAAATCTGCCAACCCGCATTGGACCAGCGTGGCAGATTACGGTCCATACCTTCGACATGGTATTTTAATATGTTGAAATATGACAGTACAACCTCAAACCCGGCCCTCATTCCCCGGAGGCCAAGGGGCAACTACCTACGGCAGCGGGAAGACCTGCCCCAAGGCAGAGGGTGCTAAGAATCACCGGGTTAAATCAGGCTGCCATTGGACGTTTGACATTGCAACGTTAATTATACGGACTATGAAAACAGAGGCCCGATTGCAAGAACTGTTAATCGAACTTGACAACATACATTGGGATATTATTGGGCTCGGTGAAACACGAAGGACGGGTGAAGAGTTAATCAAACTGGAACCAACTGGACACGTACTCTACACTCGACGTACGGAAAATGGCCGATGTGGCGGAATTAGATTCCTCATCAATCGAAAGCTGAAGGACAGTGTGGTAAAATTTGAAAGTACATCCGACCGATTAGTCCAATGCGTCACTCAGCTGAATAAAAAGTTTAGGCTTCAAATCGTCCAAGCTTATGCACCAACTATAAGCCATAAAGATGAGGAAATTGAGGAATTTTATGATGATGTGGCCCAGCTTTTATACAAGGAGAAATGTAGGTACAAAATCCTGATGGGTGATTTTAATGCCAGAATTGGAACAACAAGAACGGACGAAAATGCAACTGGCCCATATGGAACTGGTGAGCAAGACAATAGAGGTGACAGATTAGTTGATTTTGCTGAAGGACAAGAATTATATATTATGAATTCATTCTATAAGAAAAATATCAGCAGAAAATGGACATGGAAAAGTCCATCTGGGCTCACAAGCGAAATTAACTACATCATGACCAACGATAAAACAATATTTACCAATTGTACTGTCCTTAACAATTTTAATGTTGGAAGTGACCACCGAATGGTGCGAGCAAGGGTTCGGATTGACTGTCGAAGAGAGCGCGAAAGAATGGTAAGATCAAAGAAGGGCAAGAAGGGAAAACTGCTGGAGAGAGGAAGCGATTTTGAGATTGCTTTGTCAAACCGGTTTGCTGCGTTACAAGATCCGGAGGAGGTGGAAATATCAGTTCAATATGAGGAAATCGCCGACAATGTGCTTCAAACGGCTGCTTCAATGGCACCAGAAGAAAAATGTCTCAAACAAACAAAAGTCTCCAGTGAGACCATTGATTTAATGAAGAAACGGCGAGCAATGAGAAATGCAGGTAGTCCTACTGTCGGCAGGGTCGAGTACACTGAGCTCTGCAAAACTATAAGAAAACGTATCAGAGAGGACACGCGCCGATTCAATATGCAGCTAGTGCAAAAAACCCTGGAAGAAAACAAAGGAATTAACAAAGCTATACAGAAGCTGAGAAACAATAGAACGCAAATATATGCTTTAAAGCGTGAGGATGGCACAGTGTGCAGGACGCGTACCCAAATGTTAGAGATTGTCAGAAGGTTTTATTCCCAGTTATATGAAGATCAGAGCCAGTCAGGGACAGCAATACCCACGGAAGAACAATATATAATGCCAGATATCCTAGTGGAGGAAGTGACAAGTGTTATAGAGTTGATGAAGAGCGGCAATGCTCCAGGAAAGGATAGTGTAACTGTCGAATTGCTGAAAGCTGGTGGTCGGACGTTACATAAAACACTGGCAAAATTATACTCAAAATGCCTCAAAGAACAAAAAGTACCTGACTTATGGAAAAATGCAGAAGTGATCCTTTTACATAAAAAAGGAGCACAGGAAGATTTAAAGAACTACCGTCCAATAAGCCTCCTATCAGTGATGTACAAAGTTTTCACTAAGATAATTTCTAAAAGAATATTAAAAAAACTGAATGACGCACAACCAACAGAACAAGCAGGATTCAGAAGTGGATTCAGTACAATGGATCACATCCAGGTTGTACAGCAGGTCATAGAAAGGCACAACGAATACACCATGCCACTGTGCTTGGCTTTTATCGACTACGAAAAAGCATTTGATTCCATCTCAAAGCATGCGATAATGGATGCACTGCTTAGCCAAGGTGTAGAGAGAGCCTATGTAAACCTATTAGAATCGATATATGATGGAGCTACAGCCACAATTCACCTTGATGAACTTGAAGTGGAAATTAATATAGAACGAGGTGTACGGCAGGGTGACGCAATATCGCCTATTCTTTTCTCGGCTGGCCTTGAAGAAGTATTCCGTAAACTGGATTGGGAACAGGATGGTGTAAAGATCAATGGTGCAAACTTAAACCATCTTAGATTTGCAGATTATATTATTCTCATTTCACAAGACCCAGAGAAGCTGCAAAGACGCATACAAGTACTGCAAAGGGCTGGCGAATCATTTGGCTTGAAAATAAACCTGAAAAAGAGTCAGGTTATGTTCAATAACTTCGCTCAGCACAGAAGAATTTCAGTTTTAGGAAGGGATTTAGAGATTGTGGACAGCTTTATATATCTTGGACAGAGGATTTCCATAGAGGGGAATACCGCCCGGGAGGTGGAACGGCGTGTTAAATGTGGCTGGCAGGCATTTGGTATTCTTAACATAGTGTTTAAGAGCAGACTCCCACTTTGCCTGAAAAGAAAAGTATTCGATCAGTGCGTTCTACCCGTTATGACATACGGAAGTGAAACCTGGACACTCATATCGCAATCAATTCAAAAACTTCGGGTGGCACAGAGGGAAATGGAAAGATGTATGCTTGGCATTACAAGACGAGACAGAAAGTCCTGCGCATGGATCAGAGAACAAACAAAAGTCTGTGACATTATTGGAAGAGTAAAACAGTTGAAATGAAGATGGGCAGGCCATATAGTGAGGCGATGGGACGACAGATGGACCAAGGCAATCCTGGAGTGGATACCGCTTGATCGCAAACGTCCGCGAAGAAGACCGTAAGCACGATGGATTGATGACATCGTTAAGTATATTGGACCCGAGTGGCAGAGGAAAGCCCAGGACCGTGAAGGTTGGAAGCATGCTGAAGAGGCCTTCATCCTGCAGTCAGTGTGTCAGTGTCATATATATATATATATATATATATATATATATATATACATATATATATATATATATATATATATATATATATATATATATATATATATAATATATATATATATATATATATATATATATATATATATATATATATATATATATATATATATATATATATATATATATATATGTATATATATATATATATATATATATATATATATATATATATATATATATATATATATATATATATATATATATATATATATATGTATATATATATATATATATATATATATATATATATATATATATATATATATATATATATATATATATATATATATATATGTATATCCATCACACAGAATCACATTATTCACATATTCCACAAGAGTCACATGGTGTCTATGAGATTCTTTGTTCTGGCTGCTCCCAATCATATATCGGTCAAACTAATAGACGTATCCAAATTGGCATACACGAGCATTCTCACGCCGTCCGAAAATCTGATCTCTCCTCTATATTAACAAAACATCATCTTCAAACGGGTCACAAAATATATTTCGCTGAGGCCAATGTAATCGCACCTATATATTCCTACAAACCCTGCATAATTCGTGAAGCAATTGTGATAGAAAAACGTCCAGACTGCTTAAACAAGCGGGACGACAGTCTTAGAGTTCCAAATACATGGAAACTGCGTATTTCCAAAATGCCCACCCGAAACCCTTCTAGTTAAACGTCCAACTTCCGTCTCACCCCCACCCCTCAACTGAGAGCCCCACCGACAACCTCACCTATTAATACAGAAGTCGCGCCATCCACGTTCTCTTCTAGTTGTGAACTCTGGGGAGTAGGCAGATTGAGGCCTCGGAGTAAATCAACTAGATTCTCTGGGAAATGGTTTCAAAGTGGAAGTCGAAACGTCGAGATTTTATAAATCTAAAACGCGGTTCTATCTGAGAACCTAGTAATTCTATCATCAATCTTGTCATGAATTATTCGAAGTTCTGTAAAATCGAAACAAACAAAGACCCGAAAAATCATCCTACTCATTTGAGTTTATAGTCGAGCCCGAATTTTCGTTCGCCTATTCCGTCGAATATTTCCGCATTTTTATTCTTCCGCCGGAATTGCCACGGAGGACTGTTGGAAAAATCCAGACGCCCTTAAGAGAAAATTCGAATGCGAGCACATACGTGAACTGAGACGAGCGCGATTTAGGAATATCGTTTGCGCTTTATTTTGCTATGCGTTCTCAAATTGATGCACTACTTTGCACAATAAAGAAAATCAATTATTATAATTGAAATACGAGGATGTAGAGAAAAGTTTCAGTTTTTGAAACAGTTTTTCTTGATTAATAAAGAAGTTAACTTTAATAATACTCTAAACACTAATATACATATATGACAGGCGAGATTTTGACAAAAAGTCGCCAAGAATCTAAAAATTCATCTAACGATCGGACTGACACCTGCAAGAATATTTCTAACATGATATTTCTACCCAAAGACGTCCTTTAGGAGGGTGGTCGACGGCTATTGTATAGCTTCAGTGGCGGTATAACTCTGTCCATTTTTGGTTAAAAAATCAGGCGTCGAACTACGGGACGGTGCATTATGGTGCAATAAGCGCCAGCTGCCTTGTTGACAGTAGTGTGGCCACACACGATCAATACGTAATAACAGACGCTTCATAATACCAAGATAAAACACAACATTGATCGTTTGACCAGGTAGACAGAATTTCTTATGCACTTCTCTCCGAATCATAGAAACAAATCACCATTAACAACGGCTTTTCTTCGGATTCTCGAGTGCTTCCATTCGCTACTTTGACGCTTGGTTGCTGGATTATATTGAAAACACCACGTCACCTCACCAGTAACAATGCTGTATTTGAAATTTTCGTCCTTTTTCAACTCTTTAATCAAGACCTTTCAATGTTGGATTCGGAGCAATTTTTATATATATGTATATATATATATATATATATATATATATATATATATATATATATATATATATATATATATATATATATATATATATATATATATATATATATATATATTTCAGGTTTTCTTTTACTACATTTATCCACTTCTTCCTTGGTCGTCCTCTTTTCTTTTTGGTATTTTTTTTTGTTGGTTGATTGTCAGGTAAACTTTTAACATGACCCAGCCGTCTTATTCTTTGAGATCTTACCACTGATATTTTGGAAATTGTTATAAAATTTCATTTGAATTTTTGAAAGTTTCTCCGATATACCTTGAACTTTTTTCCCTGTATATATTTTTCGGAGAAACTTCCTTTCCCAGTCGGTACCACCTCTCTGTTGTTCTTTTTGACACTAACTTTGATTTCAGAATGGTCGTTAGGGATCCTGCATTTTTATTTCTCTTAATAAATCTTGCGTTCATATCCCTTTTTCGTCAGTGTTGTTGTTGATATAGACTCCTAAGTATGTAAAGTTAACTGTATGTTTAAATGTACATAACTAACGCAAGATTCTTTACCGACAAGTAAATTTTAAGTTCACAAGTTTCTACTATTCTTTATTCCCATGGTACTTTGTTTTGTACTCTTTTTTTGTGGTTGTAAAATTGTTGACATATATATATATATATATATATATATATATATATATATATATATATATATATATATATATATATATATATATATATATATATATTCCAGTATACCTCGCCTAAGGTACTGGACGGGTCACGGGTGGTGGATAGTGAAAGTTCCATTAGATATTAATGGACAGCTGCGAATATCTCAAAATAAGCAGCCCTGAACCAAGGCAAAAAAAAACTAAATCCACTTAGCGTCTGACTTGTATCAAGCGGCTGAGTGGTCAGCGTCTGTTCACCAGTGGTGCGGCTGATATTTAAATTCTGGAACTAACCCCTCCAGTCTTAACCTCTGAACCGTCATGGTTCAAACCTTTAATTCAAAGTACAAGATGAAGCGTTCTAGTAATTACAAAATTACCCCAGGAGGTAGACAATCCTCTGCCAGCTTTGCTGGTACAACCGGACTTTCGGATTCTGGGGCGTCCGGGCTTAAACGCAAAATCTTTCAGAGGGAGTCGGAGACCTCTGGCCAACGTCTGAAACCGAAAACAAAAACTTTCTTTGGAACGGTAAATATCAATTCTCTCCTGCGTCCAGGAAAACTACACGAATTGGGACGAACATTAAATCAGCAAAAAATCAAAATTTTAGCTTTGCAAGAAACTAGATTGACAGATGATAACACCTTGGAATTCGGCAACTACAGACTTTTTAAAAGTAAAACGGACAAAAAAATACTCAAAAATACGCCACATCTCGGTGTTGCTTTCGCTGTCTCAAGAAACATCCTTGGTTCTATAACAAATGTCCAGCCAGTAAATAATCGACTTATGACACTATCCCTTAAGTGCGCTAACAAAAACTATACATTAATCAATGCACACCTCCCAGTTAACGAAGAAAATAAATCTAATCCTGAAAAAGTAAATAAGTCCTGGGAAATTCTGGAAAAGACTATCTCTTAAATTCCCTCTAACCATGTAAAAATCCTATTGGGTGATTTCAACGCCCAACTAGGGAAAGAAAAAAAGTACAGAAAAACAGTCGCCAGACTTAAAGAACTTTTTCGGCAGACTTTGTTTTTAAAAACTTTATTTCGAAAATGGTTTACAAAATAGGTTTTTTAAACTCAACAGCTTAACTAAGAATTAACAATATTAAATTTGGAGGTAATATTTATACTTAAAAATACGTTTAGGTTGCGTTTCTCACGGGACCATCTGGTGGCGTGATGACTCCCAAGGTGATGCTGACATCGTGGTTCTCATGCGAACGAAATATGTAACTCTACTCTTGAGGTGATGCTGACATCGAGGTTCTCATGTGAGCGGAGTACGTAACTCCTCCCTCCTTAAGATTCGAAAACAACGGTACGTTTTTCCGAATCCACTTTACTCTGGGGGTGGCTTTTCTTGGACCTTCTTCTGACAGCTTGCCAATAGGAATACAACTTTTCCCTTTGCATCATCACTACAAGTATGGTTAGGACAATGCAAATACCTAAAACAATATAATTTGTGGTTTGTCGATGATTAGTGTTATCGAGGTTTATCGGCTTCAATTGATTTGCCATATTCTTCAGATGGTATATTTCGTCAATATTGATTTTGGTAATGTTCGAGGTAATCGAAGTTTTCGTTCCATCTAACTTTGACCATTTTATTTCGGGTAGGATAATTGGTTTTCCTCTCTGAATCTTTAAGTCATTTAGAAATTTCTTTTCCTTAATTTGAACTTCGCAATCTTCTGGGATTTTAATTAGTGAAGATTTCGATATTTCGAAATATTGATCGGTGTTGCATTTGGCAATCATTGTTTCTGGTTTGGTGGGTAAGATTAAAACTAGTTCTCTGGTAATCTGCTCTGTCACTGGTTCCTCAATATTAATTTCGATTGTCGGACAATTTCCAGTTTGATGTCCTGCTATTAGACTGTTCACACATTGGTCATCGGGTAGGAATTCTTCCATGCAGAAATGTATTTTCTCGATAATTGGACATGAATTAGCAATAAATTGTCTTCTCATAGGGGTTTGTGCCAAATAAGGGTATTTTGGTATAAAGATGGTTCGATTTTGGATAATTGGGTAGATGTGATAGAAGGTAAGGGTTTCAGGCCTCAGTATCGGTACATGTATGGCAAATATTACTTTGCTTTCTAAAAATTCTACTTGAATTCCAAAAAATTGATAGTATGACAATAAATTTTTGAATGTTGGAATTTCCGAATTGTTATAGATATTCTTTAAATAGTTTAACATATTTTTTAATTCTAAATTTGACAGTATGCTGCTATGTAGAGCGTTTACTTTGGTAAACATAATAGCGTCTTCCAAATTATCAAGAAACATTATTAGATTTTGACAATCTAAATTTAATTGCGTTGTAATTCCTTGGAAACTTAGATAATCTTGTATGTTATTGATAGTTTGTTGAACTGGTGAGAGTAATGTATATAAACTTGATTGCAGTGACTCTTGATTTTTACTTAGAGTTGCCACAGTTTCGTTGTAATTATCGATTAGATTTTTTGATAATGAAATCTGTAATTTTAATTCGTCAACTATGGTTTTCTGATTGGACTCTAAAATTGCTATTGCTTCATCATATCGTTTACCGTCATCTGAATCTAGGGTTCCGAATAACCATTTATTAATCTTTCCAATTCCATCAATAAAACCTCGTTTATTTCTAATGTGAGGGTGTAAATTTTCGATTTTATTTGTTGCAATTTCTATTAAGTATTCGGTTCTGAGGAGTAGGTTTTGCGCTAGTGCATGATAAGAGATATTATTCGATGCATTTACTGGTAATAAACTTTCCTTGAGTTTAAGAAAATAAGCCTTAATATTACTTAGTTTATCGATTAAATGTCTTAAATCTACGTAATGAATAAATGTATGTCTATTATAAATAAGTCTGGAATTTCCCAGTTGGATAGGTAATATGGGGTTCTCCAGCGTGGTGATTTGAATGTCAGACCCGTTTGTCAGGTGGATCTGCAGGACCAGGTATAACAGGATCGTCGCTGTTTCCTGCTTCATCCTGAAAAGATTTTCCTCCATTAGGTTTAGGTTTTCTGAGGGTACTTTTATGATATGAAGTTTTGTCTGTTATTATTTTGGTATCAGTTTCATCAATTATTGGTACCTTTTTAAATTTTGGTTTGTCTTTGCTTCTATATTTCGTTTTCACGTAGGCGATCTTTTGATCTTGAAAGTCAGGAGGTTCTTGTCTAGTTTCGTTTATTTTCAATATTACATTTTGTTTGGTTTCTTCATTTATTCTCTTTACTTTCTCATATAGCTTGTTCGATGTTTCTTTATGTGATTGTACATAGCTAGATATGATAGCGTTGTCGTTTAGATCAAAAGGGTTTATAGTATTTACGTGTCCTGTTGTTATTTCGAAGGGCGTAAGTTTGGTCACGCTTTGTATTGAATTATTATAACCCATTACAGCTCTTCTCATCAACTGCTGTATTGTCATGTCTTTGTTTTCTTCTCGTAAACAACGAAAACTTTCAATTATGGTCGAATGAAAACGTTCAACGGGTGAGTTCGAATTACTGTTTTTCGCGGTTGTATAGTGTAGTTCAATTCTATACAATTTACAGAAATCTTCGAGGTCTTTATTTTTGAATTCTGTTCCTTGATCTGCGGTTATTTTTAATGGAAGACCGTGATGTGTTACGAATGTATACAAATTTTCTACTACTTCGGTACCTGTAATACTACGGAGTGGGTAGGCTTGTCCATATCTTGAGAATGAATCTAAAATTGTTACAAAGGCGTCGTAATTTATTCTAAAAGTATCCACGTGTATGTGCTCGAAAGGTCTTGATGCTGTAGGTGTTAAATTAAATTTAATTACGGGTGGATTTCGATCATATTTGTTTCTTTGGCATATCTCGCAATTATTAATGAAATTTTCAATATCATCTGACATCTTTGGCCAATAAAATCTTGTACTGAATGCTGCTTTCATTTCATTCATACCTCTGTGGCATGTTTTGGTGGTGTGGTGTAGAGTAAGTTTTTCCTGTTGCTCATCTCTTGTTCGTATATCTTCTAAGAACGTTGAGCATTGTAATATCTTGTAAGATGAGTTTTTAAAAAGGTTTTGCAAAGTGATTGCAAACTGACGTGCGCATTCTTGGTTATTAAAGTATATAGCGTATAATTGTTTCGGTTTTACATATTCTTTAAGGAATGTGACTATACTGAATGTTGGATCTCTACTTGAAATAGTTAAGTAAAATCTGCTGTTTTCGAACACTCGTTCTTGTCTTAGTTGAAATTTGGTTATATCTCCACTTGTGACAATTATTTGATTTTTATACATGTTTATGGCTCTTTCAGTTATTGGCATTCCGCAAATGGGATCTTCAGCTGAAGAGTGTACTGTTTCAACTCCTTCTTTATTATTCTCATGAATAGTTGGTGGTTTAATTTGAATGTCCGAAATAATATTTATTTTCGGTGGAATAACTTCATCAATTGTAACTTGATCTACGTTTGGTAATTCGCTAGGTGTTAATAGAAATTCTTTTATTATATCATCAGCGTCGCCTGCATTATTACAAACTGATTCGGTTTCTGCTGCATTGACTTCTGCTACATTCCTGGATAGAGCATCAGCTGCTTGGTTGTTTTTCCCTTTTTTATATCTAATTTCGTATTCAAATTCTGCTAATTTTAGTCGCCATCGTACTAAACGAGAATTTGGTTCTTTTAGCGACATTAACCATTGTAAAGGTTTGTGATCGGTGTATATCACAAATTTTGCGCCATATAAATAGGGTCTGTAATATTTACAACTCCACACAATAGCCAATAATTCTTTTTCTGTTGTTGAATAATTGATTTCGGCGGGGTTTAGAGTTCTGGATGCATAGCAAATTGGGTGACCATCTTGAGATAAAATTCCCGAAATTGCATAATTCGATGCATCCGTAGTCAGTTCGAAGGTTTTAGAGAAATCCGGATATGCTAAGACTGGTTCTGAAATTAATAGATTCTTACAGGTGTTAAAACATTCTACGAATTCTTGTGTGTGTTCGACTTTATTTCCTTTCTTTAAACATAGAGTCATCGGTTTAGTGATTTTGGCAAAATTCTTAATAAACCTACGGTAATAGCCTAACAAGCCTAAAAATGCTTTGATTTCCTTTTGCGTTCTTGGAATGGGATATTTTTGTATAGCAACTATTTTCTTTTTATTAGGTCGGACTCCTTCAGGTGTCACAATATGACCTAGAAATTCAACTTCCTTTCGTAGAAATTCGCACTTGTCAATTTGTATTTTTAAATTAGCTTCTCGCAATTTCTTAAAGATGAGTTTAAGGTTCTGAATATGTTCCGTTAAGCCTGTGCTCACTACTATTATGTCGTCCATAAATACCATACAAATCTTGTTCTGTAGCTCTTTTAAGACTTCGTCCATTATTCTTTGGAACGTAGATGGAGCATTTTTCAGACCGAATGGCATCCTTAAAAATTCATAATGTCCATTTTCAACTGTGAACGCCGTTTTTTCTATGGAGTCTTTTTCTACCTCAATCTGGTGAAAACCAGACGCTAGGTCCAATGTTGAAAAGTACTGGGCTCGTCCTAATTTGTCCAATATATCGGTTATATTTGGAATAGGGTAGCGGTCCGAAATTGTCTTTTCATTGATTTTTCTATAATCAACTACTACTCTCCATTTTTGTCTTTCCGAAGCGTCCATCTTCTTAGGGACGATCCATATCGGTGATGACCATGGACTGGATGATGGTCGTATTATTCCCTTTTCTAACATTTCGCTGATTTGTTTGCACACTTCATTCTTGTGAATGTATGGGTATCTGTATGTCTTTGTGTACACTGGTATATTATCTGTGGTTTTTATTTCGTGTTTAATTTTCGATGTAAATGTTAATTTGTCTCCTGGTTGGTAAAATATATCTTCAAATTCTCTGCACAATGCCGTAATTGCTTTTCCTTCTTCTTGGTTCATATGTTCGGTGCGTATTAGATGATTTAACTGTGCCTTTTTGCTTGGTATTTGTTGAGAACATTTATGATTTACTTGTTCGAAAGTCATACATTCGAATTCTTGCGGTTTAAATAATTGACAAGGAAATGGTTCAGTGAGAGTCAATGTTATATAGTTATTTGTTGGGTTATGAATTTCGATTATAGCATAACCATCGTGAGCATAAGAGAGAATGGATGGAAAGTTCAATTCATCTATTTTTTCGCTGTTGGTGATGATTTCTCCTTCTCGTATATTAACTGGAATTTTCTTTAAAGTTTTTTCTTTGGGATTTATGGTAATAGAAAAATTTGTTTCGGAAGGTCTTCGGTATTTAAAAGGAATTTCGATTTGTTGTCCAATTAGTTTTTTATTTAAAAGATCTATATTCAATCCCATATTAATTAAATCTGTTAGACCGATTACTCCATCAAAATAGTCGTGAAAATCAAAAAGAATAAAATCTATCTCATAATCTAGTTTAAATTCTGAAAATGCTGGAATTTTTGCCTGAAATTGTGTGTTTTCACTACCTATTGCTGTTTTGATGATGTTATTCGCTCGATAGATACAGTTTGGATAACATTTTTCTGCGACAGTTGGTCTTAAAATTGATCTTGAGCTCCCGGTATCTATTAAGAGTTTAATTTTAGGATAGCCAATTTCGATATATGGTAAAGCGTTATTAGAGGAAATGTTTATTTCCGTCAAGGTTGGCCTTCGTTCTGGGCTTGTTCCGTAAAATTTCCAATTTCTTTAAGGTTTTCATTCTCTGAAAATTCTTCGTTTTTTTGTTGTTCATCTTCACCATAGTTATTCACATGATAATCAAGGTGAGTTTCTTCATTCGGTTCGTAGTACGAGTAATCTTGATAATCTTCAACCGGATATCCTTCACACTCGTTGTTGTGAAGTTCTTCGAAAGTAAAATTCGGTTTTTGATTGGGGTATGTGTTTTGGAAATGGTTGAATTGATTACGGATTGGCTGTCTGCTAAATCCGTTACTGTTTCGTACACTAATCGACATGGGTGTTGGTTTACTCATTTGACTAGGTGGAATATTCTTGGGCTTAAACACATTTTTTGGAGGTCCAAAAACTTCCCGGTTTGTAAAGAATTTTTGAGGTGCGAATTGTCTGGGCTGCACATTTATTGGTTGTGATGGCCATTGAAATGGTTTTGCCATTGTCGAATATTGTTGTTGATTAAAATTTGGGTTTCGGTTAAAAGCATTCTGATTAAATTGATTTTGATTGAAAGGGTTTTGATTAGAATAATTTTGATTGTTTGAGAATTTTGGATAATTTGAAAAATTTGTTGGTTTCGGTGCAAATTGATTATTACTGTATTTTTCAGTTGCGTTTAGGTTCCCATATAATTTTTCGAAATTTTCAAATTCAACGACATAAGCCATTGCATCTTCCAATGTGTCGAGTTTTTTCAAATGCATGTTATTTTTCAGGGTTCCCGTACAACCTGCTATGAATGTATTTAACGCCGTTTTCTCATAGTAAGTAATGTGGCAAATTTTCTGTTGTTCACTCAAATTTAAATCGTTACTAATTCTCTGAGCAACATTACTTCGAAGAAGTTGAAGTCTGGTTCCGAAACTTATTAAGTGTTCACCTTTGAATGGTCTGGCTCGTGTTAATTCTTGGACTAAATTGTCCGTATTGCGTCTATCAGAAAAACATTGTTGTAACGCGGCTTTCAGAGCGTCCCAATTTGTCAGCTCTGTTCTATTCCCAACCATTACTTCTGCTTTCTCGATTAATTTTTCCTGAATACAATCGAAAATGTGGGCATCTAATTCCTCACTTTGTAATTGCCTATATATATTTACGAGTTTATCGCATTTGGTAACAAATTTATTTAAAACGTTACTGTCACCATTAAAAGGTTTAATATTTTCTAATCTAGATTTGAATAAATCCCAGTCAATGGGGGTTTGTTTACTTTGTTTCTGCATTTTAGAATCGTTATCGTTAAATGCTAATGCTAATGATGCTACTAAATCGTCAATTTCTGTCATATATTTTTGTTCCTCTTTCTTAACCTAATTTCTAACCCTAATGTGTTCAATACACTGGTTTTTTGTGTGAAATACACTTCCCTAACTATTCCAACTGAGTACCTTAATCAGAGGGTCAGGAGGGTAAAAGGAATTGGCACTAACCTTTGTTGATCTGCTTCTTCCTTCCCGAATTCTCGGCTGTGCTGCTGTCTGCTTCTGGTTCTGTTGATTGCACTGCTGGATTGGCTCCAACTGTTGTGTCTCTTGGTGTCGTCCTCAATTGGCTCGTTCGTGAAACACTTGTGCAATCCTACCGACTGCGCCACTTAAAGAACTTTTTCGGCAGACTTTGTTTTTAAAAACTTTATTTCGAAAATGGTTTACAAAATAGGTTTTTTAAACTCAACAGCTTAACTAAGAATTAACAATATTAAATTTGGAGGTAATATTTATACTTAAAAATACGTTTAGGTTGCGTTTCTCACGGGACCATCTGGTGGCGTGATGACTCCCAAGGTGATGCTGACATCGTGGTTCTCATGCGAACGAAATATGTAACTCTACTCTTGAGGTGATGCTGACATCGAGGTTCTCATGTGAGCGGAGTACGTAACTCCAGTTTTCCCGCTCATAAATGGACTAACCATAATGGTTGAACCAAGATTGGTTGAACTATGTTCGCAGTTTAATCTAAAAATAATGTCAACCCATTTTAAGAAGAAAATATCAAAACAAAAAACCTGGAAGTGCCCAAACACGTACATGGGTGAATTTCAAATTGACCATGTTGCCATTTCGTACCCCAATTATAAAGAAATTTTGAATGTTCAAGTCAGGAAAGGAGCAAATTTAGACACGGATCACTACTTGACTAGAATCAAACTTAGCTTAAAACCTCGAAAATGTATTCAAAAGCGGCTGCTAATACCAAAGTTTGACCCAACGAAAATAAAACCAGCCCTAACAGAAGAGCTTGATAAACAACCAGCACAGAACTGGCAAGAATTGAAACAAAAAATTATTAAAACAGCCATAAAGTTGGTCCCTTTACAAAAACGTAGAAAACATCCATGGTGGGATGAAGTTTGCGAGCAAGCAGTATTAAGCCGAAGTAAAGCATTCAAAGATTGGAACAGTCAAAAAACAGCAATAAACTATAACATCTTTTTGGAAGTAAGAAAAGAAACATCGAAGCTAATTAGACAAACTAAAAGAAAATATGAAAACAATCAACTTAATGAAATACAAAAAGATTTCTAAAAAAATAACATCCGAAACTTTTACAAAACATTTAAAACTAAATTAACAGGCTATCAACCGCAGAGCCTATGCTTTCAAAAGAAAAACGGACAACTAGCTCTAAATAACTAAGACAATTGCAAAGAACTTGCGAAATATTTTGAACAAATACTAAACTGTCCTGAGCCCTTAAACAAATTAGCAACACTAAAGCCTAAACAAACAAACCCAGATTCATTACCACCGAATGAAGGTGAAATAATTAGGCAAATCAAGCGGCTTAAAAATAACAAAGCTTCTGGTGAAGATGGAATCACTGCGGAACTTTTGAAATCTGCTGGTCCAGGTACAATCAGGGAAATAACCAAAATTCTACAAGAAGTTTGGCGAACCGAACGGATTCCGGAAGATTGGAAAGATGCTCTAATCCATCCACTACATAAGAAAGGAGATAGAACGGATGTAAACAACTATAGAGGAATATCTCGTCTCCCAGTTTGTTACAAGATTCTATCTCAATGTCTACTAGACAGAGCACAGGGACAGTTAGAACCTAACATTGGTGAATATCAAGCAGGTTTTCGACCGGACAGATCCTGCCCTGAACAGATCCTGAATCTGAAGTTGATTCTAAGACATCAAAAACTGTACAATAAAAATCTCGTCTGTACATTTGTGGATTTCAAAAAAGCATATGATTCTATTGACCGCGAATCTTTATTCCGAATCTTGAAAGAACAAGGACTAGATCTGAAAACCCTGGCAATTATTAAAGCAACATTAACTAACACAAGGTCAAAAGTTAAATTCATGGGTGACATCTCAGAGCCCTTCGAAATTAAAACTGGAGTGAGACAAGGGGATGGACTCTCGCCACTCTTATTTAACTGTGTTCTAGAAAAAGTAATACAGGAGTGGCGTGAAAAAAAGTCGGCCCTGAATATTGACCAGCCCATTAAACTGGGGAGAACCAACATCAAAATTGATTGTCTGGCATTTGCTGATGATCTAGCAATTTTAGCTCAAGATGTATTAACGGCACAGAAACAGATTGAAATCCTAAAAGAAACAGCAGAAAATGTAGGACTTCAAATTTCCTTTGAAAAGACACAATACATGACCTGCAACAGACTAAGAACGCCGTTTCTAAGTTACACGTTAACGTTTGGAAGGTTGGCCAGAGAGAAAAATGTAGGAAGACTGGAACAACTTGGTCTGACGAAAGGAAACAAGCTCATTGCGAAAGAATGAAATCAGTATGGGCACAAAGGAAGGCTAACAACAACAAACGCCTCTAATTGTACTTCGCGTGGTGCACCAGGGCCCATACGTGAATAATAATAATATATTATTATTGACACAGAGTCTTTTCCTAAAACCAGCCAATTTAATCAAGATAATCTCCAATTTATTGTATGAATTGTTTCTGTATAATTTTATTAAACTATTGTATAAGTTTCACATTAAAGAGGACAACTTATTTAATATAAATTAATCATGTAAGCCAGTAAGGTGTTTAACTGTAATGTTTTGCAAGCGGAAAACATAACTTTCCACCAACATCGCCTCTCCGATACGTTCTTATACCCAACCCCAATTTGAAACATCACCTATATTCCGTAAACGGTTTGTTTAGGATCAGTCGGGCGGTGCAACATAAGTGCTTTTTGTTTATTTTATTTAAACTATTATTAGTGACAGCGAAAACCTGACAGAGGGTAACAACATTCAGAAAAATTGGATGAGAGATGTGACGCGCGTATTTTGTAGTCGTTGACGCGCGGTGAGGTTATTTAGGTTTTAATTCAAATTATTTCGAGATAGGATGATGATTATTGAAAAAATTTATAAAAGTTTAAACTTTTTTTCGTGTTTTGCGTTCTGTCAGTTAATTTTTTGATACAGGTTTACTCCGATTCATTCGGTTTTTTTGACGCTAACTCTATGTTCCCATTTAGCATCAATAGTTAATTAGATTCGCAACCAAACAAACCGAAGAACTTGCCTGAGAGCTACCGTCCGATAGCTCAATTAAGTTCATGCTACAAATTTCTAAAAAGAGTGTTACTAAACCCATTAGGCCCACTGATACTGGAACATACTCCTCTTGAACAGACTAGATTCAGGCGTCATCGCAATTGTCTGGATCAGGTACTCAGCTTAACAACACATATTGAAGCATAGTTTCAAGAGCGGCTGAAGACTGCTGTGGTGTATGTTGACTTGACTGCAGCATATGACACGGTTTAGAGAAAAGGTGTTCTATACAAATTCCTCAATGTGATACAATGCAGCCGGGTAACAAATTTATTAAACATGCTTTGCGGCAGGCCCTTTCAAGTAATAACGAGTTTATCAAGGATTGGTACTCGCACCTATCCTGTTTAATCTGTATATCTCAGACATGCCACACACAACACCAACAAAATTTGGGTATGTTGACGACCTAACTGTTGCTATTCGCAGTAAAACCATAGAAGAAGCTAGTAACATATTATCAGAAGGCCTGTCTGTATTGGGAAAATATTTCGCTGACTGGACATTATTCCCAAACTTGAATACAACTGAAGTGTCGTTCTTCCACCTCAATAAAAAAAATAAGCACACTTGGAGCCTCAAGTGTCTTTTAATAATAAGTCGCTACGTTACAGTTCCTATCCAAAATACCTAGGAGTAATAACAGATCGAACACTTTTGTATAAAATACATCTGGAAAATACCGCAGCTAAAATAAACAGCAGAAATAATACAATTCACAAACTTTGTGAAACCATGTGGGGCGCAAAATCATATACCCTTAAACCACGAGATCTTAATCTGGTCTACTCGGTTGCTGAATACTGCGCCCTAGTGGGGTTAAACAGCTGCCACGTAAAGATGATTGACACCAAATTAAACGAGACAATGAGAATAATCAATTTTTTTTTCTCCTTTATTTGGGTTTTTCGCCACTGTCTAAAACTAAAAAAATATCAAAAATATCTGTTCTTATTTAAAGAAAGAATCACTGGGTAAAAACAAAAAACCAAACGGAGACAAATTTCTCAGTGATTCTTTTTTGTAATAAATATTTAATAATCAATGACTGTTTAAGAAGCACACCTCTAGTTTGGCTCTAATATTGCTCTTCCCATTATCCGTAGACGACAGGAAATGCTAGTCAGGGACTATAATAAAATACTATCAAATTCCCACCTCTCATTACACAAAGACTGAATGACGTCTAGACCCCCCCCCCCCCCCCCACTGCTGATAGCAAAACAACTCTTCAGAGAAAATTTCAATCTTAATGCTAAATGGAAATAATTCTGGTATATTTCGGGATCGAGTCAGGCGGCTCATATCATCGACCCTACAGCACCCTTACCAGGAATGGAGCTTTCCCAATAAGAACACCCCATGGCATACGCAGTGCCCCTTTCTACAAATAGGGACTGACTGGATCGCCGGCTTGTGACTGTGGAGAACTCCGCCAAACCTTTCATCACATCGTAGCTGAGTGCTCTCTTACAGGGGGCACTATTTTACCACTTACGATGGTGAAATGAATTATTTCTTTAAAGCCACACACTCCGTGTTGGAATGAATTGATGGCGTCGATTTCAAAATTTGATATACTTATTGTGATATTTTTCAGTTTTGTATATGTATTTTTATTTTTGTCTTTTACAATTTAATCTGTTTATATGTTATATTTTAATGTATATACCTGATGCTCAACTTTATTTGATGTATTTTATTGTTTTTTATATTTTATATCTTTTTTGTGTTTTACAATTTAATATTTTAAGATATATTTAAACCTGATTCAAATCCATGTGAGCCATACGTCAAATAAATAAATTAATCAGATTCCTATATTCGTAAGATTTGGGATACAGGGGTATGGAGAAACTGGATACAATCAATCTATACATCGTTACACAAGGACGACCCTAAATTTGCGACAACTATAGAACTCTTCGTAGTCCTGCCAGTTAGACCATACTGTATTAATATACAGCAAATATACTTTAATAAACCCAATATAATTATTTGCTATAAACAAATACAAACATTATTTTTGAAGTAATTCCCCTCACTTTCTATAAATATCTCACTATCTCCCACACTTTTGCTACCTTTCAGGCAATTGTCAAATTTCAGATCGAGAAAAGATTTGGTGGATATGATGTGATAAATGATATGATGAGATAATTGATGTACTGTGATAAGATAATTGATGTGATGAGATAATTGATGTTATGAGATAATTAGCGTGATGTGAAAATTGATACTCACGAACTTCGGCTCACTGGATTATCAAGGAGAATCCGCATTGCGTCACAGGTCACAATTTTATGCAAGAAGATCATACATTTAATTCTCGGCCTCTACGTTCCATCGACTGCAGAACTTATTCGAACCATATATTTTCCGCCGTATATTTATTATAAAGCGTCATCTCTTCAAGTTCAAAACGAGGTATAATATATGAGTCTACTGTGAACATAATCTGAAAAATCAGTTGTAGAAACAGTATTGATCGAAAACCTAGGTTTCGTTTTTCAACTGAAAATATATTCCGGAATGCATTGTGCGACTTTGGGAGATAAAGTTGTTTCGTACAGGATTTATAAGAAGTAGTTCGAACTGGAAATTTCGTCTTAAATATTGTCACCCAACAGAAAAAGGCTACTGAAGGAAGACAATTCTCTTCGTATACTGCTGGAGCTGGAGCTTAGAAAAGGCCGGGAATTAGGTTGAGGATCTAATAGAATGATCAACTTGAAACTCACACAACTTATGAGTGAATACAGTGGCACAACAACAGAAAACAATGGCCTATACTTTATATTTGCCATCAGCATGTTTTCTAATATAATAAGGCTTGACAAGACATGTAACAAATAAGTTAAAACTGATATTAAACTTAAAGAGATTTACCATTAAACACCAAATGACTTCTCTTTTAAACTTCTCGACGCCAGTTTCGCTAATCATGTTAGCATCATCAGGAGATGGCTTAATCTAATCCTAAAAGTAAACCATGTTTTATTTAAATGATAACCGTATCTAATGAAAATCTGAAATCTGAACGGAATAGGTCCTTTATCCTGGTTCATGGCATTCTTACATTTTTCTATTTGAATGCTTTCATATGCATCCAAAGCCCTATTATAACACTTTTAATTAGTCTTAAATTACTAATATCTATACTGTGGTCATGTTCGATTACATGTTGCCCAACACAAGATTTTTCATTTCTCCCATATCTAATGTGGGCAATGAGTTTTCTATATCTCGTTAATATGGATCTTTTAGTTTCTCCAATATACCTTCGATCACAATCCTGACAACTAATTTCGTAAATCCCCGACTTTTCGTGCTGATCTATTTTATCCTTTGGATTAGCCAGGACTTTCTCTTAATTTATTATATGGTTTGTACACAACATTAATGTCTACTTTTTCAAAATCTTTTATGGTTTGGGCACAACCTTAAAGTCAACTTTTTTCAAAATCTTGTCTAGCCCTCGTGTTAATTAGGCATCAAACGGTATTACCATGAATTTATTTATGTTCTGATCCTTTTGAAAAGTCGAAGTTTCTTTCAATAATTTCCTAAACTTATGTTTTCTAATTAATTTGTCCACAGTATTCTTATTATAACCGTTCACTTCGGATTCTTCCTTAATTAATTTTAATTCTTTATTATAATAATCTTTATTTCTTTTTTTTGATTAATCTATTTACAATAAAATTTAAATTAACCATGCTAGCTATGATTCGAATCGTTAGGAAGGTATCTCAAAATGGTGGTGTTTTTTTCTAAAAATATCAAAATCCCACCCATTTTTATTGTTTTTACTGACTAAAACATCCAGAAATGGTAATCTATCGTTGTTTTCGAGTTCATGTGTAAATACTATATTTTGGGATTTACTATTTAGTAAAGTTCTTAATAAAACATCTAAGTTTTAATTTTTTGAATCGAAAATTGCAAAAACTTCATCCACGAACCATACCTTCGGAGAGTAAGTGAATTTATCTTTCGCCTCGGTTTCTAATTTCCTCATGAATAAGTTGGCTAAGAACGGTGACAGAGAATTGCCCATTACCGTTCCTTCTTATTGTCCGTAAAACCTGTTATTAAGCTGAAAACAATTCTGCTTCATGCATAATCTTGTTAAGGAGATATATTCAAAGCTTTATACTCAATCTTGTTATTAAACCGTTTAACTCTAGTAATTCCCTCAGGTATTTTAAAGTATGTGGAATCGGGACACACAGAAACAACCATGATACATCAAAGGAAACCAAGACCTCACCTTCCTGGAGATGTGTGTTTTTGACTTGTTCTATGAATTTTGTTGAGTTTATTACAGAACAGGAAGGCATTTAGTTTGGTATATTTTCATATTCCTTTGTTAACCATTTCGCCAAGTTGTATGTTGGAGAATCAATGGCTGATACAATTGGCCTCACTGATTTTCCTGGTTTATCAATTTTTGGTAGAGCATACAATCTTGGCATTTTTGGATTAGAAATATGCATTTTGCTTTTCAGAGATAAGGAAATAAGATTGTTACAAGATTTCAATGTATCTCTGACATCGTTAACCATTTTTGACAATGGATTTCTAGATCATCGTTTATATAGACCGTTTTGAATACATTTTTCAACGGGTTTAAAATAATTAGATTTGTCCATTACTTCAACCTTATCTGCTTTTAAACAAAAACAATCCCTCTGTCGCAGACGCTTGACAATCTTAGAAATATTTGGCATATTTTGACTTTTATTTCAAATATTTTTTGTCTTTACATGAAAACGCTTTTTTGCCTTTTCTCTGACCAAAACTTTGGAAGACTCAGGTAAGTGTTGAATACCAGTTGCAATACCGGCTACCATATCCTCCAAAGCACTACGGAATGCCACTACGGTTTTGATTCAAAAAATAAAAGCTTGATGATTTTATTAAGAACTTAAATAGTAAATTTCAAAACATAGTATTCAAACATGAACTCGAAAACAACGATAGTTTACCATTTCTGGATGTTTTAGTCACTAGAAACCATAAAAATGGGCTGGATTTTGATATTTTTAGGAAAAACACCATCATTTTGAGACACATGTCTAACGATTCGAATCACAGCTTCCAAAATATGATTTCTAGTTTAAATTTTATTGTACTTAGATTAATCAATTTTCCTTTAAACAAAGATACAAGAAAGAAAAGAAATACAAGAAAGAATTAAAATTAATTATTAAGGTATCTGTAGATAAATTAATTAGAAAACATAAGTTTACAAAATTATTGAAAGAATCTTCGACTTTTTAAAAGCATTAGAACAAAAATAAATTCAGGATAATACCGTTTGATGTTCAATTAACACGAGGGCTAGACAAGATTTTGAAAAAAGTTGACTTTAAGGTTGTGTACAAACCATATAATAAATTGAGAGAAGTCTTGGGTAATTCAAACGATAAAGTAAATCAGCAGCAACAGCAATAAAATTAGTTGTCAAGATTGTGAATGAAGGTATATTGGGTAAACTAAAACATTTATATTAACGTGATATAAAAACACATTTTTTTTCCTTTATTTGGGTTTTTCGCCACTATCTAAAACTCAAAAAATATTAAAAATACCTGTTCTTGTTTACTAAACTAAACATAAATACAATTTAAGAATTATTAACTCTGTGCTTAAAAATCACATATTTTCAATTAGAAAATAATTATTATCAACAAAATTTTGGAATGGTAATGGGTTCTTCTCTTTCTCCTTTGATGAATAATATCTTTATGGAGGAACTCGAGAATGACATATTAAATAAATCTCTTAAAAAGCCATTAATATGGCTTAGGTATGTTGATGATATTTTTGCTATATGGCAACATAGCATTGACGATCTAAATATTTTTTTACAAGATATAAATTCTCGAGAGCCTACAATTAAGTTTACTATAGAGATGGAGAAGGAGAATAAATTGCCATTCCTCGACACTTTAATTTTAAAATTAAACAACACATTAAAAACTACAGTTTACAGAAAACCGACAAACACAGATAGGTATCTCAATTTCTTTTCAAATAATTCAAAATCGGTCAAAATAGGATGACAGAGCAAAACTTGTTTGTACCGACAGTGATACACTACAAAAAGAAACAAATCACATAAAAGACATTTTAATAAAAAACAATTACCCAAAAAAATTTATAGATAAATCGTTTAAAAATTTTGATACTAGACAAAACAGACAAGTTATTAATAACAATAATAATAACTCTCAAACAATTAACCTCACAATTCCTTATATCCGCGGCATTTCTGACACAATTAAAAGAGTAGGAAATAAATACAACATAAGAACGACATTTAAAACAAAAAATACTCTTAGATCTATATTAACAAAGACTAAACCAAACAATATACAACAAAATACCAAAAATGTGGTTTATAAAATTCCCTGCGAATGTGGCAAAAAGGTGAGACATCTAAACCATTAGATGTTAGAGTAAAAGAGTATAGCATAAAAACCTTCTTAGAAAGGGCGATTTTAATAAATCTAGAATTTGTCAACACGCATGGGAATCGGGTCATAAAATCAATTGGAATAATTCCAAAACGGTATTAAAAGAATCGGTAACAAAATACAGAAGGTTAAAAGAAACCGCTATAATTAATTTAAATAAAAATAATTGTATTGCTATGCCTTCAGTAGATTTAAATTTAATATGGTTCCCAATTCTAAAGAATACAATTAAACACATTTAAATATTTGAATACACAATCAGTAAAATAAACAAACACACCGTAAACATTACCTATATATATTTTTTGGTAGTATGTAACTGTCATGAAAATCTATTGTTGTCAATGTAAGTATCGTTGACATATACAAAAAAATATATTTACTTTCACTCGTTAGTTTATATATTACAAATTAATATAATTTATTTTTTAGTTTAGTTTTGAAAACGGTACCCTCCGAAACGGGGAGAGTACCCTCCGAAACGTTAACGTTAAAAGTTTGTAAAATTTTTTATAACATTTTTATATCTTTAACATTTTGTTCGTTAGGTAAATTTATTAGAAAAAAGAATCACTGAGAAATTTGTCTCCGTTTGGTTTTTTGTTTTTACCCAGTGATTCTTTCTTTAAGTAAGAACAGGTATTTTTGATATTTTTTGAGTTTTAGATAGTGGCGAAAAACCCAAATAAAGGAAAAAAATATATGAACACACCACAATCATTCAGACATTACATAAAAACATATTATTAGATATGGGAGAAATGAAATATTTTGTGTTGGACAACATGTAATCGAACATAACCACAAGATAGATATTAGTAATTTATGACTAATTAAAAGTGTTATAATAGGGCTTTGGATGCATATGAAAGCATTTAAATAGAAAAATGTAAGAAAACCATGAACCAGGATAAAGGACCTATTCCGTTCAGTCAATTTTGCATTTATTAATGTTTTATTAGACAGATTTATTAGATTTTTACACGTTTTATTATATTCGGTTATCATATAAATAGAACATAGTTTAGTTTTAGAATTAGATTAAATTATCCCCTGATGATGCTAACATGGTTAGGAAAACGTGTGTCAAGAAGTTTAAAAAAGTTATTTGATGTTTAGTGGTAAATGTCTTCGAATTTAGTGTTTCACATCGAAGGTCCCAATAGTATAATTAAAATTTACATGTCTTCATAATATTATGCTAGAGGAGTTCTACAAATTTAGGTTGGATTAATGTAAGTTTAAATAACCATTGCGGCGCCTCTCAAGTCTGAATGCCAGTTGACAGTTATCTGATTTCGGAATTAACTCAGTTATATTGTTTACCGTGCAATCTGTATAACTTTTGGATTATATTTAGTTATTTCCACGTAAATATTAGACGTTAAGTTGTTTTGTTCGTTTCTGGTAATGCATTTATTTGACCTGGCCCCGTTTACTCTGCTCTTAAAAATGTATTTCTTACACTCCCATTTGGATTTTTTCCGGGAAATTGGGATGCAGTAAGCGACGAACAAGGAGAGAAGTTTCACCAGGGCGATGGAAGCAAGATGCCAGGGATGCTGGTACCCATCTATGATGCAGAACACAAGAGAAAAAAGTGAAAGTTTCTGTCGCTGTATGACATCTTATGTAATATTTTTGTATTTACATAATCTTCAGTCACTTTTTTGCATCTATTTAACACGTTTTACCTGTTTATATTAAATAAATCTTAGATATTAAAAATAAGTCATCTAGTTTTTTCCTCACCACCGAACCCTGTAACAAAAAAATCTACTTGTTACAGTAATTAGCTTATCATTTTTAGATTTAGGACTACAAAATACTTCATATATATCTATTTTCATTAATTTCCCTCAAAAAAGTTTAAATTTGTTGATCTGTGTTATTAGACCTTGATTGGGATACATTACCATGTCCATAATGTAGTCCTGATACTGCACCGTTCGATTTTTCATTCAAGATGGCTAAAGATTATTGAAAAAAAAATATAATCATAACCCAAAAAAAAAATTCAGACAACCCTAACAAGATGCCAGAACATCTTAAAATCACGCACAATTTCTGAATTCGTACTATTTCTAGCTCTGATAACACTCCTGTTAAACGTTTTTTGGTTTTTTGATTTTTCATATTCCTCTAAACGTTATATTCATAATTACAATGCTTTTTATAAATTTTCGTTTGATATTTCATTTTTCACACAGACTATTGTAAAACGCCTAAAACGCATTGTAAAATACAAATTGCCCTTTGTTCTCTTTCAAGTTTATAATCGAAAAAATTTAATATTCTGGATGCAGTTGCATAGATGTGAACCAATAAATTTTAACGCATCACAGCTTTATAAAAAATACTTCGGGCAATATTAAAAAAAATGGATTTATCATGAATTTCACCAGTGGAAAACATTATTAAAATCGACCGATCTGTCGTATTGTCCCAAAATATATAACTGCCCCCCTCTCGCCTTGCTTCCAGAAATCAAATAAAGGATTCAGCAGTGGAGAGATAAAAATATAATTTTGCTGCGTTTGTATCAGTTATCCGGACGGTACATTTACATTCCCGCTTTGCCGAGTTATCAATGGCTATTTGCCTTGGCTTGTTGAATTATTAAACAAGATACTTTGCATTTTCGTATATCGGGATTCTGACCGATTTATGTACCGTGAAATATTTGTGGCTATTGAAGTGAACTGAAAATTATTACAAAACTATTACGATAATGCAGGGATTTCCAATTTGAACTCTAAAATCAGGCACTATGATAACTACAAGTTATAATAATTATTTACTTTTAACTAAATAATGTCACCCGCGACTTTGTCTGGTGGATCGCATTCTGGGAATCCAATTTTCGATTACTCTTTCATACATATCGCGTGGTATATTTTCAATGGTGGCCTGAATGTTTCGTTCAAGGTCAATAATTATTGAGGGTTTATTTCTGAAAATCAGAGATTTAACATAACCCCACAAAAAATAATCCATGATCGTCAGATCGCATGAACTTGGTGGCCACTTGACATTACCATTTCGTGAAATAACGCGTCCAGGAAACTTTTCTTAATCGAACCATTTTGTTGAAAGAAAACATTGTTTTTATCACATTTATCAGTTCAGGCCAAATCTATTTTATTGGCATATTCCACTATCGTCCACCATTAAAATTAACACAATTTTTATCATCGTCTTTAAAAATATACGGTACTCTCATTCCTTCAGCCCCACAAACCGCTCTAAACAGTGACTTTCTAAGGATGAAGAGGTAATTCCCGAATCATTTGAAGAATTTCATCGACTAATCATATCCAGATATGATTGTTCACAAATCCATTATGTACGCTTCTTCGGAAATGAAAGCAGAGCTCAACGAATTTAAAGTTTTTTGAGGTAACATTGATGAAAATAGGTGTATATGAAGTATTTTATAAAATAGGTATATATCAATGTTTTGTTTTGTGATTTCAAGATGTGCGTGATTTCAAATTGTGCGTGATTTCAAGATGTTTTTACATTTTGTTAGAGTTGTCTGAATTTTTTTTAGGACTATTATTATAAAATAATTCTTTTCAATAATTTTTAACTGTCTTGAATGAAAAATCTAACAATGAAGTGGACTATATTGTAAACATGGTAATGTATCCCAATCAAGGTCTAATTACACAGGTCAACAAATTTCAACTTTTTTGAGGTAACATTGATGAAAATGGAATAGAATTTAGTGTATATGAAGTATTTTGTAGTCCCAAATCTAAAAATGATAAGCTAATTACTGTAACACGTACAGTTTTTTTGTTACAAGTCAGTGATGGGGAAAAAAGAAAACCACATATTTTTACAATCTAATATTTATTTAATATAAACATATAAGACATGTTAAATCTATGCAAATATATTACTGAGGATTATGCGAATAAAAATATATTACATGAAATGTAATACAAAAACGACAAAAACTTTCACTTTTTTTCTCTTGTGGTCTGTAACATCCCCTCTTTTTAAAATCCAGCAGTAGTCGCCCAAGCTAGATGGGTTCCAGCATTCCTGGTATCTTGCTTCCATTGTTTGATGTCCTAGTAAAACCTCTCTCTTTGTTCGTCGCCTACTGCACCAAAAATTTCCGGAAAAAAATCCAAATAGGAGTGCAAAAAATACATTTTTAAGCACATGCGTCACCCTAGTATTTCATAGGCTTTCAACAGTTCATCTATGAGGTTATTATAGTTTTCATATTTTTTGTCTTTTCTCCACATTTACAAAACACTTCCAAGCTGTCAATTATTTTTCATTTAATTTTTGTACATAACGGAAATCACCTAGAAGCTTCCTTATTTGAGGTCCAATAAATATGCCTTTTTTAGTTTGCATCAGTTAATTCAGAAAATATGTCTTTTAGGTACTTGAAACCATTACCTTCTTTGTCCATCGCTTTAACAAAGTTTTTCATTAGTCCAAGATTAATATGGAGAGGTGGAAGAAGCACCCTTTTTGGGTTAATAAGGGGCACATATTTTATAATGAATGTTTCAGGTTGAAAAGAAGTTCTGTGAGGCCAATCTTTCTTATTGTATTATTCTTTTGTTGCCCCACACACAACCTCTTAGACACAAAAAAAACAGCAATACTCTGTAAAACCCTCATGAAGTCCTAGTTATATACCTATCGCTTTTAAATTTCCACAAATATCCCACTGATACTGTTTATATTTAACGCGATTTATTATGGTTATTAAGTTGTGATAGGTTTCTTTCATTGCCACTGAATGGACTAAAGGAACAGATGGGTTTTTACTTCCTTTATGAAACAAGACTGCTTTTAACTTCTATTTCAACGAATCTATGAAAATACTCCACTCGGAAAGTACATGTTCCATATTAAGCTTATTCATTAAACCATCAATTTCAGAACAGACACACAGCGTTCCTCCAAGTTTATAAAAAGTAAAAAATGTTACATTCCGTGTTCAGAAAAGTGAAACACTTACATTTGTATCTAACAGGTTCCACTGTTGAAGTCTGGAACAAAGAAGTTCCGTTTTTTCTTTTGATACTCCCAGGTCGCGTACCAAATCATTTAATTTATTCTGAGTTATTAAGTGAGGTTCACTGGTGATTGTTAAAAATGTTGGATCACAACTGGTGTTCTCTGAAAGTTGTAGATCAGATCCTGATGAAAAGTTAGAATCACCGGGAAACATGTTGTTCAGGTATAAAGGTGCAATCGGTACCAGTAGTTCCTGGCTATAACGAACTGGCCTAAGTGCAGAAGGTAAATTTGGATACTAAATTTTGCCCCTTTGCTTTTTTGAAATCCCTTCTGTTTTAGTGATACAAAAGTAGCAATCACTTAGGAAGAACTTTCCACTGCACTAAACGACTTATTGCAATGTATTCATTGCACTTACGTGACAACTCACACAGCAAACATGAGGAGCCCAACTTTTATCATGATCTCCAATTTGGCACTTAAAATATACAATATAGGCTTTTTTGACTTTCACAGATATAGATCTAGGTTGTGACTTTAAAGTCGTCCGCATATATTAGAAAACTAAATTTTTGAAAATCGACGACTAAAACTTACCATTTTATATAGAATCGACTTAAACACGTGGCTGTACTGTAAACGAGACAGAAACGAACTAAATTATAGAAACCAATAAAACTGCTCTTAAAGGTTCCTCGAATACTGTGGAAATACTTCTTCTACGGTCTTGTGGAAATTCCAACATTGTCCAGTCCAAAGACAGGTACAAATAATTTCAAGGATCCCATGATATAAAGGAGAAGCAGCTACTTGAAAATGGGACCTGCTAGTCCATTTCAGTAAAAAGTTGTTTTAATAACTATCTCAATGAAACGCAAAAAGAGCATTCTCATCAATGTTACAAAAGTCATGTCGACCTGTGTAATTTCTTTCCCCAAAGTGGAGAATCGCCTGTTCAACAGCTCCAGAATTTAATTCATACATCGTAAATCTCTCTACAGTGAATTGACACAATATACTGAACAGTGCAATCTAGAAGTGCCACTATTGGCACACCTAGACTGCAGTGAAAACGTAATACGCCACTAGTTGTGCCATCTATGATGTAGAACTGATTTAAGCAACCACAATCAGACATTTCAAGACATTGGCATCTCTTGTTCAATGTGATAGTGCTCACAGCACACAACAACAAATAATAAGGACAAGTGGATAATAAGGACAAACAGTAAGGACAAATAGTAAGGACAAATAGTAAGGACAAGTAGTTTCATGGATATAAACTGTAGATGGCAGTCAAAATAGTATTTTTATTGCATATAATTCCATTTCCATCCATAATCTATCTTTAATCAACGACAGTCCATTTTGAGCGTTGGTTTTAAATATTGTTCTTCTTCCTGTGGTGCTACAGCCTATCAGACAGCCTTGACCTCTTTCAACTTTTACCTTCATCCGGATCAATCTCTAACATCTCATTGTCAGTTTGTGATTTGCATGTAGTTCTTCAGTATCTCTTCTTACGTTGTCCTGGCACCGTGTCTTTCGTCTACCTTTCTTTCTGTTACCCACTATACGCCCCTCCGCCAGAATGCTCCTTGATATTTGGCTTTCTTGTATTCTTGCCACGTAACCCCGCATGTCTGAGTCGCTGAACTTTCATAGCTCACCAGATCTTTATAGAATTACTTCAGATCGTTATTTACTTCAGAATCGGTTTACTTCAGAAGTTAACTTGACCCTTCAAATTCCATTATCATTCATAGCACCAAAAATTCTTCTTTTCAATATACTCTTCGTTTAAATATTGCAAACAGCTCTTCTATTTTTCTTTGTGTGACGGAATGAGTGTTTCCATTTCTTAAACATTCCATTTAAAAAATTGAGATGTTTTGATTTTGTTTCATTTGTATCAGTTATCCTGGACACCTTCTATAAGGTAGACAAATTTTGTTTGCACTAAAATTTAAGTCATAGTTTCACTAATATCTCTACCAAAAATGATAATTCTACATCAAAAAATAAATGATATATAACACTGCAAAATAGAGTCAGGAACTCCATTATTTTATGCAAAATGGCTGATATCGGTAAAACCATTGGGTTTAGGTATAGGACATACTTTACGAAATATGTTTAAAATTAATAGCAAAATGCAAAAATGGATGAACATATATGATGTTCAATAAGAAAAAAACAAAACTATACCCCACCACGGTTTTGTGGGACACCCTGTATAAATAAAATTAATTTTAAATTATGCCACCTATTTAGTTGTACAACTCTTATACTTAAACTTTTTCTCTATCTCCAGCCATTATCAAGATATAAACTGATATCGCACTATTGAGAAACACTGCATGTTTTTCTTTATTTATTACTGTTTCATTTAGGTCTATGTTTTTATTGACTGATGACCTTGCCTTAAATAAAAAATTGTTATTTTAAAACGTTTTAAAACTTTTTGTTCTTTTAACATTAACTATACGTTTTCATAAATCGATGGTGGTTTTATTTGTCGAAAGTTTTTCGCGGGAAGGGAGATTCTTTCTTCATGTCCATTTACGTTGGAATCGTTAGGAGAAAATTTTTCAGGATTCGGTGAAATAAATGGAGTTGTTCGAAGTGCCGATAGTTAGCGTAAGTGATGGTGATATTTCTTGTAATTTTTCTTCTTTATGTTCAGCATTAATTTTACTTCGAAAAGAAAATGATTTTCTGTTAAAAATCTGTTTTATTCATATAGAAATCAATTAATTACGGGATATATACATTTATAGAAAGAATATTTTAAAAAAAATCATCTTTACTATTCTTTTTATGATACAAACTTCGTCATAATTACAAAAAATAGTGCTAATTAGAGCGAGTTGATCTATGAGAAAAATATGGTAATCCGATGGCATTCAGTCGGGAAAATAGGCTGGGTTTCAAATAATTTTTCATTTAAGTTTAATCAGTGTTTCTTTTATAAGTTTTTCACAACAGATGGGTATCTTTTAGAAAGCTGTCTGACATAATAACCCTACAAAAATTATTAAGTATGAAAAACGAAATATACATAATGTGTACGTTATGGTATGTTTATAGCTACTTTTATATAATTTTAATAATAAGGCTACGATAAAAAAGTTACCAAAACGAATCAGATTAACTAACTGCTGAAGCTGATTGAGCGAAGGCCTAAAATGGGACGAAGAAGTCTAGGAAATCCACAATTAAGATGTATGGATCTGGAAGAAAAGAGAAGAGGGGAGACACGTGGAAAAAAAGAGACCTATATCCAACAATGGATGGAACAGGCCTACAAGAAATAAAACTGGTGCCTAGGATTTTAGAACTGATTTTAATTATATTTGGAGCGTTAAATCTAAATATAAAATCTGTTTTTCTCTATACCTTTTTAGATACATCCACTTACCTATGGTATGTTTTTTCCAATTCAATACATTCAAGTAACGACAAAAATTTACTGGAACAAAAAATCAAAATTAAAACCATTTTTCTCTCAAGAAGACAAGTATTTTGTCACGAAATTAGTATTTTGTTACGAAATGATTGGCGTCTATATATTGATAGCTCAAAACGAAGTTTAAAATGTGTTCTACACAATGGAAACAAATATCGTTTAATAGCAGGTGCTCACTCAATGAAAATAAAAGAAGAATATGGCACCATATCTTTGATCTTGGAGAAGATAAAGTATCATGAACATCAGTAGGTGATTTGTGTGAACTTAAAAATGGTAAACTTTCTTCTTGGACAGCAAAGTGACCCACCAAATATCGTTGCTTCTTGTGCTTATGGGATAACAGAGACAAAACAAACCACTGGGTTAGAAAAGAGTGACCTAGGAGAGAAAACATGAACGTTGGGGAAAAGAATGTCATTAACGACCCCTTAACTAGACGAGAGAAAATTATCTTTTCTCCATAGCAAGCTAATCTCGGTCTAATCCATCAGTTTGTAAAGGCTTTTGGTAAGAATGGATCATGCTTTGTATATATAGGAAAAAAATGCCTCAGTTGACTACGAAAAAAATTAAAGCAGGAATATTTGACGGCCCACAAGTAAGACAACTCATTAAGGATCCTGCTTTCGTAAATTCAATAAATGAGACTGAGCGAAAAGCCTGAACTTCATTTGCTGCAGTTGTCTGAAATTTTCTGGGTAAACGCAAAGCTGAAAACTATGTTGAAATAGTAAACAAGATGCACATTTTCAGATCTCTTGAGTGTAATATAATCATTAAAGTGCTCTATTTACACTGCCACTTAGACTGTTTTCCTCAACATTTAGGAAACAACAGTGAGGAACAAGGTGAAAGATTTCACCAGGATACTAAAACTATGGAGGACCTACCAAGGACTACCAAGGAATATGGGATATGCACATGATTGCAGATTACTGCTAGAGTTTAAATAGGGACTGTTCCAAATGTCAATAATGTCACGGAAAAGAAGTTTCTGAAGTGTTCAGTGAAAAGTTGGTTTAATGGATGACTTTTTCCTGTATCTTCGTATTTAAAATAGTGTAATTATATTTCACTAAGGCAAACTTCTAGGCAAAAATTAATGTCATATTTGAATTCAGGGCATCAATTTCGTATGAAACCAGCTCTAAATACTCCGGCACCAAAACAACTATGTAATCAAGGAAGCAATATACGAATACACACAAATACACTCGATTCTGACAGTTTGTGTGACAATCAGGTTTACTTCATTTGGTTTTTGATTGACTGGCTTCGTCAAGCTTATCAGTTAATCTAGGTCTGTTTTTATCTACCATATTGAAGTCATCATTATCCGAATTAGTAAAGCGGTCTCAATTATACAAAAAAAAGGCATTGCGTTCCGTCGAGACAATGCTAAAGGTTTGACCACCCGACAGACAGTTGTGATCTAATGTATATGGAAATAATAAAAAGGGATGTGATTGCGAAACTAAAAGTTATATATTTGATCTAAAAAATTGTACGTAGGTTGGAAACATATCACGTAAAAGGTCCTTTTTTCTATAAATTCGAAGAAAATCCTGCACGTCCTCGACGGGAAATCGGCCACAACAGCGCGGATGACAAACAGCCGCCCCAAAATCCGGCCCGATTCCTGGAAAAATAGCGGCGGTCACGTCGTTTGACGCCGATTGCGCCCCCCCCCCCCCGTGGCAGTTCCCTTTTACCACCCTTTTTTTTTTTGGGGAAGGTCGGACTATTGTTTCTACGACGAGAATATACAAAGAGCGCTGTTGCCTAATTACGCCGCCGAATTCCGACCGGTTTATTTAGTTTCAGATGCAATTTTCGGAGATGCCTGCAACAACGGTAGCAGTAGCTGTAGCGGCAGCAGGAGCGTCGCTAGTTTCGCTCGTAAGCTGCGGATTTCGTCCATTGGATTGGTGTCAACTTTTTGCGGGTTTTGTTTCATTCTCGAACAATGGATGCGGAAATGGCTTATTCGCATTTTACTGCTGGGGATTCGTAGTTAAAAATAGTTTTATTAAAAACAAGGAAATCCTTTAGTAAGCTAGTAAGCATATATATATATATATATATATATATATATATATATATATATATATATATATATATATATATATATATATATATATATATATATATATATATATATATATATATATATATATATATATATATATATATATATATATATATATATATATATATAGGTGTCCCTTTGGGGAAAAAAATTGTACTAAAAATGATCATGAGAAATTCACCAAAAATATTTTTAAGCTTCTAAAACGACCGCAAGAGGGCGTGACGAGCTAAACATTTTTAAAAATTTTTTTTTTTGTGTATTTTCAAGTGTTAACCGAGTAAGAAATATTCTCAGTTATAATTAGCAAACTGTCTCCTACAATTTTGCTTTATGACATTTTGTCGTAACTTCGCGAATAAAGAAGGGGGGGGGGACTTTTACCTATTTAGATAAAAAGTCGTCTAGTGTCCGTTTACCTAAACCGATTATCCTCAATTTGGATTCATTTAAAAGGCAATTGCTGGGACAATCAGATAATCTGGGAGATAAATTATTTAGTTTATAAATGAAACCTCGAGGTGGCGTTACATTCAACAATAGTTTTTTGAAGTTTTGTTCAGTTTTTTAAATGGAATGGTACAGCTTTAACTACATGGCAAGAAAGGTAATTTAAAGAGGAATCGTCCAGTGAAAACCCGAAATCGATATCTCTGACATGTCAAGAGATATTTCGATTTTTCTGAAAAAAATCAGTTAGTTTTAATTTTTCCCGTAATATTAAGTTAAAAATTGGTTTTAATATTTAGGTCGCAATCGCAACCGCAACAATTTTATTTAAAAAATAAAGGAAAAAATGCCTTTCCCTAATTGTTGCATTTTCTCTTTTGTGATGCTTAAATACTACTTGACAGAATATTGAAATCAGTCATTAATAAATATACCTACTCTTTCTTTTAAACTAAATGAATGGATGAATGAAATTATGCGTTTTCGGGTTTCCAAATAAACGCATGCAATCCTTAGAGTGTAAGGAGGGAATCATGGAAACAAACAAAAACAGTCAAATTAACTTGTCAGTTTTGAAATGTATTACATTTTCAACATTGCATTTATTGATTATTAATAATTATTATAATAATATCTAACAATGCCTTTTACGAATAACGAGGCCTATGACATGTTGGCGGTGTATTTCCAATGTTTTGAAAATGCATGTATTGCAGAGCGGCAATATGCAAGTCAATATCCCGAAAGAAGGCATTATTCGAAGAAGGTGTTTACACGTCTAGCAATACGCTTACGAGAAACAGGAATTGTGCATCCATATCCAGTCCGCACCAGGTTACGTTCGATTCGTAATGGAGATAATGTCGTAAATGTTCTGGCTTATGTTGAAACCAACCCCCATTTAAGTATCAGACAAATATCTGAAGAATTAGGTGTTAGCAAGACATCCGTTCATCGAATCTTAAGAGATAACAAGCTGCACCCCTATCATGTTGTCTCACACCAAGCCCTTTTGGATAACGATTTCGACAGACGGTTAGACTATTGTCACTGGTTAAAAAATATGTGTAGTGGAAATAAACAATTCTTAAAACGCATACTATGGACTGATGAAGCTACTTTTAGCAGTGATGGAGGCGTTAACTTACATAATATACACTACTGGGCAGTTGCTAATCCACACTGGATGTTAGAAATCAACCACCAAAATAGATGGAGTGTGAACGTATGGTGTGGTGTTTTGGGAGACAAAAATATTGGTCCCTTTATTTTTAATGGACATTTGAATAGTGAAACATATTTAAATTTTTTACAAAATAGACTGCCAGAACTAATGGAAGATGTTTCGTTGGAAACAAGAAGACAAATGTGTTACCAGCATGATGGATGCCCTGCCCACTTCTCGCAGGTGGTTCGAAACTTCTTGGATGCTTCGTTTCCAAATCGTTGGATAGGACGGGGTAGTTTAATTTCGTGGCCGGCGCGCTCACCGGATTTGACAGTCCTCGATTTTTACTTGTGGGGAAGACTAAAAGACTTTGTTTTTCAAACTCGTCCTACCACACGAGAAAACATGATTGAAAGAATTCAAAATTCAATAACCAGCATTTCAAGAGCGGAAATTGAAGCTGCCGTTTTTAGTACTCGTCGAAAAATAAATCTTTGCATTTCTAAGGATGGAAGGCATTTTGAACATTTAGAAAGGCGTTAAAGTTCAGATTCTGTTAATTAATAGATTGTTGTGCTGTTAATTTTATTTGACTGTTGTTATTATTATTATCTTCGTTGTTGGCCCGTTGGCCTTTATACACGCTCTAAATTAATATGGCACGAAGAATTTGGACCAGTCTTAAGCCTGGGTAAAGTGTGAAGGAAGGCAAACATTAGGTTAATATTTTTTTAACTTAATGCAGGTAGTAGTGAAATAAATGATTTTTTCAGAAAAATCGAAATATCTCTTGACATGTCAGGGATATCGATTTTGGGTTTACACTGGATGATTCCTCTTTAAATTACCTTTCTAGCCATGTAATAAAAGCTGTACCATTCTATTTGAAAAAACTGAACAAAACTTCAAAAAAACTATTGTTGAATGTAACGCCACCTCGCAGTTTAATTTATAAACTAAATAATTTATCTCCCAGATTATCTGATTGTCCCAGCAATTGCCTTTTAAATGAATCCAAATTGAGGAAAATCGGTTAAGGCAAACGGACATTAGACGACTTTTTATCTCAATAGGTAAAATTTCTCCCCAACCCTCTATTCGTGAAATTACGACAAAATGTCATAAAACAAAGTTGTAGGAGACAGTTTGCTAATTATAACTGAGAATTTTTCTTACTCGGTTAACATTTGAAAATACACAAAAAAAAAAAATTAAAAATGTTTAGCTCGTCACGCCCTTTTGCGGTCGTTTTAGAAGCTTAAAAATATTTTTGGTAAATTTCTCATGATCATTTTTAGTACAATTTTTTTCCCCAAAGGGACACCTTAATGGGACACCTGGTATATACTGTTTCAAAAAAATTGACTATTTTTTTTCTTAAAGGTGTCGAAAATATTGTTAGAAATGGCGAAAAAAAATTATTGTGAAAGTTAGCGCTCCTAATATCAATATTAAGAGGTGCCGCATTGCAGATTTCAATTTCCCATTTAAATAAAAGGAATTTTTTTGTTTTAAATTTTGGAATTTTTTAGCTCTTCAGCGGGGAAACGACTATTATTTTCTGGGAAAAGACTATTACATATCTTTGTAGAAAATTGAACGTTCTTCCAAAAAAAGTCTCTTATACATTTTCGATAAATTTACTTTTTTAAAAGTTAGTCTAAAGTTCTCTAGTTAGCCTAAACTAGTCTAGTTAGGCTAAAGTTGAATACATAATTAATTTTGTCCTTTTTTTCAATTTTTCGACGAAACTATCAATTTTATCTAAAAATGTCATTAGACCTTTTTTGTAGATCATTCCATTTCCTTCAAATTCTTCAAATCTTTCCTAAATCTTCATGAATACATTTTTGGAAACTCCGTAAGGATCGTGAGTTATTTAAATTGAAATGTGAATTTTTCTAAATAATCGAATTTTTATTGTCTATAATTGATTATAACATTATTCAATTTTTTAACTGAAAATTACTTACTTATTATATCTAATTAATTGTCAAAAAAAGTGTACTTATTTAACTTAAAAAATATTGATTTATTTTACTTATTTCTACGAAATGATTTCAAGGTCAAGACGAGCGAAACAAAAAATCCAAAATAAATATATTACGTAATTTATATGACACTACTATATAGTCTATCACTACTATATGATATTTATATGATGCGCACTGATTAAATATCCCTTCAAAGACGTCCCCTTCTACCTTGATTTTATGTGCTGTGCCGTTGTTCTTATTCCAAGAATGACAAGCTTGCCGAGCTTTTTTGATTCTAGTAATATTAATGCATTGTTAAGTATTCATTTTTGTGAGTGAGGTGTACTAGTCTTTTCCAAATACAGTCGGAAATTTGAAAGATTATTTTTAATTTCTGGAGAATATATATTTACTATATTTTGAAAACATCTCGATTCGTAAAAATAGCTGATTTCGACTTAATTATCAAATCAAAAATCATTAACAGTTGAAAAAATATTCTAGTTAAAAAATACAACATTTTCAGTTGAAAAATTGAATAATTTTAATTTTATCATCAATTATAAACAATAAAAATTAGATTATTTAGAAAAATTCACATTTCAATTTAAATAACTTACGATCCTTACGAAGTTTCGAACAATTTATTAATCAAAATTTATAGGAAATAAAATGATCTACAAAAAAGATTGAATAACATTTTTCGCTAAAATGCATCCAACTTAGACGCCTCGCAAGCAACTAGCCTTGAATAACTTTTGAAAAAGTAAATTTATCGAAAATTGATGAGACGTTTTTTGAAGAACGTTCAATTTGCTACAAAGATATATAATAGTCAAGAGAATTCCACAGTAAAAAAAAACAATTATGTTAATTAAACGGAAAATTGAAATTTGTGATGCCGCACCTCTTAATATTAATATTAAGAGCTCTAACTTTCACATATTTTTCTTTTTTTCATATCCAACGCTTCGAGTTGGATTCTAAGTGAACAAAACTTGAAAATGTCAAACGAAATTTTGGCGAAACATGGTGACTCTTCATAGAATGAATGGATCGACACCCGGAATAATTAAGAAACATTTTCACGGATCTATATATATATATATATATATATATATATATATATATATATATATATATATATATATATATATATATATATATATATATATATATATATATATATATATATATATATATCCGTATAGATCCGTGAAAATTGAGTCTAAAAGAATTAATTAAAGCCTAAAATGGTCTAGGAATGTTCTAAGGAAGAAAGGCAATCAAACAATATTCATTAAACTTTACAGGTCATTCAACGTAGTTGTTGTCATCGCCAATTTAAATGGTTTGCTATTAATTTAATTTTATCTCGCTTAATTTCTATCTTAGGTGTGAATAATGACATACGAAAATATAAAAGAATGGTTTTAACATACTAGAGCTTTAACACACAAATATATATATATATATATATATATATATATATATATATATATATATATATATATATATATATATATATATATATATATTATTCACGTATGGGCCCGGGTGGACCACGCGAAGTACAATTAGAGGCGTTTGTTGTTATTAGCCTTGCTTTGCGCCCATACTAATTTCATTCTTTCGCTATGAGCTTTTTTCCTTTCGTCAGACCAAGTTGTTCCAGTTTTCCTACATTTTTCTCTCTGGCCAATCTTCCAAACGTCAACCTTGTGTCTCTATCCTGAATGTCACTTTGTGTAATATTTGCTGATCTTAGGTCTTCTTTAATTGCAGCAATCCATTTAATTATTTCTACTTTAGCTCTACTCCTATTTTCATAAAATTCGACTATTTGTCTAGTTAGCATATTTGGATTCATCCGTTTTATGTGTCCGTAAAACTTAAGTCTTCTTTTTCTTATATCGCTATGTATATCTGTGTATTGTTTGATTTCTTGGTTTTCTCGAAGTCGGTATGTTGTTGTATTATATATATATATATATATATATATATATATATATATATATATATATATATATATATATATATATGTTATTATATATATATATATATGTTATTATATATATATATATATATATATATATATATATATATATATATATATATATATATATATATATATATATATATATATATATATATATATATATATATAAACACAGCACAAGACACTGATCCTTAAAAATATTTAATTAGAAAGGCATTATTCCAGTAACCAATGTCACATGTATTTTAGAATATATCTTAAAAAAAGAATTCAAGATTGCTTCTTCGAATGTTGATCCAGTACACTTTTCTGAGAGAAGCATTGGTGACTTATCTCATATCTAATATATATTTATATATATATTATATATATATATATATATATATATATATATATATATATATATATATATATATATATATTAATATTATTTAAATGTATTTAAATCATATTGTTTCTGTTAAAACCGAATTTATAATTACGTGAAAGGTGGAATCGTCTTCCTCTACTAAATATGTTCGATTAGTTTCCTGCCGCGTCGATGTGGAATAAATAAATAACATCTTAGAGGGAAAGGAACGTCCAGAGAGAAGCCCTATTTGTCATGGCATCGAGTGCGAACAGACGCCGGCGTCCTATGCGGTTCTCTGCGGTTGCCATACATCAGTCCAAGCTGCGGGGCTCATGGCACACCCGGTACGGATGCCGTCGGGCAACGATGGCCCTCGGGGAGGGGGTGTCGACGGAAGGGCCGCTAACTGATGAAGAGGGCGCGGTGGTGAAACGGCGGTTGACCTGGGAGATGTCGAGGTCGAAAACGGTGAGATATTGCAGTTAAGTTTGGTTATTTCAGGTAATTTATTTATTCGGAGAGATTTTTTTGTACTTTTCATCGCAAATCCAATGTAGGATGTTGTAATAAGTCCAAAAAATATCTATAATCGGAAAAAGGTTTTTTGGTCAAAATCTATAAAATCTTATAATATCTTTAAAACAGAAATTTATTCAATTTTTGCTTAGTTAACCTTTTCTGTTTCTGTATGCGATTGTAGGCAATGGGTCAAAGTATGCGGTTTAGAAAATGTTGTTTTTATCGCAGTTTTCTTATAGTTCTATTAAAAACGTTAAAATGTCACTAGTACGACGTTTTGGTAATTCTAGAAGTGTCCAATGATTTGATGAACTGTATTTTATAATTCTAACTGTACCTGTATAACTGTAGGTAGGTTTGTATAGAGGATGATTGTTACTCGATATTTACTTATCGTCATTATAGGGTGTTTTATCTTCTAGTGTACCAAAATGATTGTGGAATGTTCATATATGTTTTCTCATTTTTTTTTAATTTTTGTTACGATCTAAAACTCAAAAAATATCAAAAATATCTGTTTTTATGTACATAAAAAATCACTAGGTAAAAACAAAATTTAGACAAATTTCTCAGCGATTCGTTTTCTAAAATAAATTTGCCTAACGAACAAAAATTAAAAAAATATACAAAACATTTCTAAAATAAATACAAACTTTTGAATGCCAATGTTTCGGGAGGTCTTCTCCCGTTTTCAAAACGAATCTAAAAAATACATTATATTGATTTTTATATATACTGAAAAGATAGGAAGTAAATATATTTTGTGTATATGTCAATGATACTTACATTGACAATAATATTTTTCACTGACAATGACATACTACCAAAAATATATAAATGAGGTTTACCGTGTGATTATTTTGTATTGAAATTCTTAAACATTTTTAATTGTATTCTTTAGAATCGGGAACCATATTGAATTTAAATCTACCGAAGGCATAGCAATACATTTATTTATATTTAAATGAATTATAGCGAAACGATAATGTTGTATTTATTTTCATTCAAAAGTTTGTATTTATTTCAGTATTTTTTATAATTTTTTTAAAATTTTTGTTCGTTAGGCAAATTTATTACAGAAAAAGAATCACTGAGAAGTTTGTCTCCGTTTTGTTTTTGTTTTTTACCCAGTGATTCTTTATTTACATAATAATAGAAATTTTTGATATTTTTTGAGTTTTAGATCGTGGTGAAATAAGTAATATAGTATTGAGCTATAATTAAATGCAACTCTATTTGCTTTAATAATGAGGCTAGATTTTGTTTAGTTGGACATGGTGGACGTAGAAGCGTCAGAAGTTTTCAGGATGAAATTTAACTTTAGTATTACAAGCGGTATAGAGCCACACTATAGGAATTATATATATATATATATATATATATATATATATATATATATATATATATATATATATATATATATATATATATATATATATATATATATAAATATAATATATATATAAATATAATATATATAAATATAATATATATATAAATATAATATATATATAAATATAATATAAATATATATATATATATATATATATAAATATATATATATATATATATATATATATATATATATATATATATATATATATATATATATATATATATTTATATATATATATATATATATATATATATATATATATATATATATATATATATATATATATATATATATATATATAGTATATAATGTTTTTAAAATCTGACATAGGCTAACTTTTTTATTTGAAGTGAAGTACTTCCAAATGCAAAGTTGTAGGAAATAACTTGATTAAGAAAAAATTATAAACAATGATTTTCGGTGTGCCAGATTTCTTCAGTGGCTACTAAAATAACATTTTTAAATGGCAATATTGTAATTTTTAACATAATTTGACAAATCTTAATATTCCAGATACCAGATATTCCAGAAAATGTTATGTCATATTTCTTTATTGGACTAGTCGTTTTAGAACACTTAGCAAAAACAACTAAAATAATCTGCAGTCTAAAAGCAGATCTCTACAGAAACTAAAAGAAGCTAACATAGCAATAGTAGGCCTTGGAAAGTAAACAAAAATTGTGTTGTTTGAAAGGAGTCGTCATTATTGTGCTGTCATTGTGTTATTTGAAAGCTGTTGTATTTGAATTGGTACAAAAATAACGATTCTTCCGTTTATTACTTACGCTTCTCATTTTGTACGGATGATAATTATTCCCGTGTAAAGTGGCCCACACCTTCGACTGAGAACAATCTATCTCTTAGAGAATTTTATGCGTTGACTTGTGAGGATCTTCCACATTACAAAGAAGAATCTTTTCGTCAGTAAGAACATTTTTGCGCATCCTTCGGCACACACTACCAGTAAAAACTGAGAATTTATTGGACTGGGAGAGTTCCAGATTTATTGCTGATAGAACTGTGGTATAACAATGATCGAACAATTGAGTATTTGCCCCTGCCTGGAGATTCTTGATTTTTTTCATAACATAATACCGATATGATGTAAATTAAAATTTCAATAAAAATGCAATAAAATTAATTTTTCATGTAGATAAATACTTTTGTTCTAACAAACGGTTCTTCATATCATTCGAAAGAAAAACGTTCTTTATAACAAGGGGTCAAAAACCTAAGGGTTTCTGCGAAAAAAAATGCAATATTATTAAATCACCAATCCAAAAGCCATGATAAAAATTTACATTTTAAGTAAATATGTTTTATATCATATTTGGCAATAATAAATTGGGTGTTACTTTTAACTAAACTATAAATAAACTAATGATCAATGTTTGAAACAAAGTTCAAAACATAATTAAGTGGGCTCGTGGAGGAGGGTATTAAAAACCAAAAAAATACACTCGCGCTCCACGTTAGCGCTTTGTCGTTCCCCCATCCACCATCCAAAGTGCCAGCAAGCGTCTCCCAGGACCGGTTTCTAGTTTTAAGCCGTCATCCGCTGGGCTCAGGATGAACGTCTGGAGAGTAGATGAAGGGAACGACTAACGGCATGACAACATAAAATTGTTCCCTTCATCTGATGACGCCCAGCTGATGACGGCTTAAGACCAGAAACGGGTCCTGGTAGACGCTTGCTGGCGTTTTGGATTGCGGATGGGGAAATGACAAAGTACTAACTTATTTTAATATCCTTCCCCACGAGCCCACTTAATTATTTTTTGAACAGACCTGGTACTTACCTGAGGTTAGACGGGCCACGAACGATCTCGCACAGTTTATCTGTCGCGACCGTTTACCACAAGATGACAGTGCTGCATGTGATTGCAGCCACCATTTGACATGGCCGATTTGTATGGTTATGGCTTTAGTCGTTCCCTTCAACCGCTCTCCGGGCGTTTAGCCTGAGCCCAGCTAATGACGGAAACCGGTCCTGGGAGACGCTTGCTGGCGCTTTAGAAGGCGAATGGGGGAACGACATAGCACTGACGTAGAGCACGGGTGTATTTTCTTTGTTTTTAATATATATATATATATATATATATATATATATATATATATATATATATATATATATATATATATATATATGCCCACAAGGTAGCGTAACGGAACCGTGGAGGGAAAATATTACAGAAATCTTTCACCCTTTCTCCACGTGGTGCCACCGATCGCCTTCGCCGAACTGTCAACCATGCGACGTCACGTGTCTCCCGGGACCGGTTTCTAGCCTTTCAGCCGTCATCAGCCGAGCTCTAGACGAACGCAAGGAAAGCAGTTCGGAGAGGCAATCGGGGCCAGACCAGATCAACTGGCCATTTTAATGACGGGTCGTGATCGCACACAACTCACGCCATCATACGGCGAATGCTCGTAGCAGTCAGCACCGCTCGTAACATTCTGCCTGGAATCTCGTGACGTCGCCACGTGACGTCGCATGGTTGACAGTTCGGCGAAGGCGATCGGTGGCACCACGTGGAGAAAGGGAGAAAATTTTTATATATATATATATACAAAGCATTTGGAAAATATTTTTTAATTTTGTTTTCTGTGTCTATTTACGATGTCTAATTTAAGCACGATATGTCAGCTATTTTGTTTATAAGTTTGTATCAGATGGTTTTGTTAGTCGACAACCATGGATAAAAATATTGAGCAAAGAGTTTGCCTTAAATGTGTGTCAAACGAAATTTTGTATGCCGAATTTCTGAAGATGTTGCAGAAGACCTACGGTGGATCGTCCTTATCAAACAGGCATAAGAGTGGTATATAGCGTTTAAAGATGGTCGAGAAATGGTAGTTAATTTGCCTCGTTCTGGTCGACCTTCAACGGCTACGCACGACGAAAACATCGACAAAATCAAAAACTGGTGCTCAAAAATCGTCGAACGAGTCTTAGACAGTTGACTGAAGAATAGAAGAATACTATTTAGACGTCATGAGGCATTTGCGCAAGAATATCAGCAAAAAACACCCAAATTTGTGGAAAAATAATTTATGGATCTTGCACAACGATAACGAACCATCGTAATTAAGAGTTTTTTGCCAAGTATTCAACGAACATACCCTACGAAGGGTGGTTGATGGAATTGTTGAAGGTAATTGTTTTGAAAGTTTGGTTTGATTTACAAATAACTAAGAAAAAACAATGGAGAAAAATATGCTATACAAAAACTCACACAACATTATGAGAAAGGAACAAACGCTAATTTATCCTGAACATGGAAAAAATGTTGAGTTCTGATAAAGTAAGAGCTACAATTTCTTAGGAAATGTGGTGACTTATTTAATATATACGAGTGACAAATACAACTAAATTAATTCTTCTATTGGAATCTTCGGTGTGAAACTTCTCTTCTTATTAAATTTCACGGTTCATGATTTTTACATGCTTCATTAGGAAGGGTTTTCATATAAATAGAACATAGTTTAGTTTTAGAATTAGTTTAAATTATTTTTTGATGATGCTAGCATGGTTAGTGGAATGTGCGTCGAGAGGTTAAAAAAAGTGGTTTGGTATTTAGTGTCAAATCTCTTCAAGTTTAGTAAAACTAAATTTTTAAAGAAAACTATTTGATGGAAAAATGTATATTTAAATCCATCATCGATTCTCAAATATAAATTCACAAATCAACAGAGAACGTCCATGTTGCCATTCTTTTTGTTATTTTCCGCGCCTTTTCTGCTGCAACTTTATGGTGCAACTACTTTTTAAAGAAGGGAAATAAATCTTTAACCGTGCAACTCGCCGAGACCCGTCCGAAACTAATAATAAATTGTTCAGAGAATTTCTTTTCCGCCTGTACTTTTGCGGTTTTTTCGTTACCGTTATTTTCTCGTCTAGGTTTCCATATACTGTGGAGAACATACTTAAATTAAATTTAGTCTAATGTATATTTTAAGTCTTATTATACAGGGTGCAAGGGAAATAACTTTCCTACATTTAAGCAAAGATACCTATCATTTTGAACAAAAGAAAAATGTTAACTTTATTGTCGCTTAATGTTAAAGTCGAAAATACTAGTACTAATTTTACAACATAACACGTTTTAAACGATTCACGTCACATTAAGAAACACATGATTTAATTTTGTTTTATTCAAAATTCATTCAAAGTCATTTTGAATTCAACATCGGAATTTTTTACACGACCATTTTTCACTTTTCTCTTAATAAATTGTGTCATGTTAGGCCATCTTGTTGAATCTACATGTCATGCAGAACAAAATGATCTGATTTTTGAACTATTTTTTTTTAAATAAATCATAAATGGAAAGATCATATATAAGTTTTATAACAAAACTATTTTTTTCCTTATAATTAAAAAGTTATATCAAATTGAAAATACATTTTAAAACCTAGTACCGATGACGTGCCGATCGTTTTCCAGCGCGTCTCCACTGTGTTAGGAGATATTAAAACGAATGCCAATATCGGATCGACTCCAAACAATTCGGAAGTTATACCGAAATTTACGTTCGCGCCCTTTTCGAACAGACGTTCGAAAAGAATTCCGGAAAAATAAAACAATTTATCTATCTTAGTCATTGTTCTATTGGTTTAACTTATATATTTGACTGCATGTGTTGGTTTGCTAGCGACTTCAACATATACTTGCTTTTAATTGTTATTTAGGCTTTCGGTGCTGTTTTCGACGTTATACTCATATATCTTTACATAAAAATATGGAGGCTCAAAGGTAAGTTCAGAATGAAAGATTGAAATTAGATTAGGGTTCCTTATGTTTTTTGCATTCGTTTTTATAACTTTTATTTATATTATTTAAGTCATGTATGGAAAACAAATTAAGGTGCCAAATTTGTAGGAAGGAATATTCCTGCATGTCTGGAAATAATCTACATGTAGCAACACAACCGAGAGTAGTAACAATAAGCAAGTCTTACAGGATAGTCTATTTTGTAGGATACGAATAATAATATTCAAGAAAGCGCGAACAGGCAAGAACAAAATTCGACTAACAATTTGGAAGGTAATCGTATATGAAAAGTCTTATACTTATGAAAGTTTTACAAGATAATCGAATTTGTAGATGGACAAAGAGTAGAGAAATTTGTGCGATCAGTTGGATGAACATCATCTAGTCAAATTAAGGACTATTATAAATAAGATGACAAAGCAGTTTTCCATGGAATCCAAATAAACTTTTGAAGGAGTATGCAAAAAAAGAAAAATAGAAAAGCAAACCTACTATCCAAATAAAAAGTAAAGAAAATGGTATATTCCTATTCCAAACAACACAAAACCAGTTAACATATTTAGTGTTTTTCAGGATTTTGGTACATTTTCCTCTATTGATTGAACATATTCATTTGATAGGGTATGTTTAAACATAGGTTAAACATTTATTATAGGCACTAAAGACTGATGGTAGACAGCAGCAGTTCCGGATATGTTGTGGTACATAGTGTTTTTTCTAGAGGGTAGACTTTAATTGGAGAGTTTCCTACTGTATAAGTTTTCCACTCAAAAAAGAAACGGTTTAGGTTCCTTTTCTTTTTTCTGAGAAATCTCTGGATTCATTTATATTTGTAAATATTATTAAATTATAATGCGTCTAATGAGGTGGTTTGTAAAACATGCAAGGCGAAAAATCGCTACCGGTTTAACTTTAATTAAAGCCATGATGTAGTATGGGTGGATTTTTTTTTAATATTGTTAATAGAGTTTAGTGTGGTGGTTTGAAGAATCGGTGTGGTTTTAAAAGTATTGCAAACGTCAATGAAAACAATCAAACTATTATAAAAACAAATATGTATATTTAATTTAGTAAGTGTTTTTATTCTGAATTGATTAGTTATAATGTAGTTTACATATTATCATCTACTGTTATTATTTATTATTCACGTATGGGCCCTAGTGGATCACGCGAAGTACAATTAGAGGCGTTTGTTGTTGTTAGCCTTCCTTTGTGCCCATACTAATTTCATTCTTTCGCTATGAGCTTTTTTCCTTTCGTCAGACCAAGTTGTTCCAGTCTTCCTACATTTTTCTCTCTGGCCAACCTTCCAAACGTTCACCTTGTGTCTGAAACAGCCTCTATCCTGAATTTCACTTTGTGTAATATTTGCTGATCTTAGGTCCTCTTTAATTGCAGCAATCCATTTAATTATTTCTACTTTAGCTTTACTCCTATTTTCATAAAATTCGACTATTTGTCTAGTTAGCATATTTGGATTTATCCGTTTTATATGTCCGTAAAACTTAAGTCTTCTTTTTCTCATATCGCTATGTATATCTGTGTATTGTTTGATTTCTTGGTTTTCTCGAAGTCGGTATGTTGTGCTATTTATTTGTTTGGGGCCTAGGATTTTTCTTACGATTTTTCTGTCCTTCTTTTCAATGTCCTCGATTCCCCGCTTTCTATTCAAAATGAGCGTTTCTGCAACATATAGACATTCTGGTTTAATAACTGTGTTGTAATGTCTCAGTTTTGTGTTTTTAGGTAGGCATTTTTTGTTGTAAATATTTTGTGTAAGTCTCAATGCCGTTTCCATTTTTTGACATCTACCCTTATTGGCTGCTTTTTCCAACCCATTTTCCATGATTATTTCACCCAAATATTTGAATTGAGAGACTCGTCTGATGTTACCCTATTTTGCTTTTAGAAATGGCGTTCTTAGTCTGTTGCAGGTCATGTATTGTGTCTTTTCAAAGGAAATTTGGAGTCCTACATTTTCTGCTGTTTCTTTTAGGATTTCAATCTGTTTCTGTGCCGTTAATACATCTTGAGCTAAAATTGCTAGATCATCAGCAAATGCCAGACAATCAATTTTGATGTTGGTTCTCGCCAGTTTAATGGGCTGGTCAATATTCAGGGCCGACTTTTTTTCACGCCACTCCTGTATTACTTTTTCTAGAACACAGTTAAATAAGAGTGGCGAGAGTCCATCGCCTTGTCTCACTTCAGTTTTAATTTCGAAGGGCTCTGAGATGTCACCCATGAATTTAACTTTTGACCTTGTGTTAGTTAATGTTGCTTTAATAATTGCCAGCGTTTTCAGATCTAGTCCTTGTTCTTTCAAGATTCGGAATAAAGATTCGCGGTCAATAGAATCATATGCTTTTTTGAAATCCACAAATGTACAGAGGAGATTTTTATTGTACAGTTTTTGATGTCTTAGAATCAACTTCAGATTCAGGATCTGTTCAGGGCAGGATCTGCCCGGTCGAAAACCTGCTTGATATTCACCAATGTTAGGTTCTAACTGTCCCTGAGCTCGGTCTAGTAGACATTGAGATAGAATCTTGTAACAAACTGGGAGAAGAGATATCCCTCGATAGTTGTTTACATCCGTTCTATCTCCTTTCTTATGTAGTGGATGGATTAGAGCATCTTTCCAATCTTCCGGAATCCGTTCGGTTCGCCAAACTTCTTGTAGAATTTTGGTTATTTCCTTGATTGTACCTGGACCAGCGGATTTTAAAAGTTCAGCAGTGATTCCATCTTCACCAGAAGCCTTGTAATTTTTAAGCCGCTTGATCATCTACTGTAATATATTATCCATATTATTCTAGTTGGGAAAAGTTTTATTATGTATATTTAAAAGTGTATTCAGAAACATTGTTTTGCTTCTTGAGGATAAAAATACAGAATTAATTAGATCATCTTGGGTTAGTTCTGGCATAAAATCTGAAGTTTTAAAAGGCAAACGAATTGCTGCACTATGTATTCATATAGAACGCGTCATTGGAAGAAACGATAGTTTGATTTTTTCAAACCTCACGCAGTTATTAACCATAATATGTTGCCTTATATAGACTATATGGTTATCATTGCTGTAGCATTAGTGAATTTACAGTCGTATACTATTAACATATATTTAATACTATTCATTTAAAAAAATTAATAACTAATTACGTTTAAAAAGCAAATTTATTTAATGCTATTTTTATAAGTTAACATCAAGTTATTATATGTCTCAAATTTGTACAGATATAATATTTTTTCTCCAAAACGATAAAGCTTTTTTAATCAAAGCTGGTGTATGAGCTTCATCGTATAAACGTTTTTTAACATATTAGTTTGATTCGCCTCAAACTGTGGATCTGCAACACAATAGATTCCCTTTTTATTAACATTTGTAATTAATTGCATTTGTGCAATACATTTTGAACTAATTTTATTTTTTGGTAAAAATGTTTTTAATGTGTTGGTCTGAGGGGCATTTATTTTATATATATATATATATATATATATATATATATATATATATATATATATATATTTTTTGTTATTATTTATATTTTTTAACAATAGAATTAGTAGTCTATCCATCAGGTAATACTGCTGCGAAAATTGGATGCGTAGGTAAAACACTTTCAGTACATCTTTTTCCAATTCTTTTCTCCGTAATATTGTACTTGTGTCTTGTACTTTGCTCGCACCAATAACTTATTGAACAAATGAACCATCATCTGTTTTACAATGAGCAGCTTTATAAAATTTTGATGCAGTAATAGGTCCATAACGTAATTCATGCCATATTGCACATTCACTTTGTTGTCTTGTTAATTGTTCAGCTTCGTCACACAATTCTACGTCTATTTCGGTTTGAGCAAGCTTCAAATATTTATCAACTAGTATACCAGAGTTTATATGCAATTAGAATAAGCCGATGTAAGGCTAAATCATATGTTTTCTTTATCTTAAAATTCAGTTGTCCAATTTGGCAACTAATTTGTTGGCTGTCAGCAAATTGAATCACTTATTGTAAAAACGTATTACTATTAGGAAAATTTTCAATTGGAAGCATTTTTTGTAAATGTTTTAGCTTTGATATACCTACCAACGTATCAACGCCTGAAAACCCCACTTCAGTGGGTGTTGGATCTTCGATTCTCTAATGTGTCCGCATGAGTAGTGCTAATGCATGTTTACAACTACCTGTCATCAAATATATACAAAATATTACTATTTAAACATTATATATTTTTTTCTTGTTTGAATATTTATTACATGTGGAAGCTGCACAATCGTGACTTTGAGTGTCTTGAACTTTTCTTAGTTTTTTATTAATAATCAAGGTTACTATATAAGCTTTATTCCGAACCTGGACATACACATCCTTTTACCGTCCAAATTCTATTTTTACAGTTACCAGTTAAACATACCGATATCACTGTCACCGTAACTTTCGCGTGAAACCCTATAAATAGTTTAATTATATTTAATAGAAATATTTTGTTTCTTATTCACATTTACATTATTATTATTTTTAAAAAACTCACATTGATGTTTTAGCACTTTGAACTTCAGCTGAATTGAACTGAATGTAATTTTTGAGAAAATCTGTGATCATAAAAATATCCACAACAGGTATGTTATCAGAATTAGCCTTTGTCACACATTACTGAACTAAATTAGTAGCCAAAACTATTTTATTTTGTACTTAACCAACAATAATTTTGACAGTATATAAAAGCGGTTGACACTACTGACGTGAAAACATCATGACGTCACAAATATGGCAGCCAATCGCGGCGCGATCGTAGGCACGTCTTTTTTTAAATTTTATACATTTTAATTCATTTATTGATTAATTCTAATAATTTTTTTAAGCTCTTCGCATCGACTATCAATATTATTTATAATAAAGTTTTAAAATAACGTAAAAAAATCGATATTTATTTTTTATTCAAAAACTCAATTCATGCCAGAAAAATCAATAATCATGTTTCTGTAGCGTTTTCCATTGACTAGAATTGCAATTCCATTTTCGTTTTCAAATAAGTATTGTCCAATTACACCTCCAAACCATTAACCACACCAAGTTGATAATTTTTGTGGATGTAAAGGTATTTCAGGAACAACATGAGGGTTTTTTCACTCCAAATGCGACAATTTTGCTTATTTGAGAAGCCATTTAATCAAAAATGAGTTTTATCGCTTAAGATAATTTTTTCACGAAATAATAGATGTTTTCAAATTGCTCTAAAGCTCAGTCTGCAAAATTTCTAGGCAACAAATGGTCACTTGGTTTGAGTTTTTGGGTTAACTGACTTTTATGCGCCTTGAAATACAAATCTTTATGAATAATATTCCATGTAGTGCCGTAAGTAAGTTCAAAATCTTGAGAACGATTAATAATTGATTGTTCTAGATTTTCATTCACACTTTGGTTCACAGTATCGATGTTTTCAGCGATACGTTTAGTTTTTTTACGGTTTGGCTTCTTAGCATCATAAACACTATTATTTGATTCGAATTTTTTTATTAAATTACGAATAGTAAGCTCTGTAGATCGAATATGTTGACCATAAATTTCGGGCGTAAGTAAGACGCGGAACGTAGACCGAATAGAATCATTTTCTTTGTAATAAATTTGTACATTTTTTGTAACAATTTGTATACGCCGTGCAACTGTATATCTTTTCATGATGATTTACCAAATAATATTAAACACAAATGCCAATTTTGCCGGAATTAGAAAAAAAATGGCGGAATGGATTTTTCAGGCTAGAATTTGTTATTACCGCTCTTAGAATCATGACCTAACAGTCTTCTTTTCCCTACCATTTTCGTACTCTTCCTCCTTCCGGCTTATACGAAAAGCAGCGAAAACAAATTGCCACAACAGTCACGTCAAGTAATCGTTAAAATTACAACCGTATGGAGATTTATGGGCCGACCAACGACCGGTCTCAAAAAACCGGTCTATCTGGCCTTTAGGTTTGTCTTGTCGGTACAGTGTTGAACACGCCAAAAGATAAATCCCGCCAAATGGACGTGGGACGATTTGTCTGGCGGCGATTGGTCCGGCTTTATATTCAATGGTGTCGGTCGGGCGGGGGGCGTAGGGGATGGCAAATTGGAGAGAGAAAAACATGATGCCGGTCGAGTAAATGAGACTGGAAATGGTTGGGGTTTAATGTTACCCTTTTTGGTTAGATCTACTGTTTAATTGCTTTGAGGTGTATTTGTCTGTGCGTGTAAGTCTCGTAGTTTTTTGTTGAAAAGGATTTGTGATGCAAATTGAGAACAAATTATTTTCTAATAATAGTTTTCGTTGTTAATTATTAAGCATATATAACTATGATCAAAAAGTAAGGTGACTTTGTTTAAAAATTCGCGCCCTTTATTTATCGATACAACCATTTGTTTCTTGAAGTTGGTATGACTGTCCTTGACATCTGGCAGCAGATTCATATCATTTAACTTATTAAAAAACTATGAGCAATACTTATGAGTCAACATAATAATGAAATATTCTTGTTTTCCTAAAACTTGGAAAAAAATAAAACCTAATATATAAATTCACAATTTTTATGATTAATATTAAAACAAAGTTTATAATTATTAATAAATTATTATTTAATGAATTGATTAACGTAACGAATTGACTTCGTTAATATTAATCCACGCGGTTTGACAAAAATGTCAAACGCATTTGTGTATATATATATATATATATATATATATATATATATATATATATATATATATATATATATATATATATATATTTATATATTTATTTATTTATGTATCATCATCATTATCATTCTCCGCCTGTGTCGATCCACCGCAGGATCACTGCTGGGCTTTCCTCTGCCACTCGGGTCCAATATACTTAACGATGTCATCAATCCATCGTGCTTTCGGTCTTCTTCGCGGACGTTTGCGATCAAGCGGTATCCACTCCAGGATTGCCTTGGTTCATCTTTCGTCCCATCGCCTCGCTACATGGCCTGCCCACTTCCATTTCAATTGTTTTATTCTTCCAATGATGTCACTCACTTTCGTTTGTTCTCTGATCCATGTGCAGGTTTTTCTATCCCGTCTAATAATGCCAAGCATACATCTTTCCATTCCCCTCTGTGCTACCCGAAGTTTTTGAATTGATTGCGATGTGAGTGTCCAGGTTTTACTTCCGTATGTCATAAAGGGTAGAACGCACTGATCGAAGACTTTTCTTTTCAGGCAAAGTGGAAGTCTGCTTTTAAACACAATGTTGAGCCTGCCAGCCACATTTAACACGCCGTTCCACCTCCCGAGCGGTATTCCTTTCCATTGAAATCCTTTGCCCAAGATATATAAAGCTGTCCACAATCTCCAACTCCCTTCGTAAAGTTATTGAACATAACCTGACTCTTCGTTAGGTTTATTTTCAAGCCAAACGGTTCGCCAGCCCTTTGCAGTTTTTGCAGTTTGCAGTTCTTGTATGCGTCTTTGCAGCTCATCTGGGTCTTGTGAAAGGAGAACGATATCATCTGCAAATCTAAGATGGTTTAAGTTTACACCATTGATCTTTACACCATCCTGTTCCTAATCCAGTTTACGGAATACTTCTTCAAGGCCAACCGAGAAAAGAATAGGCGATATTGTGTCACCCTGCCATACACCTCGTTCTACATTAATTCCCACTCCAAGATCATCAAGGTGAATTGTGGCTGTATCTCCATTATATATCGATCCTAATAGGTTTACATATGCTTTATCTACCCTTTGGCTAATCAGTGCATCCTTTATTGCATGATTAGAGATGGAGTCAAATGCTGTTTCGTAGTCGATAAAAGCCAAGCACAGTGGCATGGTGTCTTCGTTGTGCCTTTCTATGACCTGCTGTACAACCTGGATGTGAGCCATTGTACTGAATCCACTTCTTAATCCTGCTTGTTCTCTTGGTTGTGCGTAATTCAGTTTTTTTAATATTCTTTTAGAAATTATCTTAGTGAAACCTTTATACATCACTGATAGGAGTCTTATTGGGCGCTAGTTCTTTAAATCTTCCTGTGCTCCCTTTTTATGTAAAAGGATCACTTCTGCATTTTTCCATAAGTCAGGTACTTTTTGTTCTTTGGGGCATTTTGAGTATAATTTTGCCAGTGTTTTATGTAACGTCCGACCACCAGCTTTCAGCATTTCGACAGTTACACTCTCCTTTCCTGGAGTCTTGCCGTTTTTCATCGATTCTATAGCATTTGTTACTTCCTCCATTAGGATATATCCTCCACATATATATATATATATATATATATATATATATATATATATATATATATATATATATATATATATATATATATATATATATATATATATATATATATATATATAGATCCGTGAAAATTAACCCTAAAAAAATTAATTTAAGCCTAAAATGGTCTAGGAATGTTCTAAGGAAGAAAGGCAATCCAACAATATTCATTACACTTTACAGGTCATTCAACGTAGTTGTTGTCATCGCCAATTTAACTGGTTTGCTATTAATTTAATTTTACCTCGCTTAATTTCTATCTTAGGTGTGAATAATGACATACGAAAATATAAAAAAATGGTTTTAACTTACGAGACCTTTAACACACAAATATATATATATATATATATATATATATATATATATATATATATATATATATATATATATATATATATATATATATATATATATATATATATATATATATATATATATATGCCCTCCAGTATAAGGGATGGGTGGGACTTTCTCCCGGTTAAACAACTAACCAGTGCTCATAATGGCGGAGATGCAGATTGTTGTGCGTTCCACATGAGATTGTGGACCCCAACGGTCGGGGGTATATAACTCCTGACTACTGTTGTCTCATCGAACGCAGTCCAAAGAAGTCAAAAACTCAATGTATAAGCCATCCAACGAGAAGTCGGCGAAAATATAGGTTGTTTGATTGTGGAGAAAGACTCTCTATTCTGGGCGAGAGAGCATATGTCGGTATCACTAATCGTGTCGGTGTCACTAATGTAAGTGATGGATGGTTCTTCCCGGTGGTCAAGCAACTAACCAATGCTTATTATGGCGGAGACGCAGGTTGTCGTGCGTTCCACATGAGATTGTGGAACCCAGCGGTCTGGGATGTATAACACCTGACTACTGTTGTCTCAAAGAAGTACAATATATACCGTATATATATATATATATATATATATATATATATATATATATATATATATATATATATATATATATATATATATATGTATATATATCCCCTTTGTGGATCAGACCTTGACGTGCTAAAGGGGTTTGAGTAGGGCAATGAAGCTTTGAGCTATGCCGTCTGGAGTCTATGCTCCTGGGAGGGTCACCCCTGGCGGACAGGTCAAGGCGGAGGCCTCAGACTAACATGATCCAAAATCTGCCAACCCGCATTGGACCAGCGTGGAAGATTACGGTCCATACCTTCAACATGGTATTTCAATATGTTGAAATATGACAGTACAACCTCAAACACGGGCCTCATTCCCCGGAGGCCCAGGGGCAACTATCTACGGCAGCGGGAAGACCTGCCCCAAGGCAGAGGGTGCTAAGAATCACCGGGTTAGATCAGGCTGCCATTGGACTTTTGACATTGCAACGTTAAATATACGGACTATGAAAACGGAGGCCAGATTGCAAGAACTGTTAATCGAACTTGACAACATACATTGGGATATTATTGTGAAATACTGTCTCTGAGAAATACGAAGAAAGGGTGAAGAGTTAATCAAACTGGAACCAACTGGACACGTACTCTACACTTGAGGTACGGAAAATGGCCGATGTGGCGGAATTGGATTCCTCATCAATCGAAAGCTGAAGGACAGTGTGGTAAAATTTGAAAGTACATCCGACCGATTAGTCCAATGCGTCATTCAGCTCAATAAAAATTTTAGGCTTCAAATCGTCCAAGCTTATGCACCAACTATAAGCCATAAAGATGAGGAAATTGAGGAATTTTATGATGATGTGCCCCAGCTTTTATACAAGGAGAAATGTAGGTACAAAATCCTGATGGGTGATTTTAATGCCAGAATTGGAACAACAAGAACAGACGAAAATGCAACTGGCCCATATGGAACTGGTGAGCGAGACAATAGAGGTGACAGATTAGTTGATTTTGCTGAAGGACAAGAACTATATATTATGAATTCATTCTATAAGAAAAATATCAGCAGAAAATGGACATGGAAAAGTCCATCTGGGCTCACAAGCGAAATTGACTACATCATGACCAATGATAAAACAATATTTACCTATTGTACTGTCCTTAACAATTTTAATGTTGGAAGTGACCACCGAATGGTACGAGCAAGGGTTCGGATTGACTGTCGAAAAGAGCGTGAAAGAATGGTAAGATCAAAGAATGGTGGATTCTGGAAAACTGCTGGAGGGAGGAAGCAATTTTGAGATTGCTTTGTCAAATCGGTTTGCTGCGTTACAAGATCCAGAGGAGGTGGAAATATCAGTTCAATATGAAGAAATCGCCAACAATGTACTTCAAACGGCTGCTTCAATAGCACCAGAAGAAAAATATCTCAAACAAACAAAAATCTCCAGTGATACCATTGATTTAATGAAGAAACGGCGAGCAATGAGAAATGCAGGTAGTCCTTTTGGAAGGGTCGAGGACACTGAGCTCTGCAAAACTATAAGAAAACGTATTAGAGAGGACACGCGCCGATTCAATATGCAGCTAGTGCAAAAAACCCTGGAAGAAAACAAAGGAATTAACAAAGCTAAACAGAAGCTGAGAAACAAAAGAACGCAAATATACGCTTTAAAGCGTGACGATGGCACAGTGTGCAGGGCGCGTACCCAAATGTTAGAGATTGTCAGAAGGTTTTATTCCCAGTTATATGAAGATCAGAGCCAGTCAGGGACAGCAATACCCACGGAAGAATAATATATAATGCCAGATATGCTAGTGGAGGAAGTAACAAATGCTATAGAATTGATGAAGAACGGCAAGGCTCCAGGAAAGGATAGTGTAACTGTCGAAATGCTAAAAGCTGATGGTCGGACGTTACATAAAACACTGGCAAAATTATACTCAAAATGACTCAAAGAACAAAAAGTACCTGACTTATGGAAAAATGCCGAAGTGATCCTTTTACATAAAAAAGGAGCACAGGAAGATTTAAAGAACTACCGTCCAATAAGCCTCCTATCAGTGATGTACAAAGTTTTCACTAAGATAATTTCTAAGAGAATATTAAAAAAACTGAATGACGCACCACCAAGAGAACAAGCAGGATTCAGAAGTGGATTCAGTACAATGCATCACATCCAGGTTGTACAGCAGGTCATAGAAAGGCACAACGAATACACCATGCCACTGTGCTTGGCTTTTATCGACTACGAAAAAGCATTTGATTCCATCTCAAAGCATGCGATAGTGGATGCACTGCTTAGCCAAGGTGTAGAGAGAGCCTATGTAAACCTATTAGAATCGATATATGATGGAGCTACAGCCACAATTCACCATGATGACCTTGAAGTGGGAATTAATATAGAACGAGGTGTACGGCAGGGTGACGCAATATCGCCTATTCTTTTCTCGGCTGGCCTTGAAGAAGTATTCCGTAAACTGGATTGGGAACAGGATGGTGTAAAGATCAATGGTGCAAACTTAAACCATCTTAGATTTGCAGATGATATTATTCTCATTTCACAAGACCCAGAGGAGCAGCAAAGACGCATACAAGAACTGCAAAGGGCTGGCGAACCATTTGGCTTGAAAATAAACCTGAAAAAGACTTAAGTTCAATAACTTCGCCCGGGAGGTGGAACGGCGTGTTAAATGTGGCTGGCAGGCATTTGGTAGGTTCAACATAGTGTTTAAGAGCAGACTCCCACTTTGCCTGAAAAGAAAAGTATTCGATCAGTGCGTTCTACCCGTTATGACATACGGAAGTGAAACCTGGACACTCACATCGCAATCAATTCAAAAACTTCGGATGGCCCAGAGGGGAATGGAAAGATGTATGCTTGGCATTACAAGACGAGACAGAAAGTCCTGCGCATGGATCAGGGAACAAACAAAAGTCTGTGACATCATTGGAAGAGTAAAACAATTGAAATGGAGATGGGCAGGCCATATATCGAGGCGATGGGACCACAGATGGACCAAGGCAATCCTGGAGTGGATACCGCTTGATCGCAAACGTCCGCGAAGAAGACCGAAAGCACGATGGATTGATGACATCTTTAAGTATATTGGACCCTAGTGGCAGAGGAAAGCCCAGGACCGTGAAGGTTGGAAGCATGCTGAAGAGGCCTTCATCCTGTAGTGGATCGATACGGGCTGATGATGATGATGATGCTGATATATATATATATATATATATATATATATATATATATATATATATATATATATATATATATATATATATATATATATATATATATATATATGTCAGATTTCTTTGGACTGCGTCCAATTGCATATATACATCATCATCGGAAGTCAGCGAAATCATTGGTTGTTGGCTATGGATAGGGTCTCCCTATTGTTGATGGGGGAGCATGTGTAGGTACCCTGAAAAGTCTAAACATCAAGAGACGAAACATATGCCCTCCAGTTTAAGGGATGGGTGGGGCTCGTCTCCAGTCATCAACCAACAAAAAAAAATGCTCATATATATATATATATATATATATATATATATATATATATATATATATATATATATATATATATATATATATATATATATATATATATATATATATTTCACTTCAAAAATTACCAGGAGTAGTACAATGAGGTTAATGATGCTAAATAAGCAACTGAAGATGAATTTCGTATAGAAAGACCTTCCGCATTAGATTTATTATTTAGTTCTAGGAATATCATTTGAAACAATTTAATTAATTTTGAAGAACAATTTAAGCTTTCTTTGTTTGTTGTCTCCACCATGTTTCGAAAACACGGAATATTTGAAAAACATCTTCATGTTGAAGCTGCTAAAGGATACTTAATTTGGATGATGAAAATATACGTTTTGTGCGTGAGTCAATTTTAAAAAAAAGTCAAGATTTGTTGCAAACAATGCATTGTTTTTGCATCAAGATAACGCCTTCCACAATAATTTTTCGCTAAAAATCAAACAGTATCATTCCACTATCACCATATTTACCAGATATGACACCGTGTAACTTTTTCCTGTTTCTCAATTGCAGAAACCACATCGTGAACACCGTTTTGTGTTGATAAAATCCATTCAAGAAATTTCGCTATATATATGTATATATTATTATTATTTACGTATGGGCCCTGGGGGACCACGTACATTTAGAGGCGTTTGTTGCAGTTAGCCTTTCTTGTGTTGTGCCAGTTGTGTCAGTCTTGCTACATTTTTTCTCTGGCCAACCTCCCAAACGTTATCCTTGTGTCTGAAACAGCCTTTACCCAGAATTTCACTTTGTGTAATATTTGCAGATGTTAGGTCCTCTTTAATTGCATCGATTCATTTAATTATTTCTACTTTAGCTCTACTCCTATTTTCATAAAATTCGACTATTTGTCTTGTTAATTTACTCGAATTCATCCGTTTTATGTGTCCGTAAAACTTAAGTTGCCTTTTTCTCATATCGCTATGTATATCTGTGTATTGTTTGATTTCTTTGTTTTCTCGAAGTCGGTATGTTGTAATATTTATTTGTTTGGGGCCTAAGATTTTTCTTTCTTTTCAATCTCCTCAATGTCTTTCTTTCTATTCAAAATGAGCGTTTCTGCGCCATATAGACATTCTGGCTTAATAACTATGCTGTAATGTCTCAGTTTTGTGTTTTTAGTGATGCATTTTTTGTTGTAAATATTCTGTGTTTTTGACATCTACCCTTTTGGCCGGTTTTTCCAACCCGTTTTCCATGATTATTTCACCCAAATATTTGAATTGAGAGACTCGTCTGATGTTACCATATTTTGTTTTTAGAAATGGTGTTTTCAATCTGTTGCAGGTCATGTATTGTGTCTTTTCAAAGAAAATTTGGAGTCCTATCTTTTCTGCTGTTTCTTTTAGGATTTCAATTTGTTTTTGTACCGTTAATACATCTTGAGCTAAAATTGTTAGATCATCAGCAAACGCCAGACAATCAATTTTGATGTTGGTTCTCTCTAGTTTATTGGGCTGGTCAATATTCATCGCCGACTTTTTTTCATGCTACTCCTGTATTACTTTTCCTAGAACACAGCTAAATAAGAGTGGTGAGAGTTCATCCCCTTGTCTCACTCCAGTTTTAATTTCGAAGGGCTCTGAGATGTCACCCATGAATTTAAGTTTTGACCTTTAGTAAGTTAGTTAGTGTTGCTTTAATAATTGCCAGCGTAGCCAATTTGGAATAAAGATTCGCGGTCAATTGAATCATATGATTTTTGAAATCCACAAATGTACTGACGAGATTTTTATTGTACAGTTTTTGATGTCTTAGGATCAACTTTGGATTCAGGATCTGTTCAGGGCAGGATCGACCCGGTCGAAAACCTGCTTGATATTCACCAATTTTAGGATCTAAGTGTTCCTGTGCTCTGTCTAGTAGACTTTGGAATAGAGTCTTGTAACAAACTGAATTTTTATTGAAGAATTTTGGTTATTTCTTTTATATATATATATATATATATATATATATATATATATATATATATATATATATATATATATATATATATATATAATATATATATATATATATATATATATATATATATATATATATATATATATATATATATATATATATATATATATATATATATTATATATATATATATATATATATATATATATATATATATATATATATATATATATATATATATATATATATATATATATATATATATATATATATATATATATATATATATATATATATATATATATATATATATATATATATATATATATATATATATATATATATATATATATATATATATATATATATATATATATATATATATATATATATAGGAGAAAGTAGGGCGGGCTGAGATACCTTCTGTTTTTTGGTTATAAAATTTCACTGGGTAAATATATTGAAGACTTTATTAGCCAATTTTTCAGTAACTTGTTGAAAACCTGAGAAAATGGTGGACTGGACTGGACCATTGGACACTGGACCATTTTCCGCCAAAATCGAATAGAGGGTTGACGCACGAGATATAGATGACAAGACATAGATGGCAAAAAATGACGCATGGATAAGAAAACCGAAGAAACACACGTGTCTCAACTTATCTGAATGACGTCATATATTGTCACGCAAAAAAATATGCATATCATAAATGTTTACAGGAAATCTTTTTACACATAAAAATACATGTAATTTATTACACATTGATGGTATTTACGTTCAAAAATCCTTAAAAATTGATCACTTTATAGATTAATGAAAAAATCACGAAAAAACTTTTTTTTATTTTCACATGTTGTTTGATAGAGGTACAGAGCGTGAGAATCACAATGCGTGAGATCTCTTCGAAACTTTATAAAAAGTGAGGTACTGAAGATACAACAATTTCATATAAATGATATTTGACATGTCACTGTCATAAAACCGAGAAATGGTGTCTCAACTTAGTCGTCACCACCCTATATATACATATACCAGACCAGATTAACTGGCCATTTTTCCGATCGTCTCTCCGAACTGCTTTCCTTGCGTTCGTTTAGAGCTCGGCTGATGACGGCTAAAAGGCTAGAAACCGGTCCCGAGAGACACGTAACGTCGCATGGTTGACAATTCGGCCGCACCACGTGGAGAAATGGTGAAAGATTTCTGTAATATATATATATATATATATATATATATATATATATATATATATATATATATATATATATATATATATGATTGGGAGGAAGGAAAGAAATCTCCCAACGTGCATTTTAAAATTAAAAAATGAGTCCATTAGTCATTGAGTGCATACTTTACCGTATGCTCTTTTTTCTACGTAGATCCGAGCCAGTAAATCTTCTTTTGTAATCCAAAAATGGGGCGGTATCGATTTTATATTCAATTCCTCCTCGAAATTACGGGGCATTTTACTGGTTTTGCAATTGATTCAGATCATGGGGCTTCGGGAATGGAAGGACTAGTTCCAATTCGAAAAAGATAAAGGTTTATGGTGCGGTCCTATTAAAATACTGTGGCTTTTTTACAAGGACATTTGGCTCGTATGTATAGAGGATGGATATATTTAAGTCAGTTTGAATGGTTTTATATTTTGGTACAAATTATTATAACGATTTTTGATGTACATGGCAATTCTTTAACATACGGCCCGGGACAAAGAAATAGAACAGTCATATTTTTTACGTTTAAAAAATATTTGTTCCATATTATTCATGCCTGCTTGTCGTTAGTAACTTGTTTTACTTGCCGAAAAATGTATCTGATCGATGAGGATTGTTACGTCTGATATATTTGCAAATAATTATGTTGAGATCGGCTATAAATATAGGTCAGATTTGATCATTCCAACCTAACTTTATTGAAAATAGTTATAAATTCAAATTATTAACCTATGAACCCCCCTCCTATCTTTAAAATTAAAATTATTCGACAAGGAAGAGTGCTAGCACTAAACATTTGTCGCTCTGAGAAAAATTATTCTGTCATTCTCCAATCGTGGAAGTAGTAGAAATAATATTAGTTGTCTCATTCAGATTAAATTTCTTTTCTTCAGAAAACATTATGAACATGGTCGCGAGCGAAGTGCTTCCGATTTTCTTTATGAGCATCTCTTAGGGGCTAGGTAGTCTTGATGTTGTCCCTCTGAATATATGTGAAGCTAATTGAAGGACTCTTCTAACGTTCTTAATATTGGTGATCACACTTGCTTCATACGCAATCTAATGATTTGTCAATGTGCTATAAGAAGCGGCGCATAAAATTGCACGCTTTTGTCTGTATTTATACCGAGGGTCTTCCAGTAATGTTTTTCTTTCTGTACCCGTTAGGACCTTTAATACTAGAATATACAACTAAACATTTATATAGGTAAGGTTTGCTGTGTAATTATTGTGAATTGAAATAATTAAACGTTTTTAATTGTATTTTTCAGAATCTGGAACCATATGAATTTAAAGCTACCGAAGGCATAGCAATAGAGTTATTTTTATTTAAATTAATTGGGCTTTTGAACATTTTTTTTGTCATAAATGGAATGATCATATATAAGTTTTATAACAAAACTATATTTATTTTTTTCCTTATAATTAAAAAGTTATATCAAGTTGTAAATACATTTTTCAACCTAGTATCGATGACCCGCCGACAATTCCCGAAAAAATCCGGAAATATTGAGACCTCACAATTGTACAGAAGGCCAATATCGCCAATATCGGATTGGCTCGGAGCAATTCGGAAGTTATACCCTAGTTGGAGTCTCGGGTAAATAAAACAATTCATCGATCTTAGTTATTGTTCTATAGGTTTAACCTATATCTTTGATTGCATTTGTTGGTTTGCTAGCGATTTGAACATATACTTACTTTTAATTGTTATTTAGGCTTTCGGTGCTGTTTTCGACGTTATACTCATATATTTTTACATAAGATATGGAGGCTTGAAGGTAAGTTCAGAATGAAATCAGATTAGGGTTTCTTTTGTTTTTTGCATTCGTTTTTATAACTTTCATTTATATTAGTTAATTCATATAGGGAAAACAAATTAACGTGCTAAATTTATAGAAAGGAATATTCCTGCGTGTCCAAGAATCTACATGTCGCAACACAACCGAGGGTTGTAACAATGAGAAAACCCTACAGGATCGTCTATTTTGTAGGATACGTATAATAATATTCAAGAATTAGACAAGAATAGACAAGAACAAAATTCCACTATCAATTTGGAAGGTAATCGTATATAAAAAGTCTTATACTTATGAAAGTTTTACAGGATAATCTAATTTGTAGAAGGTCGAAGAGTACAGACATTTGTGTGATCAGTTGCATGAACATGAACATGTTGCATGAACAACTACTGAAATTAAGGACTGGCAAACCAGTTTTCCATGGAATCAAAATAAACATCTAAAGGAGTATGCAAAAAAAATAGAAAAGCAAACCTACTATTCAAACAAAAAATAAAGAAAATGGTATATTTCTATTCTAAATAAAACAAAACAGTTAAAATATTGAGTGTTTTTCAGGATTTTGGTGCATTTCATATATTAATTAAACATATTTATTTGATAAGGTATGTTTAAACATAGGTTTGAAATTTATTATAGGCATTGAAGACTGATGGTAGGCTGACAGTGGTTTCAGGATATGTTGCGGTACATAGTGGTTTTCTTGTGGGCAGACCTTAACAGGAGAGTCCCACACTTCGACTATAAAATTTTTCCACTCAAAAATGTGCGTTCTCTTATTTGGGAAAATTCTGGCTGATTATGCATTACAGTTAGTTGGCAGCCAGATTTAATTTTATTTGCAAATATTATTAAGAGTCTAATGTGGTGGTTTGTAAAACATGAAAAATCGCCATCGTTTTAAAAATACTGAAAATCATAATTAAAGGAATAATGTAGTGTTGGAGGATTTTTTTTTGAAAATATTGTTAATAGAGTTTAATATGGTGGTTTAAAGAATCGGTGTGGTTTTAAAACTATTACAAACTTTGATGAAAGCAATCAAACAAATGTGCATATGTGCATATAATTTTGGGTATTGATTATTTTTATTCTGAATTGATTATTAATGTAGTTTACATGTTATAGTCTACTGTAATATATTATTCTAGTTGGGGGAAATTTTGTTATGTATATTTAATGGTGTATTTTGTTATTGAAATAAAATTAGAAATTTAAACAGTGTTTTGGTTTTCTACTTATGATTTATATTGTTTAATCGCTCAAAAAATAATTTCAAAACTAGAAAACATCTTTTGGTTATTCAATATTTAACATTTTTCATTATTTTGAAAACTAATATTACAAATATATACAAAATATTACTATTTATAACAATATAATTTTTGTTTGTTTGAGTACTTATTATCTGCTGAAGCTGCACAATCGTGACATTGAGTGGCCTGAACTTTTCATAATTTTTCATTAATATTCAAGGTAACTGTGTAAGCTTTACTCCGAACTTTATGTTCTGGACAAACATGTCCTTTTATAGTGCAAATACCATTTTTACGGTTAAGTTGAACAAAATAGTTTAATTATATTTAATAAAAATACTTTGTTTCTTATTTACATTTACATTATTATTATTTTTTTAAAAACTTACGTCGATGTTTTAATACCTCGAACTTCACCTGAATTGAACCGAATGTAATTTTTCAGAAAATCTGTAACCATAAAAATATCCACAGAAGGTATATTATCAGAATTAGCTTTTATGAACCCTTTGTCACACATTACTGAACTAAATTAGTAATCAATAATATTATATTTTGTACTTCAACAACAATCATTTTGTCAGTATATATAGGAACAGAAGCACGGGCGTAGCCGGGGGGGGGGGTCAACCCCCCCCCCCCCCCAACAGCCAAATATTACCTAATATTATACCGAAAAAATACGAGGAGTGAAGAGAGTTAAATTATTACATTTGAATTGAATATATATCCGAACTAGTGGACGTTGCGCACAGTAACGCCATCTCTTGTCATTTCATTTCATGTAAGTATATTTTTGTTGTTTTATTTACTTCAAACTAAAGCCCTCTCCCCAAACTAAATCCTGGCTACGCCCGTGAATAGAAGCCGTTGACAGTACTGACATGAAAACACTTTAGTATTCTATTTTCTATTTTGTTAGCCTGGTTTTTAAGTTTAAGCCTTTTGGCCCTTACTTATTTGGTAGTATTTTGACCCACGATGGGGTTTCTAAGATTTTTGGGGGTCTCTAGTTGACCCAATAACACGTCAGTATTTTGATGTCACAAACATAGCAGCCAATCACAGCGCGTTCAGAGTCACGCGATTTTTTTAAATTTTACAGATTTTAATTCATTTATATTTAATTGTAATAAGTTTTTGAAACATTTTTCGCATCGATGATCAATATTATTTATGATAAAGTTTTAAAATATAGTAAAAAAGTCGACAATTATTATTTATTCAAAAACCCAATTATAGCTGTTTCTTTTAATCTTTTGTATTTAGTTACCGATTACCGCAAACCTCACCTATATAATTTTTTGGTAGTATGCAGTGGCGGCTCGTGGGTTTTTAAAGTGGGAGGGCGTAGAAGGAAATAGTGCTGCTGAACAATTTTTTTGCTTTCCCCTTCCTCCATTTTACTTTTCGTGCTATTGAAACCATATACAGGAGGTGTTTTGCTCTGAAAAATTGAACGGGAAGAGAAGACCTCCCGAAACGTTAACGTTCAAAAGTTTGTATTTATTTCAGAAAATGTTGAATTTTTTTTAATGTTTTGTTCGTTAAGCAAATTTATTACAGATAAAGAATCACTGAGAAATTTGTTTCCGTTTTGTTTTTTACCCAGTGATTTTTTTATTTACATAAGAACAGATATTCTTGATATTTTTTTGAATTTCAGTTCGTGGTGGAAAAATTAAAAAAAAAAGAAAAAAATATATGAACACGCCACAACCATTTTGACAATAATTTTAATATAATGATGAATATCATAATAATAAAATGTCATATAATTTTGTGTACTCATTGTAATTATGTGTAAAAAAGAGAAAAAAAAACAGACAAGTTGAACAAAGCCGATTTTGGGAAAAGCCACAATATGACATGCAGTAGGCGTTTTTGGAAATCGTCCATTTTCTATGAACTATCTTGTATTAGAGAAGCAATATGAAAAATAGGAAGAGAACACAGTTGAGAGACCATAATACAATAATAGATATTTTACACCATCAAAAGGCATAGGGTAATATCTTTGCTTATGTCCAGTGTTATAAATTCAACAAGCGAAATAATATATTAATAAAGAACGCAGTAACATTATTTTGGGTAGATAAATTAAATTACAATAATTACAATTACAATAATTATTAATTACAATAATAAATTAAAATTACTTCTTTTAGGTACTGCTTAGGCATAGGGCATTATTTTCGAAAAATATGAAAAAATCAGCTGTCAAGTATGTACGGGAGGAATTGTCGAAAGAAAATTCCTCGTTGAATGCCTCAAGCAATATATTTTTTCATAGTTTTGAAGCAGACAACATTTTTGATTATACAGAAAATTGATTACATCAAATACACTAACCATCTCACGGAAATCAGTGACTCTCAACGCATACACCTAATAAATCAATCACCATGTGATTCCAAATTAATTTTGCCGCAGAGGAAAAGCGAACACGACCAACGAGCCGCTTAACTGAAATTCAAATAAAAACAAGTCACGTAGTACGATTCAATATTCTCCAAATTCGTCGTTTTTATCAAGTGAAACGGATTTACGGCATACGACCTCCGATAAATGATCATCTATTCAGTTGTAAATTGAAAGGAAAAGGTCAGAAATGAATCGAATTGGGAAACGTTTGGCACACACACACTACGGCTTCCGGTTTGTCCTTTTTCTGTTCCATTGAACGGTTTTGAGTGATGATTCTCGTGATTATGGTAAAAAGGTTGAGTTTTCACCATATATTAATATAAAGTTTATCTAAATTTGAACAGATTTGCCTCTAAACACCAAATTACTTGAAAATTTCTTGCTTGATTTTTAGAAAAATGTGTGTGTTTGGATGATAAAAGTTACTCAATATGTTAAATACTTCTCTATGACAGTGAGGGAGGGCGTTGGGGTGCCGCCCTTTCAGTATTTATCACAGTAAACAGTTTTTCAGAGCAAAAAACCATATTTTATTTTTGTTCAGTTTCTTTCCTTTAGCTCATTTTAAGGTATTATCAAAAATTAAAATCTCCAAATGTAGAAGAACGTCACACCAAATAATGCGGATAAAAATTTCATCCTCTCGCCACAATTTTTACATCGTTGGTCGGACGTTTACCTCTAGCGACCGAACGCCACATCCATTTATCTCGTCATTGGTGTTACATGTTTTGTTGGTTGCCAGAATTCTGGGGGTTTAACTGCTCTCTAAAACATGGGATTTGGAAGTAGATTTCGTGCGACCAAGCGTATCGGTAATTAGTTTTAAACGGTGATTTAACGGGTACGGAGAGCTTGAGGTCTCGCGTCGCGTATTTCGTTCGCCTCCTCAATACTTGTTTTGATTTGGGATTTACTACGTGTGTATACACTGAGTAGTAGTTTTTAAATAAAAATAATCAACTTTTAATTGCAAACATGAAGGTGTTTGATTTAAAACAGTTAATAATAACTAATTTAAGTTTTTTTTTCGAACTTTTTCGAATTTTCTTTATTGATTTGCAGTTGCAATAAATCGTTTGAAAGGGTTACTCTTCGGGAAACGGTAAGTACCTACTTATTCATTCCTTTATCTGCCCAACAAGCAACAACGTATCCTCCAATGTCCTTGGAAGTAGTAACAATACAAAGTTTTAATATTTTCCTGGTTTACCTCCTGTATAGGTTTTCAATAGCAGCACGAAAAGCAAAAAGGAGGAAGAGAAAGCAAAAAAAAATCTTCAGCAGTACTATTTTCTTCTACGCCCTCCCACTTTAAAGACCCACGAGCCGCTACTGTCACTTAGTACTATAATACTTATAGGCAAACAAATCTATATTTTATTTATTATTTTGTATTATCGCCCTTAGCCTCTATGACTGCGCGTACTCGTCGAGACATATTTCGAATGCAATTAAGACAGATTTCTTTGAGGTGTACATTATGATTCCGATGGAAAATTATACTCTCAATTAATTGTGTCTGATTTGTGACATTTGTTGGCAATCTCACGTTTCAAAAGCTCTGAGATATTCTGTATTGGATTTATGCCTGGTGAGTTTCCAGGCCAGTCCAACAGCTGAATATTCTGTTAGTTAATGATTTTTTCACCGATTTTGCAGTGTGACATGGTGCTCCCATCTTGCATGAAAATCATAATTTTATTTTTAGGGCACCATTCTCTCAATTGAGGTGTCAATCTATTTTCTAAGACCAAAATGTACTGCTGCTGTCTCATGGTTCCTCGAACAATGTAAAATCTCCCAAGATCTTTGCTGCTAATCACCAACCAAATCATAACTGATATTGTGTGTTTAACAGTTTTTATCATACAGTCTGAATGACATTTTTCCGAAGAAGGTCGACAACAACGAGCTAGACGCACAGGACGCCGTCCAGCCATGACAGAACTCCAGGAGCGCCGTCTTCGGCTGTTCGCCATAAGAGACAGTTTTTCAGGTTAATTCGAATGCGAACGATCTACCGCAGATTTAGATCTTTTGAACTCGTTTCCCTCAGACCATATCTGGCTTTACCTTTAACATCGGAGTCAACGGAAGGAGTGGTGCAGAGAAAGAGATCAGTGGGATGCGTAATGGAATCGTGTTGTTTTTAGTGACGAGTCCCTCTTCTGTATAGGTAGTGATGACGGCTGTGCTCGTGTAAGAAGATATGGCGGAAAATGACGAAATCCGAAGTTCTTCATGGAGAGGCACGTACATCGCACAGTGGGTGTTATGGTTTGGAGTACCATCTCACATGGTAGTAGGTCACCTCTAGTTTTTGTCTGAAATCTTGCGACGGTTCAACGGTATGTCCACCCTCGACCACTTTCAAATCCACTTTTCCAGCAGGATAATGCGCGCCCACATGTTCTACGTGTTACTTTACGTCATTTTGAAAGAGCCCAAATCAATGTACTATCTAGGCCATCGAGATCCCCGGGCTTTTCCGCAATAGAGCATATGTGGGATATCATAGGTCGAAGATTGTTCAGATTGCCATACCATCCACAGATGTTGGAGGCATTAGGGGTGAAATTGAAATAGCATTGGACACTATACCTTAAGAGGAAATTGACCACTTAATTAGATCAATGCGTAGACATTGCTAATACAAAGTGGAGGTCGATCCACTCATTTCTGACTGTAGCTTCCGAACTCGTATGAATTAAATCTTCAAATTTTAATCAGTTGTACTGTTAATAACAATAAATCTATAAAATAGTTTTTAAAATTTTATCATTATTTCTTGGTGTTCCTTTTCGTACGTCGCTTAGTAGATTCACAGTAGGCTTGTACATTATAATTATTTTTAAACCTAAAAAATGGCGCTTTAAAATAACCACACGTTTGGAAAAAAAAATGATTCAAATAGGGTTTGACAGTAGATAAAATATAGAGGCCGATACTTATGCTGAGCACAAAATGATGAGCCCTATCCACTATGTAGGCCTGAGATTACACCGTCGAATCTTCATTTATTTGATTCACTTTAAAAGTTATTGTTGTCAAATTTTCATTGTTCTGTGCTTTTTGCGGAAAAGGTATCAAGTCCTAATGTTCTGGAAAAACATATAATTTACAGTATTTATATTAATAACTTGTAATCTTTTCCATCTTTACAGAAACACTAACATTCAGTGATATAAATGACTGTTAAACATCAACTAAGTATTTAATGGTTGAAATTTTCAAGGTTATCTTTCAACGCATGTGGAATTTTTGGCGAGTAACGCCATCTTTATCTTGAGGCTGGAAACTTTTCAGGCTACCCTCGTAGCCTGACATCATTTAGTTAGCAACCAATCATATATCTTCCTGTTTCTCTAGTTAAAATTATTACTTTTGCCTTGTTTTCAATCTTCAGATGGGATAAAGCATAATTCGCTAGAGATTTTGAATTTCATATCTGAAATCGAATCGAAAACTAAACATATACAAAAAATATATGGCTATATTGGGAGAAATTTTTTTTACGTTTTATTGGACCACTTCCAATACTTGTGTATTTGAGTGCTAATAATTACCTTATGAAGAAATATATAAATATAAAAACTTTCTATGATTAGCCATGATAAATAAGTTGTTTCATGTTAATAGAAAATTACAATATAGATTGAAAGGCCTGATTTATTTGTAGCAAGGTCCTACAAGTGTGCTGAATGGCAATTAAAATACAACTCGTTGCAAACGAATTTCGATTCTTTTATACAATGTTATTCACGCGACCTAACGCTTAACAATAAATTATACATTAACATGATTATAAACTAATAATTAATCTAATTAATAAATATATTATTATTAATCAATAAGAATGTTATAATTAATTATAGATAATACAGTAATTATTGAATACTTAATCATTCATAAAAAATATATAGATTCTGGTTGCACTTTTACATAGCTAAATTAAAAAGAAACTTTAGTTAGTCATGAATAATAAAATTTTAATCGGGTTACAAAAATAACTTGTTTTGCTTAAAATATTACTGTAGTATTGTGATTATTACCGGAAAACCACGATCGAGCTACACATTGACATCACTTTCTACCTGTAACTTTTACAGTATAATAGAATTTCAATCGATTTTCAAAAATCATTATCATGATCAAACCTTTCCTGTTTCTTGCTTGCTTGCCTTCAGTCGATCTAACGGCGAACAGTAAGTAGAGGTCGATGTCGATGTCGATGATTTGGTTGTACGAGGGTTGTTATTTTTGTATCCGGAATAATAAATAAAAACAAATATTTATCATTGAAAATGGTTTTATTGTCTCGCAAATTATTCTCCAAAACATTTATTTTGAACGCAACAACCGCTTCTGCTGGCGGTGAAAATCGTTGACTACGTAGTTTATTCTTTACGAACGTGAACAAAAATTAATTATTGGATGTGAAATCAGGACTGTAAGGCGGATGACCCATCAATTTGATGTTTTAATCGGTCAAATATTGAGTTGTTCGATCCGATGTGTGAGAGCTTGCCTTGTCATGGTGAAGAATGATCCTACGTCACTGGTTGTTTTTTCTTATTTCATCAAAGACTTCTGGCAAACAAATGGTTGTTTGCCATTCAGAATTGATCGTTTTACGATTCTCTAGAAGCACTGTAGCTACATGCCCATATATCCAAAAAAAAACAGGCGACCATTTGACCGAAGTGCTTCTTGCGCGAACAACTTTTGATGGGTTTAGGTCATTTTGAAAGATTTATACTGTCGACTACTGCTTACTTTTTGGCTTATACGCGCAGATTCAAGATTTACCACCTATGTAGATGTTATTCACGGCTTTTGATTCCATCACGATTGCATTTTTTGAGCATTTCTTCGACACGAGCCTTTTTTTGAGCGATTATCAAATTATGCGGAATGAATCGGGCACAAATTTTTTTCACGGCTAAACGCTGATGTAAAATCTTGTATATGCTTGTCATACTAATACCCAGGGATGTCTCAATTTCGCGGTATGTCATATGACGATCTTGTTTTATCAGTTTGTGTACAGTATTAATGTTTTCTGGCCGAATAAACGGTTTTGGACGACCTTCCATAAATTTATCCGTGAGCGAACGACAGCCACGAATTCACTAAACCAGCGATATACATAAATGCAATTCTCGTAAATTTGACCAGGCATACTCATTTGTATTTTGACTTTAGGTGTGAAGAATTGTGTGTGAACGACTTGCGATGAAACCACTGCCCCCACGATATCCAAAGGAGAACCAAAAAAGTGGTACTAGCAAATCTACTGGGGCTCCCTCGTGGTATTCGTGTTAAATTAACTTCCTAATAAATGTTCATGAGTAAACGTCTAGTTCACTTTAGCAAGTTGTACTTTACTAGTTTCTGATGCGAACGCCTGTTACCTAACTATCTAGGATGGGGTAGTTGAACACCAGTTCCAAGGATGTGTGTCGTAAAGAGGTCGCATACCCCATGATGATTTGATTACGTAGAATAAACTCAAAGTGTATGGGTTCCTTCCAATCCACAAAGTGCAAAACACAATTTTCTTCGTATAAAGGCTGTTTTTCGCCGTACTTAATAACGATGATTTTCTCAACACCCATGATTTTTTTCATTGCACGTTATTATACACAAACCACTTATTATCACTGCTTTCAATTCAGTTCAGGATATTTCGCTCATTAAGTTCGTGGGTGACCCACTCATCGTTTCGATAGACATAATATTTTTTCCTATGGTTAAAAACGGTCAATTTGCTAATATTTTACGAATCTGCTTTTCACGGACCGGGGTGCGTGGATCTTCGGCTATTATAGTCTTTATATCCTCAACATAGATGCTTGAAGGACGGTCAAAGCGATGCCGGACTTCAAGGTTAAAATCTGCGCACCTGAATCGACTAAACCATTTTTGTACCGCAGTCTCCTCAACAGAACCTTCTCTGTAAAAGGTACCAGTTTTGTTTTTTTGTTTGGTTTTTTTGTTTGAACAGCGTTCTTGCCCTTTTTGAAATAAAGATGCACAATGCATCTTTATTTCAATCGATATCGACCTGAAATCAAAGCAAATCTGAATACAAACATTGTAAATAGCACAGGAATTAATAATATGTAAATAAACATTACTAATCGAACGCATATGTTTGTTTATAACCATTAAGAGAGCAACAAGGCTTTGATTTTCAGAGTGGAAGGCGCACCCCCCAAGGGAGGCCCGACGACATGCAAAGGGGAGCACGCACGATGAGCTGTGTGGATTAGTCTCATACATACCTAAAATGAACTTAATTTAGTGGACATAAACAGCAGTCTTACACCCCGCTCCTCTTTATCAGGTCGTGCATCGCACTCCTGCGCAACGCGTTGCCGCGTCAGTTGACAGTTGAATGTGGCGCAATTAACAATTTATTTCATCATTAGTCCGTTCATAAAAACGAAAATATAATGATGAGTATATTAAATACGGTTTTGTTGCCATTCAAGTAAAAATTACGGCGATCATCTGCAGCGTGATATTTGTTACGTATTGAGTATTGAGCAACGATGTCATGCGACCTACTCGTCTGGAGCGATACCTGTCAACAAAACGTAGTGCTTTACAGGACAAACCGAAAATGCAAAACTTTGAAACAGAATGCAGTTTGATAGCACTGGATCTTTTACTCTATCACCTGAAAAAGTGCTTGAAGCTTCGTGTGAGTTTTCATTACTCATTGCAAAAGCAAAGAAAATCCATATCGTTGGGGAGAAATTGAATGCAATAATTGAAAGCAGCTGATATTGTTCTTGGATCTGAGAGTAGACAAAATCTATCTCGAACACCGCCGTATGACAATACTGTGAAATGTGATTGATGATATGTCCGAAGATATAAAAAAACACCCACCTTTTTTTACAATACAATTGGACGAAAGTTCAGATGTTGCACAATGTTCATAATTGTTAGTTTTCGTTAGATACATTCAATATTATACAATAAAAGACGAGACTTTGTTTTCTACAGAGTTAACGACAACAATAAAAGCTGTTGATGTTAAGTTAACAGTCTCTGATTTTTTTGGCAATCATGACCTTTCATGGCAAAAGTTGATAAGCGTATGCACAGACGGTGCTCCCTCAATGTTTGTGTCTCGCTCTGGATTTGTATAATTGGTCAGAAAAAAGAATCCCAGTGTAACTTCTATTGACTGTTTTATATACCGTCAAGCTTTGGCGGCTAAGATTCTTCTAAAAGACCTTATTGATGTTTTAAAGTTGTGTATTAAAGCTGTTCTACGGCTATGACGCTATTGCACAACAGCAAAAATACCACTACATAAATTAAATAATAAAATAATCAAATGAAATGTATTCAATAAATTTCAAATTTAGAGCTGGATTCGGTTGGCAGAATATGCGACGTTGTTGAGTTTCACATTTTTTTTTTTGATATTTATTGACACCTTTGGAGGTTATCCCATTTGTGGTTGAACGTTTACTTTCATTTTTTTTTTACCTTACAATCGAAAACAGTTCTTCTAAGAACTGCCACAGTGTTATAATTGTCAGAGTCGTGCTTGTAAAATGCCGAATTTGTAGATGCTTCCATGACGAGGGCTTATGGATCTTCCCAATGTTGCCCTAAAACGTATAGATTTTTTGAGAGGTTATATGAAGAAAGGAAAAAAGCCTTCTACAAATTTGTCTTACATGAAATCTGGATTTTTCAAAATGGCAATCATGGCGAGAGAATAACAAGAGGAGTGTAAAAACCACCTAAGTTGATGGTAAAAGGTAACTTACATAAATATGCACAAAATATGAAGCTTTGATTGAACATTTTTATTTTAAATACATTATACTTTATGTTGGCAGTGAAAATGGATTGAAATGAATCAGGAAATGAATCAGGAAAATTTCTTGAAATGGTTTGAAAATCAATTATTAAAAAACTTAAGTGAGCCATCTTTAATTTTTATGGACAATGCTCCGTATCATAGCATGTTCTTAAGCAAGACAACAAACGGCTCATGAACGAAACCAAACTTCAAGATTGGTTAACTTATAATAATATAGCATTTTCAATCGAAATGTTTAAAAATGAACTATTAAGAATTGTAGCAGAGTACGTATAGCAAACAAATTTATTATTTTGATATATTTCCTAAGTGGATACTTTGCAGAAATATACCAACCCGGAAATATTTAGTAGAAAACTTAGCGGAACAATGTTTTCCGTATTCTCATACCACTGCATTTTCAATCCAATTACACCTATATGGGAAATTGTTAAAAATTACTATAATAAACACATGGGTAGAAAGGGTAATACACAGCAAGACTGTATAAATATGTGACGTGAGGTGCTTCACATTGTTACGCCTGAGATATGGAAGAATACGATCGAGCATAAAGAAAATGAAATAAGGAAATGGTATGATAGAGAGCATATACTTAATAACGTTAATTATAAGTACTGCAGATGATAGCAGTGATTCCAGTCAGAACTTTTCTGATTATAGATATTTCATTGCTTTTTCTAATTCTAAGTAAAAATGATTCGCTAAAGTAAGGTTATTATATTTAATCGCAATTTGGCAACAGGGCAGTCAAAATGTTGATCACGTGCTTAATGACGTGCAACGGTTTTTATTTTGTACGAGCTATATATCCGATTCATTAAATCACCTCAACTTGAGATTACAGGGTGGAGTCTGTAACAAAATTTGTCATCGTGATGCCATCAAGGCATATGTTGAGAAGTTGCAATTTTGGAATCGTCAAATTTTTGTAAAGCCATGCAGTTACTCCTGTTTTTCAAAATTGTATTCAATCTCAGAAGAAAAACGATTTTAAGAGGCTTTTGAGGACACTGTTATTAAGATAAAAATATCAAAGCATATGCAGCAACTGAGTGACGAGTTTAAACGTTATTTTTCAAACTGGTGCGTTAATAACATTTACAGATTAGCAACGGATCCTTTCAATCATATTGATATAGGCTTGTTACCAGAAAACCTTCAAGAGTAGGCGTTGGAAATAAAAAAATATTCTGCTGCGAAATACGATTTTGACAAGATTGACAAAACATTGTTCTGGGTCGAGTACTTAAAAGTTTATCCCGACATATTAAAGCAAGCACTGCTATTGTATTTATCTTTTTCGAGCACCTATTTGTGTAAAAAATCCTTTTCAGCAGTAGTAACCATAAGAACGAAGTATAGAAGCAAATTCGATATTGCCAGTGATTTACGTTGTGCAATTTGTTTTATACCAACAAGAATTGGGAATCTTGCTTTTTAACAAGATTCCCATTTCCCATATTTTTATATGCAAGCTGATCTGTCTCACTGAGTAATTTGTTCTCTTTATGTTGATTAAATAAACCTTAATAAATAAACCCTGATTCGTTTTTATTGTAGGCACCCAAATAAAATTGTGCCACGGGGGCGTGGATATTTTTTGTTTGCACTATGGCATGATAAAGAAAAGTTTGGAAATTTTTGAACTAAGGGAAAATCCTTATGCACTTTCTGGATAACTCGACATCTCAGAATTATTATGAGGCAGACAGATTCTATCTCTCATAAAAGAAAATCTTTATCTGATTATGCATAACATAATTTTAATGTTTGCAATGCGCTCGTTCCTTCAAAATTGAAAAAGTCTTGACTGCAGTAATGAATAATACGATACGGGCATAAGATTAAACACAACTTATCAGGAGTCAAAGAAGACTTATATTGTTTTTGTTTGGAATTGCTTAATATTCTGTCTGTTGTAGTGCTTTTCTTAACGGAATAAACTTAAAGTTGAATCGCTGAAAGATTACCCATGGGTTACGAAAGTATGCCTATATCATTGACTGAATATGTTATTTTTATTTTACGGAACGAGAGAGAAGGAGATGAAAAATCAAAACGTACGTGTTCGGTTATGAATATATTCAAGTATTTTACGATAGCGTTACAGCGTGGTTGAAAGAGAAACTATGAAATAATTAAAAGGTTTTTTGTTCGTAATGCTGGTTAAAAGTCCTTCTATTGAGTTCAGTGGTCCTGTTTTGGTTGTCATTTGAGTTGTTTTGTTATTGTGTTTTAGTGAAATTTTGCGCTGTAAACTTTAGTTTTATTTTAAAATAAGTTCTTATAAAAACTATTGTTATTGATTATTTTGTTACCGTTAAGTATTTATAAAGATTCATAAACTTTGATTTCCTTCAATAATTCTACCCTAATTAATGACATTTTATTACAAAAGTTTAATAAAAAGGGAATTTATATTGGCTAATTCCAAAAACATACTGAAAGATAAATAACTGTTTCAAAATATTAACGTAAATATAGAAGTGCGAACTTTTAAGGTATCTATTTTAAGATATTTAATTAAATATTTTGTGTGATTTTAGATGTCAGGAAAAACTGAAATCACAAGCCTAACAAGCCTTTGTGCTTAATGTTTATGAGTATTTTGAAATTGAAATAAAGGAATGGGGGACCTTAGAGCCTCTTTTAACCGTTCAAGAAGTAAATGACACTTAATTTGATGACGTTTTACTTATTTTGCATTATCATATCGTAATATTTGTTGTAGAAAGTTGTAGCAGCATTCAAAATATCCAGGAAAAATGTATATTCTATGAAGGGGGGAAATTCCTTTAGAAATTAAAAGAAATCGTTTTTTATATTTCGATAATATAATATATTGAGAGTAAGAGGAAAAATGAAAATATTAAATATTTACGGTGTTACCGCACATATAGTCGAGCGCGCCGGAGCCCACATGTTGCGAGCCAGGTACAGCTCAACAAACATGGTTTGGCCTTTGAGTTGCGCAAACGAAAGAGTGAGAGGGTCACTGTGTAACAAAGACAAAGAACAGAGAGTTCCGCAAATGTACAGTTCTTAACCGAACCTTCTTAACACCACGATCATCCAAACCTCAGAGGCTATGTTGGTTGAGCTGTAAATAGGGGCTGGTAAAAACCGGGTTTTGGAAATATAGCTGGTCATTCGTGGTTATTATACTATTGCTTAAGGATATTTTTATTTCCAATATTTCTAGTAGGTCTAATTCATTACTTTTCTTTTCCGAGTATAATAATTTAGCATTGTTTATATCTACAAAATTATTGTTTTAATACGATGTGTAGACATTCCAGTGCTTCTTATTTTATTTAAGATATTTTTTTTGTTCTTATATAATATCGCTCGAAAAAATTCTACAAAAAGATATTATCAAGGTAAACAATTTATTGATAAACACGGAGAAAGTTTTGGGCAGAGTGCAAGTGATAGTTGTATTTGTGTGTATAGTGCAAGTATAATTATTGGCACCTATGCGAAAGTTTTCGCCGAAAGCACCGATGAGGCGCGAGTAACGAAAAAAAAGTCTTTCCGAGGCAAAGGCAGCTCGTACTGTGTGTTTTTAAAAACTGCGTCCCCTGTAACTCAAAAAGTTATTGATCGATTTGGCTGAAATTTTGGGAGGTTTTTCTCTATATTATTATCGGAAGGATGTACCTAAAGTTTTAAATATTTCGTGTAAATAAACTACTTTTTTGCGATTAAAATTTTGAAAAAATAGTACAAAATTTGAATTTTTTTTAAAGCTTACTTAATTTTTAATTTAATACTGTTTTTATAGTTTTATAGATTTATCCTTCCCGTGCATATATCAGAAACAGAAAGCCTTTTTTTTTGTTTTAGATGAACAGAACAAGAGTGACAAAGAAAACACTTTTGGACCTCGCGCCAGAGACGCCCGAAAAATAAAAACACTGAGCCGCCATTTTATAAAAAAAAATACTCTTTAAAGATGACATACAATGATGTTAAAACTTTAAAATTATACAATTACTTTATCACCTTTAAAACACTTCTGAAAAATGACTCACTTTGAGGCGTCTAAAGGGATTTCCGCCCTTAAGAAAACAAAAGAACATAATCTAGTTATTTCTTCTCATGGAACAAGCAAAGTTTGTGCAAAGCAAAATGTAAAAAAAATGTGTAATGCAACTGTTCAGATCATTTTCATCATATAAAAATGGGTCTCAATAACAATGTTTATAGTGTAGAAAAAATAATGATTTTGACAATGAATGAAATTACTTTGTTATTGAACAAAGTAATTTCACTCATTGTTTTGATCAATTAACAAAACAATGTCATTCATTGGCTACTTCATTAAATTTTCCTGATAACTTGCAATTGTCTGTACTATTTTAGTCTACAAAATTCTCCGTTCGATCTATGACATAAAACATTACAATTTCATGACACACACTCGAAATTTTATGCTAAAATATCAATTTATAACAGGACGTTTTATAATTTCATGTTATTATTTGCATATTTATTTGTATGAATGTACACTGAATTTAAATCATAAACATAAATGTCTGTCTTTCGAGGCACCAACAAAGTCCATTATGAAAGTTAGCACTAATTTGACTAAAACACTGGGGAACAATTTGAAAAATAATTCTTGTTGAGTTCGATATTTAAGCTGTTTTATACGTAAATAGACATGCTAATTCCAAAACTTTATTTAGTTTTTTTCTATCACGTCAAGTTTTTTCTCTACAGTTGTTGCGCATCCGACTAAGCTTGGCGAATCACAGAAGTCACTACTGCTCTCTTACCGGCAAACCTTCTTCGACCTAGGAGTGGGGGCTTGAGTGACGTTGCGTTATCCAAAACTAGTTCGGTCAGTTACGCATGAGATGCTAAAGTACGCGGGTCTGTGTCGCTCTGATATAGTGAAGTCAAAGTATACATACACAATTACAGATTTTCTTTATGTCTGCCTCTGGTAGTTCTCGTCGTAAGTGCTTAAACAGCCCTGATTCATTTTGTTATATATGTGGCAGTTTTACCATCCCCATTCAATGGACTAATATTAGAACGTTTATCAGGCAAGCCTATTTTGCTTATTTTTAAGTGACAATAGGTGACCAAGATAAATCATGGGCCCCTCATAAAGTGTGCAACCAGTGTGTAGAGAGTTTACGAATGTAGACGAAGAGAACACGCTATAAACTTTCGTTTGGTGTACCAATGGTTTGGCGAGAGCCCAAAGATCACTTAAGTGATTGTTACTTTTGCATAGTGAAGTACCCTAGTTTACTGTCAGCTATACGCCCTGTGCCTCATTCAGCTGAAATTCCAGTGGCAGTTTTTCAAGAATTACCTTCTTTAGAAATACAAGAATGTGAATCAAGTGAAGATCGAAGTGACTCCACCGACGAATAATTCAAAGTTTCCAATGATTCTGTTCGTAAAGGATTCAATCAACATGAATTAAACGATTTAGCACGAGATTTGGGACTATCCAAAAAAGCATCGGAATTATTAGCATCAAGACTGCACGAAAAAAATTTGCTTGGCAAAGGAGCTAAAGTCACTGACTATCGATTCAGAGAAAGTGAATTTAGGCAGTACTTCAGAAATAATGACGGATTTGTATATTGCTTGAACGTAGAAGGTTTAATGAAAGAATTGGCCATTTGTTACTACAACGCAACTGAATGGCGATTGTTTATAGATAGCTCAAAGCGTAGCTTGAAGTGTGTTCTCCTACATAATGGAAATTTATACGGTTCAGTTTCAATAGGTCATTCAGTTTCTTTGCGTGAAGAATAGGGCGACATAAAGAAAGTAATTGACTTGTTGCAATATAACATGCACTAATGGATCATCTGTGTTGACCTTAAAATGGTCTGTTTCCTTCTTGGCCAGCAACGCGGGTATATCAAGTATATTTTTTGTGCATGTGGGACAGCAGAGCTCGTGAGAAGCATTGGGTGCAATCGAACTGGCCGCCAAGATCTAATCTAAGACCTGGTGATCCAAACATTTTAAATCAGCCACTTGTCGACAGAAAAAACATTGTATTTCCGCCTTTGCATATAATACTAGGTCTCATGAAGCAATTTGTTAAGGCTTTGTCAATTGAAGGAGACTGCTTTAAGTATATAATTTCGGCATTCCCTAGCCTGTCATATGAAAAGATAAAGGCTGGTGTGTTTGATGGTCCACAGATTCGGCAACTCGTTAAAGATGAAAATTTCACTGAAACAATGACCGAACTTGAAAGGAATGCTTGGTTGGTTTTTAAAAGTATTGTTAAAGACTTTCTTGGAAATACACGAGCCCCGAATTACATCGAAATTGTTCAACAACTTTTGGAGAGCTTTAAAAAGCTTGGTTGCAACATGAGCATCAAACTGCAATTCTTACATAGGCATCTTGATAACTTCCCAGAAAATCTTGGTGCTGTTAGTGATGAATAGTCCAGCGATTCCACCAAGATCTAAGAGAATGTCCACAAACTGAACACTCCAGGAAAAGCTATAAGAAGAAACCTAATATCTTTTACCTAATATTTTACCTAATATCTTTTATTTATTTTTTGTATAAACACAATTTAACTTTTAATAATATATTAACCTCTGTATGAATAAAATATTCTAATCTGTTTGGTTAGATCTCACCTTATTTCCTTTCGTATGTACACTTTTAAGGTAAAATGAGGGGTATGCCGTAGCTTAAGAACTTGACTTGATAGGGAAAAACTGTGAATATTTTTGAATTCAGAGATGAAAAATTAGTCAAAAACAAGTCCCAGATCCAAGTCAACAAATTTGCTGTTCCCCAGTGTAATTTTTAATTTGATTCGTATGGATAAAATTGATGACGCACTGGCAACCTTTCAGCGATTCAACTGTATTTAATTAAAATATTCGTTGTAGCTTTTTCCTAGACCTTCCAAGTTGATTATTTATTTACCTTTTTCGTATCTGTATAAAACCCATTTTGCCTTTAGCCTTCCCGTTTAAGTGAGATACTCTCATCGATTCTATACCGTTCTGCATGTACCAAAAATCCGCCTATAGATTACCATAGGCCCATTTAAGCCACTTGTGCGACACATTAATTTTCTAAATATGTTTGCTGTCAGCGCGGAGATTATAGTGGCCATAAAAGCCGAGCTACGTTGACTCTGTATTTTATTTAAAGCGACACCGTACGTTTCTCAGAATTATTCATTATTAATATATTTATGCAAACTTGATCCTCTTTTATTTCGGGCTGTTCATAGAGAACTACATATTTTCAGTTGATTACAGTTTGGATTAAACTCGAAAAGATTTACCACTAAACACCAAATCACCTTTTGAAAACTTCTCGACGCACGTTTCGCTAATCATATAAGCATCATCAGGAGATGATTTCATTGAGATTAAATAATCTCTTGATGATGCTAACGTGGTTAGCGAAACGTGCGTTGAGAAGTTTTCAAAAAGTGATTTGGTGTTTAATGGTAAATCTCTTCGAGTTTAATGTTTCACACCGAAGGTTCCAATAGAAGAATTGATACAGTTTGGATGTTATAAATTCTTTTCGTACGTTGATAGAGAAATAAACAAAGCCGGTATCCCAAAAGAAAGTTTCTTTTTGATATAGCGATATAAATAAAAGAGAGACGTCCATCAAGAAAACCTTTATTAATTATTGAAATATATATTTTAAGAAATTATTTTTTAAAATATTGTCATCCAAAAGTAAACCTTCATGCTCACGGCACCCATCTAAACGAACAGCAAAATTTCTTAGAATGCCTCGGCACCAGTGGCAGCTCGTGATCGAGGACGTTGGGGCTCCGGCCCTTCAGCATTTATCACAGTAAACAATTTTTCAGAGCAAAACACCATATTATATTTCCGTTCACTTTCTTTTAACTCATTTTAAGATATTATTAAAAATTTAAATCTCCAAATGTAGAAGAACGTTTGTCGACCCATCACATCAAATATTGCGGATAAAAATTCCATCCTCTCGCCACAATTTTACATCGTTGGTCGGACGTTTACCTCCAGCGACCGTACGACACGTCATCTTATCCCATCGTTGGTGTTATATATTTTGTTGGTGTCCACAATTCGAGGGTTTAACTGCGTTCTAAAACATGCGATATGGACGTAGATTCCCTGCGACCGAGCGTATCGGTGATTAGTTTTAAACGCTGATTTGATGGGTATGGTGCGTTTCATATGTCTCGGGTCACGTGTTTCGTTCGCCTCGCGAATACATGTTTTGATTTGGGATTTGCTACGTGTTTACACACTGAGTGGTACTTTTTAAATAAAAGTAATCAACTTTTAATTGCAAACATGAAGGTGTCTGATTTAAAACAGTTAATAATGACTAATTTAAGTTTGGAGGAGAAAGTTCAATTAAAAGCTAACCGTCGTCCCACGCCTGTGTTGAATTTGAGTCAAGTTCAAAAAGAATGTAAAATAGGGCAAGTTTTACGCGAAAATTTGGCAGTAAACCATACAATAGTATTTTCTGGCCATGTGGTTGTGAAATTTAATGTTTTCCTGATTCACCTCCTGTATAAGGTTTTAATAGCACGAAAAGTAAAAACGAGGAAAGGGAAAGCAAAAAAATCTTTAGCAGCACTGTTTTCTTCTACGCCCACTTTAAAAACTCATGAGCCGGCACTGCTTAGCACATAATCTCTGGAATGGCTGCTATTTTGTGTCGCGTATTTTCTTTTAACTGCACCAAAGAACCTGGTTTATTGACTTAAACTTTTCATTTTAGACAGCTCCACAAGAAAAAAGCCTGTGTGTGGAAGCCAATTTATGTCACCACTGCAGGAAATCAATTTACTGCAGGAAATCAATTTGGTTTGGGAAAAATGATTTCACGAACTTGTGGCAGATACGTGTTGGAAGTGTGTAACGTTGCTCCATCCTGTTGAAACCATGTTTTTTGATTATAACCAGCAACGTTTTGCAGTCCAGGTGGGGTAGAGCGGGGCTAGTTGATCATAGGGGCAAGGGGCAATCGATATATCTCGAAAACTAAGCAACCAACAACAACAAAAGTGTAAATGGCCAAAAGAAGGTTTTTTTTACTATACTCGTATAAAAACACTTAATAAGGACTATGTAAGTATTTAAATATTACTTAATTATCGTTCTTTCTATAATAGATGGTTATTTATTTTTAACTCTTATGATTTTTTATAACCTAATTTTTATTTTGTTGCCTCAACTGGCCCTAGTTGAGCAACGTGCGTTCAATGCTTGCTCAACTAGCCCCACTAGATGTTCATTGTAGAAAATCAAAGGTTCTTTAATAAATTAATAACCATCAATTAATTTGTGCATGTGATGATTCTACACAAAGTTTACTAAATAAAATTACTTATATTGATAATTGTATTAGTGATTATTATTACATTTTAGGATGCGTATATAGAAAAAGACCTCAAAAGGTTTAGCTACTAGTCAACAATTGAGTGATGCAGCAAAAGCTGTAGAGGAGGAAAAAATGAGGGTAAATGCTGTATACAAACAATTTGATATTAACATGATGACTTTAAAAATATATGTTTGTGTTAATTATGATAGAGATAGAGATGATTAATAATTTGGGATTATTTATCATCTAGCAATATTTTTGACCTCATAATTAGTTACTACTTTAATTTAATATTTATTTGCGTTATAATTATTTTTAAATATATTATTTTAAATATAAACAGTGTAATAATAATCCAAAGATTGGAAAGATTTAATTTTGTTTGATTTTAATTTTATTTTCCCAGAGATATAATTACAATATGAGTATAGAATAATCATAATAAATAAATATTTGCTTTTTGATTATAGTTATTTTGTATTTAGGTTATTTTATACAGTCATCAACTCCATTTTAGGCATTGCTCAACTAGCCCCACACCCATTGGAGCGCTCACTCTCAACTTGGAGCGTTCTCGTATTTCCGACAATAACTTTAAAACTTGTACTCGGATCGTTTTTACACCGCTAGACGTTTTGGAGAAGAGTAAAATTGCTCAACTAACGCTCAACAACGCTTTACCCTAGTCTTTATATCCTCGACATCAGTGCTTGAAGGATATTTTATCAACCGATGAAGCTTCTTTCAGCAGGGATGGGATGGTGGACATATTTTTTGTACAAAAACAAACCAAATTTCTCCTGAAACCAATGGAATAAATGACTAAAAAAATTATATTTTATGTTCAAATAATTCCTTAAGAGGCAACAAAAACTAAATTCTGATAGATCGTATAAAAAGATATTGTTAAGACCTATTCTGACAAGTTCTGACCTATTTTTTGTGGAAATGATATATATATGCTTTAAAAAACTTTTAGCTAAAAAAAATTTAAAAAATCGCACTAGAGTAATAGAGTACTTTCCTGTACTATATATGTATATATAGTATATATATATATATATATATATATATATATATATATATATATATATATATATATATATATATATATATATATATATATATATATATATATATATATTTATATATATATACTATATATACATATATCTACAGTAAGAGAGAGGGAAATGGCACAAAAACGTAATTAACTTTGAAAATGATTAATAATATGGGGAAAAGACTAAAAAAAAATAATATAACTTTAGCCGAATCATTTACAAAGCATTTTTAGAGATGCCTTGTCAATACCGTTAAGGTAAACTGTGTAGCTATTCAAAAGCTATGACAAATTGCTGTTTTCGCCACAAAGAAAATATTCTGATGATAAACGATAGTGTCTATTACAATATCAGTTATAATATGTTAGCGAAAAATTTTAAACGAACTATACGGTAACCTTTTTTCTCTTGTATTATTGATTAGATTATATAAAAAATATTAAATAACGTAGGTTTACTATATTCATGCGTGTTTCTTTCGAAATAGCAAGCAAAAATGGTCTCATAAAAGAGAAGTAGAGTTCTGTCTACTTACTTGATCATACTAATTATCAGTATACAATAATTAACTGTGTTATTAAATACTAGATATACTAGATGATCTATGTATCGTTTGATTAATAGGGGGGAAATGTAGCCATCATTTTTATAGAACTGATCTATCAAAAAATACAATTACTTTTTTTTTAACTGACAGATCAGAAATGTTTTGCAGAATTCCTTATGTTGGCAATTATGAGTTCACAGTTTTAGTAGCTTCCTAACTATTTACGGGGAGTGAGGCAGAAATGTTTTAACGTGCAAGTCTATTGCAGGTGAGAAATTTGCACCTTTGCACGCAAGTTTTCGTACTCGAATTTTTAATTAATTTAATTAGTTAATTATTTTTCTATAGAATATATATTGCTATGGTATTTTTTGTATCTGTGGCAGTAAATTACCTACTAGTAGATTACCTACTATGGAAGAAGAAGTGTTCTGTTTGGAAAATGAACTTCATGTAGATAAGATCATTCGCATGTTGAACGACCAAGATGAGGATATTTCAGACCCTAGCAACGATGACACTGACACAGATGAAGATGTTTGTGGGAAAAAAAAAAAGTTGTACAAAGTGAAGAAAATAGTGTATAAAGTGATGAAGGAGAGTCTTGTTCTGAAATTGATATAGATGGGTATGAGAACTTTTATTTTGCTCACCAAATCAGAAACTAAATTTTTTTAAATATATGGAAGTGGAAAAATTATCATACAATCAAGCAAGGAGACGTGCGCCGCAAAATATTTTGTGCATCTTTTTGGGGTGAAAGATGCTATTAGAAATGTGAATTCTGTTCATTTGGTCTCTGTTATTTGATAGCAAAATTTATCAAATCAAAACAAACTGATTTAGTTGAAATAAAAGCGTTTATTGAACTTTTATACCTTGCCGATGTCTATAAAGCATCACATCCAAATCTAGAGGAATTATATGATATAAATGGTGATGGCATTGAGCTTTTCACACTAATAAGCATAATTAATTCGATTCAGAATTTTACTTCGTTGTCTACATTTTGATGACCATGAAACACGGCAAGATAGAACAACATACAACAGACTTGCACCTATTAGAGAATGTTTCGAATATTGCATTGAATATTGTAAACAATATTAGTCTAGGAGAAAATGTTACGATTGACGAAATGTTGGCTGCCTTTAGGGGTAGATGCTGTTTTCAGCAATATAATCCAAAAATACCTGCGAAGTTCGGAATCAAAATATTTTCTCTTACTGATGCCAGGGTTCCCTATACATACAATGTGGATATTTACGCGGAAAACTAGCCAAAAGGGTCCATTAGTTTGAACAACTCACCATTTGAAGTTGTGAAACGTTTAGTTCGTCCCATAGAAAATTCTGGTAGGTATATATCTATTGACAATCAATTGGTTATCAGGTTTCTATGCATTTTTAAATGGATTGATTGAAAACTGACAAAGAACTGAAATAATGTGTAAATAGTATCGCAATGGGTAAAAATCGAAAAACTTGCCTTATCAGCAAAATAATGCTTTTGTTATTTTCTTTTAAAAACGGTCTAAAGTAAAAATCACAATTTTTAGAGTACCATATTTGTAAATATTCCAAACTTTTGGATATGTGTGTATAAGTTTGTAATGTGTATTTGGATAATACTTTTTTTTAAGGAAAGTAACAAATTTATATATATATATATATATATATATATATATATATATATATATATATATATATATATATATATATATATATATATATATATATATATATATATTGTCCAACGGTGTCAAATCACATGAACTTGGTGACCAATTAACATCACCGTTTGTGATAAATCATCTGTTTGAACCACATGTCCTACAGATCAATATTATTCAATTCAGCCCAATAAAAATCCAGTTATTATCTCACGATATCGAACACTATTACACGTTACAACTTCACCACCAGCATTATGAAATAAATGTGGTCCAATTACACCTCCTGGCCATAATGCACACCAAACAGTGACTCGTTTAGGATGTAAAGGTTTTTCATGAATCAATCCTGGATTTTCCTCACCCCAAATGCGAGTGAGGAAAATTGGGCTGGTATTAATAATAAGACGATAGGAATAAAACAAAAGAGAAAAAAAAGAATAATCTCTATTATAATCCACTCAAATCAACGCTAATACAAAATTATATTTTACCAAAACAATTTTATAAAATTATAAATAACATAAAATATCATATACCTAGTAGTAGAGTATTTTAAACACACACAATCTATAAAACGAACAAAATATCATAAAAAAACACACAAAAAAACATGGAAATATTATTTTTTATGTTCGCACATCGCGATGCGGTCATAAAAAGTGCAAGTTATGAAAAAATATAGAATATTTTACCATATTTATATGGCTGATACCGAATACATTACCAACCATAATTTAACAAACCCTTTTTGCTGCCTAATGTACACGAAACGGTGGATGTTGTGGCAAGTGTGGCCGGTTCTCGCCATCGTCAACTGTATGAAGCTAATAAAATATGCTACATTTCTCACGTGGACTTATCCGTCTCCATTCGATTTACCTGTAAAGCTCTCAGGAGTAAAATAAAGTTAAACATTTGATGGTGGCCAAAAGTTTAAGTTTTTTTATTTAACTCTTAGTTCCTTGTGAAATATATTTGCGATTTCTAAGTTTTAACATAGGAATTGAAAATTTTGAATTAATGTTTTCATAATTTTTTGTATGTACATGTAGTGCGAAACATGAAACATCACTAAATATAGACTGTATTAAACATATAAAAAATAATTTAGAGGACACTTCCCCCTCAACTATCATTATCATTATGCAAAAACATTATGGAGCGATTTAATGATATTAAATTTAAAAAGTTTAGCACTTTTTAAAACCTTTTTATAACGGAATAAATTATGAAAATAGAAATATCCTATTATTTTAAATGATACCAAAAATAAAATATAAACTATGGAAACTGCTTTGATTAATAGAACTATTTAACTAATATATATTAGACAAATGAGTTGTTTGTTTGGATTTTTACAAAACTGATTACTTGCCATTTAAAAATGATCTGCGCAGAATGCGAAATATCGTACACTGTTAGGACGGATATATAAAGTAACAGAATTACTATGCTCACCGTTTGTTCTTAAGAAAAGGTGACTGACACATTATTTGCATAAGAGTTTTATTATACCTGATAGATTTCTTATCCGCCTTATTTTTAGAAATTTTCTTTTAAGCCATCGGCGAAGTTTGGTAGATGTCTGAAATCCTTTTAGAATCATTTCCTTTTGTTACTATGAATTACCAAACCATACCATAATCGAATATCACGCTACCTATACAACGCTTCAAGTGAGTGCATCCTATTTTCCCAATCATTTTTCCATTAATATGAGATATATACAGTACATTTAAATATACTAGTGATAATGCTCCTGGGAGGGTCACCCCTGGCGGACGGGTCAAGGCGGAGGCCTCAGACTAACATGATCCAAAATCTGCCAACCCGCATTGGACCAGCGTGGAAGATTACGGTCCATACCTTCAACATGCTGTTTCAATATATTGAAATATGACAGTACAACCTCAAACACGGCCCTCATTCCCCGGAGGCCAAGGGGCAACTACCTACGGCAGCGGGAAGACCTGCCCCAAGGCAGAGGGTGCTAAGAATCACCGGGTTAGATCAGGCTGCCATTGGACTTTTGACATTGCAACGTTAAATATACGGACTATGAAAACGGAGGCCCGATTGCAAGAACTGTTAATCAAACTTGACAACATACATTGGGATATTATTGTGCTCTGTGAAACACGAAGAAAGGGTGAAGAGTTAATCAAACTGGAACCAACTGGACACGTACTCTACACTCGAGGCACGGAAAATGGCCGATGTGGCGGAATTGGATTCCTCGTCAATCGAAAGCTGAAGGACAGTGTGGTAAAATTTGAAAGTACATCCGACCGATTAGCCCAATGCGTCATTCAGCTGAATAAAAAGTTTAGGCTTCAAATCGTTCAAGCTTATGCACCAACTATAAGCCATAAAGATGAGGAAATTGAGGAATTTTATGATGATGTGGCCCAGCTTTTATACAAGGAGACATGTAGAAACAAAATAAAAATTACTTTTATATAAAAAAAATACAGACTTACATTTAAAAACCTACCAATATCAATTAAACAATCAATTTTTTGAATTTTTTAAGTAATATGTGTTAATTTTTTATATAATTTTTAAATGACATATTTGACTTTTGACATATTTAACAATTATTCCACCTTTTTTGTTTTTTTATTATAACCTAATTGTTTTGAATTTTTTATGTGGAATGATATTTTGTGTGGACTATATTATATATATATATATATATATATATATATATATATATATATATATATATATATATATATATATATATATATATATATATATATATACAGGGTAAATGTGGGTATTACTGCGGTTTCTAATATTGGGTCAACTTTGATAAAGTATGTTATGAATTTGTTAAAAGCCATATAATTTTTTTTAATAATGATGTTTAACTGATGAGAAATCTAATATGATAAAATAATATTTTCATTTATTTAAAAGCATTTTTAAAAAATATGTAATGATCCAGTTACTGCGTGCATATTACTGTGGATAACCCAATGACTATAAAACTTTAGGATCTAGTTACAAAATGAAATAAACTTATTAGACAGATAATGATTTATTTAATTCAATAATTTTAATTTATAAAAATATAAACAATAATTTAACACAGCAAGTCTTTAAGGTATTAATGTGTTTGTCGAAGCAATAAAAATCAGTTCTATAATTTGTTCAGAAATAGCCATTAAATCTGCATGGACATCGACCACATATTCCTCTAGATTATTATCTTCAATGTTTGCATTTTCACCCTGAAAATTCAGACGAAAAGAAAATTAAACTTCTATTAAAAAAAAACAATTAACGTTGTAAAAAAAAATAATTTAATTTGTCACAAAATTTAATAATAATCGTAATTTCTTAAATGTAGATCAATTTATATATGTATAAAAAATGTAAAAATCTTGGCTTAAAATAATTGGTAAAAAATATATTGACAATTTATAGTATATGTAAATTGATTAGCATAATATTAATAATCACTGATAAAATTTCTAAATCATTAATAATAATAAATCGTTTAATAATAATTGTTAGCGTTACTTTCAGTATGTATACTATAGTTGAATTAAAAATGTATAGAGAATATAAAAATCTAAAAAGTATAGAAGTTTAATTAAAACTACTGTTGTATTATCCAGGTTATTATTTGATGATGTTGTCTCTAGGTCATCAATAATTGATATGTCGATCATTTCAGTCAGAGACTGCATAATTTGCTGTAAATAAAAAAGATGAACAAATTAAAATATGTGTTATAAAAGAAATTGACATAGCGTCAAATATTTTAATATGCACTACTTAATTCTTGGGCAAGGACAATTTCGTTGCTAGATCGAGTAGTGATGCTTGTTGGTTTTACCAACTTTACCAAACATTACCAAATATCAAAAAGACTTTCATAATCTTTGTTCCGGTCCAAATAGAGATATCATGGACTCTGAATGATGTTAATGTATCTTCATCTATTAAGCTCTCCAAAACTTTTAAAGCTCCTCATTGTCTGGATATTTCTGTTGTATCTTCAGAAGAGCTTTGTATTTTACTGGATGAAGTTTCAAGCTTTTTGAATACTTTCCTGTAATCAATGGCGTTAGCATCCAGATAATGTAATCCACATGTATTGAATCCGTTCTCTATTTTTTTTTTAATTCAAACACTTGAATGTTTTTTTCAGTACACGAGCAATTTGGCTTTTTTATACTAATTGTTCCAGAATATTTACGATAAGCTTGAAAAGCTCTTTGATAGGCTGCTCTAAATGTATGAAAAAGAGCTACATCTAATGAATGTAAAATATGTGTAGCGTTAGGATGTACAGCAATGAGAATTATTTTATTTTCACTGTAAAATTTGCTCAGAGGCAAAGATACGTGTGAACTATCTCCAGCAATGTACAATATAATTGGTAATTAAATATTGCTTTGGACAATCCGTGGGAAAAAAAAACACTGGTTATATATTCGTAAAATTTTTTTGCCGTCATCCAACTGTTATCAGAATAACCAAAACTAAAGTTTGGAGGTGCTACCTTTATAATGTCTTTAGGTAAACTTTGACCTGCAAAGACCACAAAAGTTGGTGCTAGACGTTTTCTTAGTACATTTTGGCGCAAGCACTGATGATAGTTTAGGATTCATGAAAACACCAATTCCATCTCCATTTAAACCCTTGTAGGATCAATAGTCGAAAGGTCTTCATCCCTTGTTAACTCCAGTGAAATAGTCACAAACTCCTTTAAACCACCCACGTATCCCTAGTTCCGTCACTTTTGCCCGGGTTAGAGACAAGTTTTCAGAAACTCTTTCAGAAACATTTGGATGACGTTTTAAATAACCTTCGAGCCAAGACCTTCCTGGCTTATTATCGATTAATGGGGTTTTTCTCTTAACGTTATCATATAAAATTTTACACTTTCAACTAATTTTTGTTTGGTTACAGGGAACTCCTACCTACAACAATAAAAAATCCTTTCGGCTAACTCATTTTCTTCTTGACCATTCAGAACAGTTCATGGTCCTGGTGGTTTGTTGCTATATTTTTTGTTTGTTTATTCTGATTGTTGACTCTGGTATGTTATATTTTCTGGAAACCTCGGCGACTGTCATTCCACCGAGAGCTTCTGTGACTGCTAATTATACGTCAGCTTTATTATAATTATACCTAGCATTTTTGTTCACTTTTGACTTTTTTTTCTTTATTAACTTTTGATTTATTAATTACTTTACCCGTTGTTTATTTTTGATTTTGAATCTTTAATACTGTTGTAATATTTAATTGTAGATACCAAATTACTATGCCGTTACTTATTTTAAGGTTTAAAGTACTACCCATATTTTTTTGAATTGGAAAAAATCATATATCGTTTATTTATAATATAACTAAAAAAATCCGCAGTAATATTCACACCCGCAGTGTGGTACTAAAAAAAAAATTAATGAAAAATTCGGAAAGAAATATGGTATTTGGTTTAGTTGAATGGGTTAATTAAAGATATTGTCTTTTGATCTGTAAATTGATAATTTGATTTAATCTGTAATTTGATCTGTAAATGATAAATTTACTATTATTATTATTTGATAGATAAATGAACAAGTTAAGAGCCTGTATTTAAAGAAACATATTGAAATATATATTTTATAACGTGTAAAAACTTCTATTTAAAACAGCGAAAACTACTGGGCAGCCGTTATCAAATGGAATGTTTTTTTTGCGACGAAGGAAATAGAGAATCCTGTCGTTTTTCCATTACAGATGTATTATAGAGAAGTCTGGCTTCTGAATAACGGAGGGTTCTTGACTGAATATTTTATTATATGCAAGATGTCTTTCCTGAACGATTGCCTTGGTGCTTATGTATATTTGGGACGATGAATTCTATCATATATATATATATATATATATATATATATATATATATATATATATTAAAACATTTTATCATTTAAGAAAATACTTGTATGTACTACCTTTACAGGGTTGTTCTCTATATTACTGTTAGTTTTAAAAAATATTAGAAACTCTAATATACGAAGGACTTTCGAAAAGTTGTTAGAGAAAACTGAAGATTTTAGGTTGTTTTATTTTTAAACATAGTCACCTTGCAATTGAATACATTTGTATCAAACCAAGAGACTTTTTCAGAGCTTTGACCTCATTAAATGAGGTAAATCTTTGTCCAGCTATCCTTTCCTTCAGGTTTAAAAAGTGAGAATAATTGTTGGGATTCAAATCCAACGATTTTCGGCTCCTATCGAAATACTTCATAGTATAGCTAATAGAGTTTTACACCATCAATCGAAAGATTAACGTGTGAAAAAGCACTTTCTTTTTGGCGAGATTAATATTTAACCTGAATAATACTCTTCAATTAGTTCAGTTATTATGTGTTATTCTTCTGGCGATGATTCTTCTGCCAAGTACTACACCACGAGAATAAACGGTAGCCTTACCTTTTCTTGCAGATTGAATTATTTTAGCTTTCTTTTAAACTTTTTACTGCTTCGACTCACTGTTTGGACTACTACTTCATCTTTTGCGTTTAATGATAAATATGTGTTCCATTTACTGTTCTAAAACGTTGAAAAAACTTACCAAAATTGCGTTTAATAAGTTTAAATACCATTGAAAAGTGTTCATTCGAGTGCATCCTTGGTCGACTGTTAAAATATGCAAAAAAATGTAGTGAACCGTCTATCAAGCTATATATAATATCTGCAAGCTTGCGTACTTTGAATTGGCGATCATTGAATACGACAATGTGGATTTTTTTGACAATTACTGCAATTGAAAATAGAATTACTACAACGTACTGCAATTGAAAATAGGCGTGCCAATTACATCATGTTACGTAATATTAACCAGCCAAAGCTGTGCTACGGTATGCGGCTTGAAGTAAAATGAGCAATATCGTAGAAGCAACAATTTTGACAGGACCTTTCAAAGGTGATGATGTCCTCATTCCCCGCATTATTATGGATATGCCATTTCAATTAAAGAGATTGCAATTCCCAATATTCGATTAGCGTTTGCAATCACCATCAACAAAGCTCAGGCCAATCTTTAAAATTGGACACATGTACAATTATATGTTGCGTGTTCTATAGTAGACAAACCAGAAAATCTCTACATTCGCAAAGACAATGGAACAACAAAAAATATTCTATACCCACAAGCTGATGAAATTAAACATATTAAAAACGTGTGCTTTCTCTTTTCTTTCTTTAACCAGACAGAGTTACAGCATATATATATATATATATATATATATATATATATATATATATATATATATATATATATATATATAATATAATCATATATAATATATATAATATAATATAATATATATAATCAATTGTACGTCTGTTAATGATCGTATAACGTCTGAACATCTTGACCGATTGAGGTTATATTTCCATAATATATTTGTTTTGTCGATGGTTCATAGCTATGCTAGGATCCGATAGGTGGCGCTGTAATTCTGTAATATTTACACAATACAAGGTGTGACTATTAAATAACGGGACTGACGCTGCAAAACTTTTTTTTCATTTACTTATTTTACCTTCAATATACATCTCTCCTCTATCCCTATAACGTTCCATGCGAATCTTCCATTGTTCAAAACAGTGCTAGAAGTCTTCATCTGTCAGCTCATTCAGAACGCTAGCTGCTTTCTCTTTCACAGCTTCAACAGACTCAAAATCTTGTTCCTTTTAATGCAGATTTCACCTTAGGAAACAGATAGAAGTCGCACGATTCAAGAACCGGCGTATAAGGTGAATAGTCTAACACTGGGATGCTGTACTTGGCTAGAAACCTCTTGACAGACAATGCGGAATGAGCTGGTGCGTTGTCTTGGTGGAGAACCCATGACGTGTCCTTCTACAATTCGGGTCGTTTTTTTCTTATTCTTTCACAGAGTTTAGTAAGAACTTGAAGGTGGCAATGTTGATTAATAGTTTGACTTTCAGAAACCGAGTGAAGGTTCACAATTCCATAAATATCGAAAAAAAAAACAATCATAATTGCTCTGAAGTTTGATTTGCTCATTCGAGCTTTTTTGGCTCTCGGTGAATTTTGGCTCATCCAGTGCATGAATTGGCCTCAAGGCTTCGTCTCAAGGTCATAAGTAAAAAACTAGATTTGTTACATATTATTATCCTTTCCAATAAGTTTGGGTCATTTTCAATGGCATTCATAGTGTCAGTATAAACATTTTTGCTAGCTTCTTGTTGTGAGAATTTTAGGCACCATTTTAGCACACACTTTTTGCATATTAAAATTGTTATGTAAAATTTCCCGTAGGCATTCTTTGTAATTTCTACAGTTTCAGCAATCGCACGAATACTTAACCGACGGTCACCTCGAACCAGATTACCGATTTTTCGATATTGTCATCTGTTTTTGACGTGGAAGGGCGACCCGGACGTGGATCATCTTCAAGTTTTCTCGGCCATCTTGAAAACTCTTAAACCACTTAAAAATGCATGCACGCGATAAACATTCATTGACATACACTTCTTTCAATAAATTATAAATTTCAGTAGCGGTTTTTTCAAGTTTCAAGTGAAATTTTACGATTCATTGCTCTATTGTTATACTTAACATTTTTCTGACGAAACAAAAAAACAACTCTAATATGAAAGAAGACTTCTATTACAAGGATTATTTTACAGAAGCGACAGGTACTGCATTCGAAAGAGAAGGCTTCACGCTAAACCGCTGGTTTGGTCGCTGGCGTTTGGCGCATGCGTACTTCTTCTGTAGCAGCGTCAGTCTCGTTATTTAATAGCCACACCTCGTATGACATATGTACATCATTTCTGTATTGTTGTGTTACTCAACTCAAATTTTTCATTATTACTGGAAAGGACTGAACAAAGTCTGTTGGGCCAGCTATATATATATATATATATATATATATATATATATATATATATATATATATATATATATATATATATATATATATATATATAAACATAATACTAGAAAAAGCTTTGAGTGTTTTTTGAAAATTAGCATATGGGTGACCCTGAAAACTATTGTAAACTTTTTTAGATTATTCATAAAACCAGAATTTATTGTTAGATAAACTAATTTGTCATAAATGAAGCTTTTATTTTTCCAAATAAATGATGCACAAAGATTCTTTGTTGTATTCAGAAAATTTATCGTCAAATTCCTTTTCAATTGACTATTTTAAAGGTAAATAATACATTGTTTTCAGTCATGGCGTGTCATGGAAAATTGACGTCGGCCAACTGTTCGCCTGACTATAAAACCCCAAAATCGTTTTGTTTTTTTCAAAATTGTCATAAAAATTAATGGCAACGATTTACCATTGTTTTCAATAGGCAATTGAATGGTTGAGGTATTCAATTGTATCACAAGTGACCCGTTAAATATTAACTCAGCCTTTTTATCTTACCCACTCTTTTCATTTTTGGAAATATTATTTTACAGTTTCAAAGCTTGATTTAGTTCGTAATATCCTGATTTCAATAAATGTTATCTGGGACATATTTTCAGTTGTTTTAAAGGGGCGGTCAAACTGAGGTGACCTTTCTGGGTAATCTGCTTTCTGACCTATATACAGAGTTATTTTTTTAAAAACTGACATATGCTAACTTATTAACTTAATTTGAAGTGATAGATTAGTATTTTCAAATGCAAAGTTGTATGAAATAACTTGACTTAGAAACTTGTATGTAAAAACAACTAAGATAATTTTATTAGTCGACAGTAGTCGGCAGGAAATAAAAAAAGTTAACATAGCAATAGTTGGCTTTGGAAATTAAACAAAAATTATGTTGTTTGAAAAGAGACATAATTATAGTGTTATTTAAAAGCTGTTGTATTTGAAGGTGCATAAAAATAAGGTTTTATACAGTTGCTAAGACTTCAGAAATCAGTTATATAATCAAAAAGAGAAATTTGAATAAATTTTTCTTCGTGTTGGTGGTTTAAGTCTAGGCTCTTAATTATTAATTAATATTAACTCTACTAATAATATTATTAATTATTCTTATTAACTAAAGTGTTTTTAACGATGTCTCCGTATATCTAGCGCCCTCTGGTAGTAAATAGCTTTACCATGGTAATTCAGGGCTCTGCCATGGGTGACCATTTTTTTTCTCTTGAACCCAAAACTAATGTTTATGGAGAAAGAAACAAATAAAAATATTAAACAAGGCGGTAGGGTTTAACGGACAAGAACCCTTCGAAACCGTCGGGAGGATTTGCGTACGTTTTACAAAATCACTAAATTAAAAACAGATCTGACAGCACACCGAAACAAACTTCACAGGTTATTTATCATGCAGTATCCAGATATCCCAATTACAGCACAACGTATATTTGATCAAAGAAGGGTTATAATAAGAAATAAACTCATTCCAGAAAACGTACTCGCACAGTTACAACAAGAAGTTGCAGACGAATTACATTTCACAGACTCTCATATTAGTGGATAAATTCAAAATATTAGAGCAAGCAGTCCCACTGACGCTTCACATAATATAATCAATAATATTACATCAGAACAAACATATATTTTAAATGATGCCCGATCCGATAAAAAATTAGTTCCCCGCGAAACGTTCCCTACAATATAAATAGAATATGGACTACAATATTATGGAATTGACCCAACAACAAGGCCTTATATATCAAAACAAAGTTCCACCATTAGATTGGCAAATATCGTTGATATTCTAAATGAAGAGATTCTTTCTGAAAAGGACAACATGCTGAACTCATTCGAAGATCTGCACACAGTTGTCTATTGTTCGGCTCAAATTTTAGCATTTGTAAATGGATCTAAAATAATCAAGCAATCTTTTGAAATAATGCCATCACAGCAGAACACTAAATAGAAATGGCAAAAAAGATTAGAGCGCAAGATTGAAAGTGTACGGGCAGATATAGGCCGACTGCTGGAATTCAGTCGAGATAATCCAAGCAAAAAATTGACGATAAAAGCAACCGGAACATTAAAAAGATTTAGAATTCATGCTAAATATGATAAAATGAATCAGCATGTCAAAGAGGTTATCGATACCCTAAAATAAAAACTTAAAGTATATAGTTCTCGTCTACATCGATATAAAAAAGCGATGCGGCAGGCGTTAGCAGTAAAACTGTTTTTTTTTTTAGAAAAGATGAGCGAAAATTTTATAGAGACCTAATAGATAGAGTTAATAACAAAAATCTTGTGAGGAGTTCTAGTAAACCATCCAGGCAAGATATACAGACATTTTGGTTCTCGATTTGGTTAAATCACGGCTAATATGAAAATCAGGCCAGTTGGCTGTTAGAGGAAGAAGCAAATACGAACACTATTCAATAAATCCCCTCTCCTGAAATTACTATAATTGTACTATAGAATATAACAATAAATGGAAGGGCTCTGGAACATTCATAATTACTGATATAAAAAGCTCACATATCTTCACCCTTCCATAATAAGATCATTCAAGGAGTTTATACAAGAAGCAAAAGTAATTCCTCGATTTCTTACCCAAGGTAAAACATATTTAGTCCCGAAAGGTACCGTCTCTAATAACCCAGCCAAATACCAACTAATAATCTGCATTCAAACGATATAAACTGCTAACATTATGTTTCACAGTACTACTCACAGGACATATAGATCAACATGATATACTAAATGAAGAGCAAAAGGGTTGTCGAAAGGGAATGCAGGGATGTAAAGAACAACTTATTATAGATTTAGTTATATTGAAAAACGTGCGGAAGAAGAATCGAAATTTATCATGCTGTTATTTTGATTATCAGAAGGCCTTCGGCTCGATTCCACACTCTTGGCTAATTGAGATACTTGAGATACTAACACTATATAAAGTTCACCTAGCCTTAATAAACATACTTCAAGAACTGATAAAAGAGTGGCGCACTACTATTCATTTATCTCAAAATGGAAGTAGTACCAAGACTGAGGAAATCATGCATGACATGCGGCATATTTCAGGGAGACTCACCGAGCCCTCTGTGGTTTTGCCTGTCACTGAATCCACTCTAATTTGATTAAAAGGACACAAATCGGATATAAACCCCAAAATCAAAATGTATCGCACCTGCTGTATATGGATGATTTAAAAATGTATGCATCATCGCCAGTGAATTTGCAACAACTCATTCGGGTTGTAGAGAAATTTACAACTGATATTAACATGTACTTTGCATTAGATAAATGCAGAACTATTAACATAAAGAGAGTATCTAAGTTAGAGATGACAGGGTTTGTCACTGAACAAGAATAAATAAAGCCAATGCAGGAGGGTGAAGTTTATAAATATCCTGGAATACAACAGTCCAGAAGAGTTGAGCATAAACTCATAAAGGAAACACTAACTAAATAATTCACGTCCAGACTTGAAAGCAGATCTTACCTAGACAGTAGAAATATAGTAAAAGCTATAAACACTTTTCCTATACCAGCCTTGACATATTCGTTTGGAATTATATCTTGATCAAACACAGATATCGAAAGGCTACAACGAATAATTAGAACTACACTAAGGAAATATCGGAAACACTACCTGTACAGTAGTAAAAAACGGCTTACATTACCAAGAATTGAAGGAAGGAGAGGAATATATATATATATATATATATATATATATATATATATATATATATATATATATATATATATATATATATATATATATATATATATATATATATATATGTAGTTTACACGAAAAACAAATATCCAGTTTATGAATATATTTCCATCAATGAATGATCGAATGTCCCCTATATGCCAGCGTGTTTTTAGGTAATGATAATTATACGCCAAGGGCAAATGACTGAAATAATTGTACAAGAGTCGAAAAATATGTCTCTACATGGTAGGTACCCCCATAATCTTGACCGTCATGAAGTCGATAAGAGTGTGTCGAACGCCTGGTTGACATGGGGAGGTCTTTTTCCGGAGACTGAAGGTTTTATGTGTGCAATTCAGGATCAAGTCGTGCACATTAAGAACTACCAATAATATATCATTAAGAATGCACGAGTATCAATTGACACATGCAGGAAATGCCACGAAAAGCCTGAGTCTATCCAGCATATTGTAGGAACATGTGATAGACTCTCCCAGACGGACTATCTTCATCGTCATAATCATAAATGCACCTCGAAAGCGGTACTAGATTCGGCCGATTTCAGGTTATATTACGACCGAACAATAATAACCGACAAAACTCTGCACTGCAATAGGCCAGATATTATATTGCTGCACAGAAAGAAGAAAACAGCATTCCTAATCGACATAACTGTTCCAAACACAGCATTCAAAAGAGGACTGAAGAAAAAGTACAAAAATATACAGACCTCAGGTTAGAAATAAAGCGGATATGGAAGTTGAACCAAGTCCATATTTTGCCATTGATAATTTCAACAACTTCTTATACCAAAGAATCTGAAAAATAACAAATAATAAAATGAAAAATAACAATAACAAATTTCTGGGACTAGAAGAAAATCTGTTTAAAATAATGCAGAGGGCGGTAATCCTTAATACCACTCGCATCGGCCGAACATTTTTGGAGGAATAAAGTTGTTTTGGCTACGACCCGCAATGCATTTAAAATTCAGTTTAGCTGGGAAAAAAAAGATAGAAAGGAACATAATAAAAATGATTAATTATATATTATATTATTAGTAATTATATATTATATTATTAGTAATTATATATCATATTATTATTAATTATATATTATATTATTATTAATTATATATTATATTATTATTAATTATATATTATATTATTATTGATTATACATTTACACACATTATTTTACGCGTTATTGTCATACACATTTAAATACAACAGCTCTCAAATAATGCAGCTGTCAACACAATGACAGTACAATAATGGCTCATTTCAAACAACACAATTTTTTTTTAATTTCCCAGGTCTACAATTACAATGTTAGTTTCTTTTAGTTCCTGCCGACTGCAGATTATTTTAGTTGTTTTTGCTAATTGTTCTAAAATGGCTATTCTAATACAGAAATGTGATAACATTTTTTATTTGGAATTTAAGACTTCAAATAAAAAAGTTAGCCTATGTCCATATATATATATATATATATATATATATATATATATATATATATATATATATATATATATATGCAGTGGTAGATTTTCTTGGACTCCGTCCAATGAGACAGCAGTAGCTGAGTGTCATTAAACACCCAACCGTTGGGTTCCACAATCTCATGTGGAACACACAACTACCTGCGTCTCCGCCTAAATGAACACTTTTGTTGGTTGCTTGACCCGGAAGGAGCCCACCCATCCCTTCAACTGGATGACACATGTTTCGTCTCTCGAGGTTCAGACTCTTCAGGGCGCCGACATATACCATACCATCAAGAATAGGGAGTCCCTATCCACAGCCAACAACCCAAGTTTTCGCCGACCTCCCGTCGGATGGCGCATATATGCAGTGGTAGATTTTCTTGGACTCCGCCCAATGAGACAGCAGTAGCTGAGTGTCATCAGACACCCAACCGTTGGGTTCCACAATCTCATGTGGAACACACAACAATCTGCGTCTCCGCCTAAATGAACAATTTGGTGGTTGCTTGATCGGGAAGGACCCTACCCATCCCTTCAACTGGATGACATATGTTTCGTCTCTCGAGGTTCAGACTCTTCAGGGCGCCGACATATACCATACCATCAAGGTGTCTGATGACACTCCGCTACTCTACCTCAATGGACGGAGTCCAAGAAAATCTACCACTGCATATATATATATATATATATATATATATATATATATATATATATATATATATATATATATATAATAGAGTTTTTTGACTTCTTTGACAACAACCCGCGTCTCCGCCATAATGAGCATTGGTTAGTTGCTTGACCAGGAGGAAGGCTCCACCCATCCCTTACATTGGGGGATTTTACATTGCATTACATTGTTGCAGGGGGTCAGTTTTGTTTTTTATTCAGTGACTCTTTTATTTGCATAAGAATGGATGTTTTTGATGTTTTTGAGTTTTGGATCGTGGCGAGAAGCCGAATGAAAGAAGAAAATAATATATAAACACGCCACAACCATTTAGACAATACAGATGATGATGATGATGATGGTAATGATGATGATGATGATGATGATGATGATGATAATGATGATGATGATCAGAAAAGACGCTATAATTTCTAATATAACAAGCGAAATGATTTCAAACTACTGTTAGATGTCAAGACCAGTTATACCAACTTAAAAAACAAATGATTTGAGTAACTTCCACTCATTAATGATTACTTACGCTATGATGCAGCAAATACAGAGAATGTAGTCGTAGCACCAAAACCCTACTTGAGACGAGCAGGAAATTTGCAATTGGAAATAGCCTTTATGACCTGCAAATAGCAAATAAAATATTCTTTTTTCATTTTATCGGTTAATATCTGTGTGTTTTTCGTAGATAACTGAAGGTATCGTATTCGGGAATTTGACACAAACATCATCAAAATTATTCCAAGATAAAATAATGGTTTGCAAGTTCGAACTCTTGGCAAATAATGAAAGCTGTGGATCTGAACTTCAGTCCACCCTCTGTCCTTCACGTCGACTACGAAGAAACAAAAAAAATCGTTTTCAGTAATACCAACTACAATATTAGTCTCATGTGGGTTTATATGAACAAAGAGTACGTCAGAACGTATATTGAATACTGTTGTGGTAGGTTTAAATTTGTCTATAAATATACCAGTTATTTTGTTGGACCTTTCTGTTCTAGCAAATATGGGTTTGCGTATATTCGATTTTAACACTTTTTGTGGTGGTACTTGTAGTCGTATATTTGTATTTAATGTACAGTATAACCACGTAAAAAAACACTTTTTCTTTTTAAATAAACGAACTAAGATTTATTTATATCTAAATTTCTATGATACACAGTGCGTCCATTAAGTATGAGTAGGGTAGTGTGGGCTAGTTGAGCAACTTTTCGCTTGATCTCCCATAACTTTAAGAATATGCATCGGATTTAACCAATTATGGTTAAACAATTACTGTCATGAGCAATAATGTGTCATGCTCAATAATTACTGGTTAATTAGTTACTGTCTCGAACATTTGCCCTCCACTGTAAGGGATGGGTGGGGCTTTCCCCCCGTTCAAGCAACTAACCAATGCTCATTATGGCTGAGATGCAGGTTATTGTGTGTTCCACATGAGATTGTGGAATCCTACGGTAGGGGGTGTATAACTCCTGACTACTGTGGTCTCATTGGACGCAGTCCAAAGAAGTAAAAAAACTCCATGTATAAGCCATCCGACGAGAAGTTGGCGAAAATATGGGTTGTTCGATTGTGGAGAGGGACTCCCTATTCTTGGCGAGAGAGCATATGTCGGTACCCTGATGAGTCTAACCAGCAACAGACGAAACATGTTCCCTCCAATGTAAGGGATGGGTGGGGCTTCCTCCCGGTCAGGCAACTAACCAATGCTCATATATATATATATATATATATATATATATATATATATATATATATATATATATATATATATATATATATATGTAGTATTAGATTTTCTTGGACTACGTCCAATGAGACAACAGTAGCTGAGTGTCATCACACACCCAACCGTTGGGTTCCACAATGTCATGTGGAACACACAACAATCAACACCATCACAACGCCATCAACACAATCAACACACAACACAACGCCATCCAACGGGAAGTCGGCGAAAACATGGGTTGTTGGCTGTGGATAGGGTCTCCCTATTCTTGATGGTATGGTGTATGTCGGCGCCCTGATGAGTCTGAACCTCGAGAGACGAAACATATGTCATCCAGTTGAAGGGATAGGTGGGGCTCCTTCCCGGTCAAGCAACCAACAAAAAAAAAAAAAAATATATATATATATATATATATATATATATATATATATATATATATATATATATATATATATAATATGAAAATTGTATTCATTTTGATATATTTTAAAGCAAACTGCATTAAGGTGACAATACACTATCATTGAAATATTAAGATTTGAGAATAAAATGAAATGAATTGAATAATTGAATAATTGAAAATAAGGTGAAATCTTAAAGGTTAAAACACTTTTTTAATATAAAAATGTTATATTAGATCTAGGTTTGGTTTGGTTACATTTGGTTTGGTTTAAAACATATTCCAAAAATTATTCATAATATTCAAATTATATTTTCCAGTGATCGTTTGAGATGCATAGTATATATAATTTAAATTTATATTTTGTATTTATTTTGAAATAGTTGCTAATAATGTTAGTATCATCAGAAGATGAAGAAATCGAATTCATATTCATTACCAAAAGTTAGTTCATTTTTGTTCACATTTTTTGTTGTTATTAATTTAATTCTAGATTATAAGCGAAATTTGTTTTCTTTTTTAATTATACATTATTTTCTAGTATTGTCTTTATTAATATTTCTTTTTTATGTTCTGTAAAGCAAATATCTTCTCGAATATATGATTTTCAGTACTATTGTCTCCGATTATACCTCCGATACATCCTTAAGCATATATCGATGATATTAAAATGTTTATCGAGTCTTAAAAAACGAGTCTTAAAATACGAGGGTTGCTATTTATGTATCAGGAATTGGCAACAAAGGTGATGCTAGGCGTCATCTGACTTGGAAATTTCATCTCAGTCAAAAAATGGAATTAACTCGTGAGAATTTTCGTGGGATGATTTACTAAGACTTTCGACGTGGATTACCTCAATAACAGTGCCTCGATCAACTCGCTTCGACTTTTGGCGATGAAGTACCATCTAAAATCATTGTATATCAGTAAATTGTATTTCAGTGAATCAGTGTGGTTTAGTGAATTCAATCGTGGCCGTTGTTCGTTCACTGACGAATTGAAAAAAGGTCGTTCAAAATGGGTTGTTGTGCAAGAAAACTTCGATACTGTTATTGTGAACAGATAAAGCAAGGTCTTTATGTGACATACAGTGAGATTGAGACATCCCTTGGCATTAGTATGACAAGCATACACAAGATTTTACATGAACATTTAGCCGTGGAAAAAATTATGCGCGTTGGATTCCGCATAATTTGACAATTACTCAAAAAAGGCTCGTATCGACCGGTGCAAACAAATGCTCAACAAATACAACCGTGGTGCGTCAAAAGCCGTGTATCAACATCTACACAGGTGATGAATCTTGGATCTATGCGTATGACCCCGAAAGTAAATAGGAGTGAATAGCATATGGGTCTTTCAAAATGAGCCAAACCCAACAAAAGTTGTTCGCGCAAGAAGCACTTCGAAACAAATGGGGGCCTGTGTTTTTGGGGTAAATGGGCATATGAGGGCCCATAAATGGGCATAATAATGGCCCATTTACCCCAAAACATAACCATTTGTTTACCAGATGTCTTTGAAGATATAAGAAAAAAACTAGCGAAGCAGTATCATACATCAGCATATCAACGTAAGGGTGCACATACAAAGAAAGCAGGTTTCCTGCGTACTAGCAGTCGGCACCTATAAACGTCGATAGTTTACTTAGCTTTTAAATGATCGTGGACATAGATAAAGCTTTTTTTACAATTTATTTTATTATTTCGAAATAAGTTTATGAAGATCTAAGGCCGCTATTTGTTGTTTGAAGTTTGTTATTGTTGTTTGTTTGAAGAATCTTCGACTATTTAAATAGATCAAAACAAAAATAAATTTATGATAATATCCTTTGATGCCCAATTAACACGAGGGCTAGACAAAATTTTAAACAAAGCGGAAATTAAGGTTGTGTACAAACCATATAATAAATTAAGAGAAATCCTGGGTAATTCAAAGGATAAAGTAGATCAACATGAAAAGTCGGGGATTTATGAAATTAGCTGTCAAGATTGTGATCGAAAGTATATTGGGTAAACAAAAAGATCCATATTAACGAGATATAAAGAACACATTACCCACATTAGGTATGGGAGAAATCAAAAATCTTGTGTTGCCCAGCATTTAATCGAACATGACCACAATATAGACATTAGTAATTTAAGGCTGGTTAAAAATGTAAACAATAATAGGGCTTTGGATGCATATGAAAGCATTCAAATAGAAAGAAGGACCTATTCCGTTCAGTCAACTTTTTCAATTATTAATGTAAAGTTCAGAAAACTTCACTGTTCATTTTTTCTTTCTTTTGTTCTCTTTATCCCCCTTTTTTTCTTTTTTAATTTTTTTTTTCTTGTATTCTTTTTTACACGCTTCATTAGGTAGGTAGCACTCTTCGAAGGTAGTAGGTTAGCAATTAGGGTTCTCATATATATAGAATGAAGTATAGGTTTAGAATTAGATTAAATCATCTCTTGATGATGCTAACACGGTTAGCGAAACGTGCGTCGAGAGCTTTAAAAAAAGTGATTTGGTGTTTAGTGGTAAATCTCTTTCAGTTTGTTTGTTTGTTTCACACCGAATGTTCCAATGGAAGAATTGATGGCTTAGTTTGATTAATAATAAACAACTTTTGTTGCAAGGAAAGAAAAGCGAAACAAGTGGATCTTTCTAAAACCGAATAGAACCATCCTCAAGAATCCTAAAATCCCTATTTAAAAATTGAATAAGAGGATACTCACGAAAATGACTTGAGCTTGTTAGTTAATAAACAATTTTTTTTTGTTTGTTTAAGGAAGGAAAAACGAAACATCTTTACAGCTGAACCCTAGTACAGCCATCCTCGAGAATACCAAACAAACCTCAAGGTCGGTGCTGACAAATGCGAGAACTGCCGAGAACGCTTTGTAAGTGATATTTTAAAGTCAGACGGATTTGTTTCAGTGTGTCGTCTGGTTAAGGGAATTTTCGAGAAACAACGTTCCGCAAAGGCGCTCGCGAATTTAAATAGAGCTGGTATATAACTATAGGTTCGTGTGGCTTCCTATAGCATAAAATCTTTTATGAAGGAGATTTTTTAAACTTTAATGTCAACAATTTATTTGCTATATAAAAAATATTTTGGAGCAGTTTCTATGTAGTAAACAGAACAATAAAAACACGTCGTTTCCTGTTTTACAAAGTTTTAATTATGGAAAACATGAATAAAACTGGTTGCAACAAAACATCACGTTTTTTAACTAAAACTTACAAATAATCAATCTTTATTCAAAAACGCCTGTGCACATTTTTAGTTATTTTATAATTATTTTTATAACATAATAACGTTAATATTATACCATATTGCATAAATCAATGGTCCGTAGAGCGTCCCCTTGTTTTTTGTCACCTCTCATAGGCGGTGACGGTGACGCCGAAACGAAGTTTTTAGTGACATCAGGCTCAAAATGTTCTCATTCATAGTGCAATGCTTCCTTAAGTTGTGATATGTTTTTGATTTTTCCTTTTTTCAGTCTCCGTTTTAATTCACCCCATAGATGTTCGATTGGCTTTATGTCCGGTGATTGGGGTGGTGTTTTTAATTGCCTTGGTGCATTATAGAGTATCCACTCTTCGACCTTCCGCGCTCGATGTTTTAGGTCATTGTCTTGTTGGAAGATAAATGATGACCCAATACCAAAACTCATTGCACTTGATTTTAGATTTTCTTTAATATGTCTTGTACACATATTGCTGTTAATTATGCGGTCCATTATGCTGTCAATCATTTTTAGTTTTCTAACGACGCACTCATACAGCTCCAAATCATGATTCTATTTTCTCCCTACTTGAACGTTTGACACAAGATTTTAGCTGCTAATAATTGATTGGGTTTTCGCCACGAATTTTTCCATCAGATGAAAGATAATTTACCTTTATTCACTTTACTTATAAATGGTTTTTTTTAAATCGATTGCGAGGTAGATCTTGCATTTTTTTAATACATGTCGCAGTGTTTGTAGGGCAAGTTTAATCGCATAATCATTTTCTAGCATACCTGCAATGGAAGCGACACTCGTTTTCGGGGCTTCATGAATATTATTCAAAATTTCTCTTTCTCTTTCACTTTGTAATTTTTTTGAAAGTCCACTTTTCGGTTGACTTTGAAAGTATCCAGTCTTTTAAAACCTGTTGAGGATTTTCTGGACGATATATGGAAATTATTTTGCCTATTTTCCTCAGCGATTTTTCTCTCTTTCTTAAATTAACAACTAATTTTTGCATTTCAACATAAATCTCCATTATGAGAGCAAACACAATATTTTGAATTGAAGTTTTGATTAGATGTTTTCTCAATTCTTCTATGGAAACCTTCATTGTGAAACACTAAACTCGAAGAGATTTACCAGAGATTCAATTTAGATTAAATCATCATGGTTAGCGAAACGTGCGTTGAGAAGTGATTTGGTGTTTGTGGTAAATCTCTTCGAGTTCTCACTCATTGCACGAAGAAACGTTATAATAATTCATTTTGGAAATAGGCGTACCTATCCTTTTTTTAATGTATATATATTACATTAATGTATATTATATATATATATATATATATATATATATATATATATATATATATATATATATATATATATATATATATATATATATATATATATTCTCGGGTAGAACCGAGTTTTAGATTTATAAAATTTCGACGTTTCGTCTTCCACTTTGAAGACATTTTCAAGAGAATTTAGTTGATTTACTCTGAGGCCTCAATATGCCTACTCCCTATAGTTCACAACCAGAAAAGAACGTGGTCAGCGCGACCTCTGAATTAATAGGTGAGGTTGTAGGTGGGGCGCTCGGTTAAAGGGTGGGGTGAGACGTGAGGTGAACGTTTGACTGGAAGGGTTTCGGATGGGCAATTTGGAAATAAGCGATTTTCATGTATTTGGAACTTTAAGACCGCAGTCCCTCTTGTTTAAGCAGTCTGGACATTTTTCGATCTCAATTGCTTCACGAATTATACGGAGTTTGTAGGAATATATAGATGCGATTATTTTGGCCTTGTCAAAATCTATTTTGTCACCCGTTTGAAGATAATGTTCTGCTAGAGTCGAGGAGAGATCAGATTTTCGGACAGCGGAATGCTCGTATATTCCCCAGAACAAGGAATCTCATAGACACCATGTGACTCTTGTGGAATATTATCCACACCGCAATTGAGATCGAAAAACGTCCAGACTGCTTAAACAAGAAGGGCGACGATTTTAAAGTTCCTAATACATGGAAACCGCTTATTTCTAAATTACTCATCCGAAACCGTTCTAGTGAAACGTCCACCTCCCGTCTCACTCCCACCCCTCAACCGAGCGCCACACCTACAACCTCACCTATTAATACTGAGGTGGCGCCGTCCATATTCTTTTCTGGTTGTGAACTGTGGGGAGTAGGCAGAATGAGGCCTCGGAGTAAACCAACTAGGTTCTCTTGAAAATGGTTTGGTTTTTACTTTAAATTTATTTACCTAGTAATTTATTTACTATATATTTGTAAAATGGGGTTTTAAAAATTCTATGAAAAAGCAGGACTTCTGGAACTATTCTAATAAAAGTACATTAATAAGAGGGAGGCATTCTCTGAACTTTTTCATCCACCGGATATGCGCTTAATATTGAATTTCACATCCTACGTTCTACATGCTCGTAATTCCACTAAAGATTGCCGAAGAATGTGTTCGATTTTAAGCGAGACATTTTATATTGAGGACGTAAAACGAACAATACAATACTCTAGTAGATTCTCGATTATTATACAATAAAATATTTGAAATTCCATAGAAATTGCTACGTTGGACAGCTTGTTAACTTATAATACGATGAATCCAAAGAATAAATCAATATAATTTTTTTTTAATACAAGTCTAATTGAAAAGTTCTCTGAGCGGAAAAAATAAAACAAATTTATAGTTGAACACATGACTTTATTCCTCCGTATATTCTCTTTTAAGCACAATACATTTTTTCCAGCGGTTCTCCAATTCTCTGGAGGTCCTTTAAAATACTCATCTACGGCTGCTATAACTTGCTAAAAAACGCTTGAATGTAGGAATGTTTTGATGTTAGTTAGGAATAGCTTAAAGTCGGAAGGGGCCAAATCTGGTGAATATGGTGGATGTTCCAACAATTCATAATGTAATTCCTTCAATTTGGCCATTACAAGAACACCTCTGTGAGCCGGTGCATTGTCTTGATGAAAATTTATTTTTTCTTCGCTAAACCCGACCTTTTCTAGCAAATTTTTGCAGCCAATTTATCCAAATGGTTTGAAAAATACTGTACTGCTATTGTTTTACCGGTTTGAAAATAATCAATTAACAAAATGCCTTTTGCATCCTAAAAAATCGATTCCATAAACTTTTTGATCGATTTTGACAACTTTTGGTTGCTTCGGAGCGTGCTCTGCGGTTTGTTGTCGCAGTTCAGGATCACAGTGGTCCCAAGCCTCATCCATAGTTACAAAACGACGTTTAAAATTACAATATTCTTTCGAAAAAGATACATATTTTGGTTAGAAAATTTTACTCGAAGTCGTTTTTGATCAGAATTTAACAAATGCGGCACCCATCTTGCCCATAGCTTTTTCTAGCCCAATTCCTTTTTTAAAATATGAAACACCCGTTCAGATGAGGTTTCTAGCGCCTTAGTAATTTCACTTAAAGTCTATTGTCTGCCATCCATAACCGTATCATGTATAAAATTAATTACTTGTTCAGTAGTTGCACTTATTGGACGTCCAGAACGGGACCATCATCCAGGCTTGTACGACCACGTTGAAACTTACCTGCCTACTTACAAGCCATTATTTTTTATATGAAACTTCATATATGTTTATATGAAGGATGAAACTTGCAAATGTAGTAGATTATATAGTTCTTTTACTGTTCTATAGGTGTCGCTCCGCGAACTTTTCAATAAGCCTAGTATATAGGCAAATAATGCTTACCAAGTTTTGTTATATTAAGTATGTAGAAGCGTATGTAGTATGTAGTATTTTCTAAAAGAAAATTTATTTATAAAAACCCAATACTACTGATCCAAAAGTAGGCGGATTTTTTAAATAATATTCAAGGTATTTATTTATTCATCCTACAATATTTTTTCTCCTTCAGTAAGTATCCTCCTTACTTACTACAATTCACTTATCCCAATTTTTTTCCATTCTTCGAAAATGGGACTCAAAACGGGGTTTACAAAGTGATTTCTTCAATAGGGAATAGGAGAAACTCACACGGCATAATATCTGATAAATATGATCATTCTGGAATGGTGTTTGTTTGATTTTTGCAGAAAAATTGACGAATAGTTATTGCGGTGTGCCATGGAGCATTATTGTGCAAGAACCGCGAATTGTTTTGTCGCAGACCTGGGCGTTTTTTTGTGTCACCGATTATTCAGAATATTTTTAATGAAAATATGTGAAACTTTCGTCTGATGTCAAGCACTGTTATACTAATTTAATAAACAAAAACGCGCATGAACTTTTAAAACAAAAGTCACCTTACATTTTACTCCGGAAATTTAACAAAAGTAATATAAAAGTAATTAATTATCTTGTTAATTTCAGTGTCATCTAATGTACTTGAGATAATAATAAAATAATGATGATAATAAGCCAAAAATCATTCCAGTGAAAGAGACGAGACTGAAGCAAAGAAATTGTGGTAAAAATTGCGAAAATCCATTTGTCTCCGGTAGAGGAAGACTTACCGGAACTAAGACGAAAAGCATTCTCGCCAGAGGGCGTGGAATTTAAGAAATAATACAATCGGACCGAAAACGTCCCTGGCTGGCAGAACGGGGTTTATTAAATTTTGTCTACGTCGACAAAAACCCGAAGAAGGTTTTTATGAGAAAAAAAAAGAAAAAAAAATGTATTATAACGGTAGCTCCTGTTATATGTTAAGGTAATCTCAAATTTACTTGGTCGTTTTTTATATGACGATATTTTATCCAGATTTAATTTGAAATGGAATGAAAATATACGGTTGTTCAAGTGAAAATCATATGTTCCAAAAAAATTCCTGTAGATGAAGTGCAATGAGGTACGAATGAGTACAAATGTTAGATATATTGGGTTGCTGGAGAGTTTGTAGGGATTTTTGCGCTTTTATCGCTTGTAAATAAAACTCTGTTGGATTAATAATGCATATTTATATATAGGGTGTTTTTTTCTTAGATTTTTTTAATGGAAACCTCTTATTAACATAAATTTCTGTACTCTTCGACCACCTACAAATGAGATTATCCTATAAAACTTTCATATTATCATTATTCACGTATGGGCCCTGGTGGACCACTCGAAGTACAATTAGATGCGTTTGTTGTTGTTAGCTTTCCTTTGCACCCATACTGATTTCATTCTTTCACTATGAGCTTTTTTCCTTTCGTCGGACGAAGTTGTTCCGGTCTTCCTACATGTTTCTCTCTGGCCAACCTCCCAAACGTTAACCTTGTGTCTAAAACAGTTTCTATCCTGAATTCCACTTTGTGTAATATTTGCTGATCTTAGGTCCTCTTTAATTGGAGCAATCCATTTAATTGTTTCTATTTTAGCTCTACTTCTATTTTCATAAAATTCAACTATTTGTCTAGTTAGCCTACTCGGATTCATCCGTTTTATGTTTCCGAAAAACTTAAGTCTTCTTTTTCTCATATTGCTATATATATATATATATATATATATATATATATATATATATATATATATATATATATATATATATATATATATCTGTGTACAGTTTGATTTCTTGGTTTTCTCGAATGCCAACATACCGCATATTAAAACTTTCATAAGTATAAGATTTTTCATATACAATTTCCTTCCAAATTGGTAGTCGAATTTTGTTCTTGTTTATTCGCGCTTTCTTAAATATTATTATTCGTATCCTATAAAGTAGACGATCCTAAGGCTTTGTTACTTGTTAATACCCTCGGTTGTGTTGCTACATGTAGATTCTTTGCGGACACGCAAGAATATTCCTTCCTATAAATTTGGCACGCTAATTTATCTTCCCTACATAAACTAATATAAATAATAGTTATAAAAACGAATGCAAAAATCAAAGGAACCATAATCTAATTTCAATATTTCAATCTGAACTTACCTTTGAGAATCCATATCTTATGTAAAGATAAAACAGCATCAAAAGCCTAAATAATAATTAAAAGCAAGTATATTTCCAAATCGCTAGCAAATCAACAAATGCAGTCAAAGATATAGATTAAACCTATAGAACAATGATTAAGATCGATACATTGTTTTATTTGCCCGAGACTCCGATTGTTTCTGAACGTCTTTTCGGAAAGAGCGCCAAAGAAAATTTTGGTGTAACTTCCGAATTGTTCCGACCCGATATTGGCGATATTGGCCTTCATAACTATTGTGAGGTCACATACGTTCGGGTTTTTTTTCGAGAACTCTCGGCGCGTCATCAGTACTAGGTTTAAAAATGTATTTTCAATTTGATATAACTTTTTAATTATAAGAAGAAAATAAAAATAATTTTGTTATAAAACTTATATATGATCTTTTCATTTATATAAAAAAAAATTGTTTAAAACTTCAATTATGCTAGCAACAGTGTCGATATTTTCTTCGTAATGCAGAGTTTTTGTCTTGTTTTTGTTTTAATATCGAGCAGTGTGAAATGCGTTCGGAATTTGTCGATAAAATGTTTTAGGTACTCTATAAGTTTAGTCTATAAGTTATAAGTTTGGGGCACAGAAGACTGATTTTGATAATAAATTTCGACAATTTGCAAGAGTTGCTCTGATGTTAAACGTTCTAAGATGATTTGCCAGACTATACGGAATAATTTTGATAACTGTGAGCGCAACCTTACAAGATGTGTACCGTTTATGGAGAGGGTTCTGTTGGGAGCATAAGTGGTTTGGTTACTACAGGGGCAGATATTTTAATATGGAAAACCGGCATAGCTCTCCTGCGACGCTTTTCAAGCACTGTTGCCAAGGAAATATTGGCCGTAACAGCCGAACATTCACGTACCACGGTTCGTGAAATGGTAAATAAGTTAAATCAGCAAATCCACCCTTTTTGGCTATTTAAAAAAATGGATATGTCTACCAATACGATGTGTGAGTCCTTCATGAACTTGTGAGCGAAATCAGTTATGTCATGATTTATTATTTTATTGTATTAAGGGTTCAAAATATCCATCATTTGAGTCTATGCAAACCTGTGACCGTTTTCCAAACGCGTTAGAAAAGTTCTTAAGTTATCTGGTTGGTAGTGGCTTCTCCGCAAATAAGAATATTGGCGATTTAATAAATTTGCAATTTTTTTCACAAAAATTTTTAGTTTTTTGACCCTTGATGGGGAACTTTTTTCTTTCAATGATGTAAAAAATCTTTGATTAAATTTACTATTATATACATATAAAGTCAATAATTTTGTCCTCAAATCTCAGATGGTTTAAACGTTTGCCAGATGACCAGAAAAAACTAACTTAAGAAAGATGCAAAATTGTTAGTTTTTCACTTTTTGTCGCATGTGACGATGTCGAGTATTTTCTCATACCTACTGACATGCGATTATTTTTAGATTCAGTTAATTTTTACTAAAAACCATTCAGAAAAAAATTTTTTTGGGGGCTATATGTACTTTGAAAGTTGAATAAATTTACTTCGTGCAAATGTCTATATTGTAGGTCTCTTTTTTAGTCAGTCATTATTATTAGGTCTACATGATGACATGTTGCTTATTAACATCAAATTTAATCCAAATAACTATTGAAGTGTATGGCTTGAAATGAGAAAATCATCGTATCTGTTTGCGCAGAATTTATAATGGTTAGAAAAAGCAATATTTTACAACCAAGCGGAAAATCGAGACGAATATCACAGCTTAAAAAAAAAAAATCGAGAAATTTTAATTTAATCCGTCCGCGTCAACTATTGAAACCGCGAAAATTCATTTTTGCGTTGAACATTTCATAAATAAACGTTTGTAGGTGAACAAAAATTCTTTTGGCACTTTTTAAAACGTCCAAAATATTACACAAAGAATTTACATTTAATTTTGTTATCGTAACAAATTTTTTATATTTGAATTGTGGAAATTGTAGGAAAATATTTTGAAAATGAGTGCATGTCGAAGGATTTACGAAATAAATGAACTGTATAAAATAAGTCTTGTTATGGAGGATTTCCCACATTGTAAACATTGAGTTGTTGTACTTATATCTTGCTTATATATTATATACTATTTGCATATTTCTGAATATTTTCCAAATAACGATGTAAAATTCGACAAGGAATAGTCACGCCTGTAACTAGAATGGATATGGTCGGATGTCTTTTGAGAGGACTTGCGCATTAGTCATTCATTAGTTGACGATATTTTAGAGAAAGTTGAATAAAATCGAAAACCAATGATTGAATAGTCGGTGGGGTTCACTGGCCTGGGCTTGTCGATTGCTGATGAAGTTGGTTCGGAACCATTATTGTATTCTAGGTCCAGTTGCTAAATTATTCTAGTGGTTGACTTATCCCTAATATGTATATAATAGTTAATTTAATCAACGATTCTATTCATCATTTGAAAGAAAAAAGTTCCGTCAAAAGTAAAAAAACTAAAAGTTTTTGCGAAAAACATTGCAAATTTATTAAATCGCCAATCGGAAAGCTATAATAAGAAGCAAATATGTGTAAAACTATATTTGACAAATAATATTTGGTTATTATTTAACGAATAAGTACAAATACATTGACGAACACTATTACAACAATTAAAAAAAAAGTTAGTTTCAGCAACACATCAGCCAAAAAATAAATAATAAATAATAATAAGTGGCGTCTTATGGACTGATGACAAAGGATGTTGGCCATAAAAATTATTTTAGTGTGTGCATTTAAATTCCATTTAAAATAAAAATTGTATTCCGTACGAGAATATCATGATATACTTCTTATTTGCGGAGAAGCCACTACCAACCAGATAAAAAATATACTTCAACTTTTCTAAGGCGTTTTCTGAAAATAGGTAGAACGGTACCAGGCTTGCATAGACTCAAATGATGGGTATTTTGAACCTTGAATGAAATAAAACAATTAATCATGACATAGAAAATTTTCGCAATGAAATTGAATTTTTTGTAAAGTTGCCAATTGTTAGGAAAACAAAATAATGTTTTCTGGGGAAATAGTTGCATTTTGGATACATGTATTCTATAATCGATATATATATATATATATATATATATATATATATATATATATATATATATATATATATATATATATATATATATATATAATATTAAGATATTATATTAAGAAATCTGACACTGCATATATATGCCATCCGACGGGAAGTCGGCGAAATTTTGTTGACTGTGGATAGAATCGCTCTATTCCTGATATCACAATCTTTTAATAGAAGAACTGAACACAAGCTGGATATAATATTTTCCTTAATACAAAGAAAAATGAAAGAAACAAGGCATGCACCCTTACAAATTTTCTAAAGTTAAGTTTCTCAAGCCATTTTGACTAGTTTGTCCATGTTATACTACTTTTATCTTTTTTTGTGCGTGCTATTTCTAAATACTCGTATTTTTGTGACGAAGCCCTTATTTATTGAATGTTATGTATTTTTTGAAATTAGTTTAAATTTATATATATATATATATATATATATATATATATATATATATATATATATATATATATATATATATATATATATATATCCATACGAGTCCACCATACGACGTCACGTATATCTCAGAACTGGTTTCTAGCCTTTCAGCCGTCATCAGCCGAGCTCAAAATGGCCAGTTGACATGGTCTGGTCGTCTCTCCCAACTGCTTTCCTTGCGTTCGACTGGAGCTCGGCTGATAACGGCTGAAAGGCTAGAAACCGGTTCCGAGAGATACGGTACGTCGTATGGGGACTGTTGGGCGAAGGCAATCGGTGGCACCACGTGGAGAAAGGGTGAAAGATTTCTGTAATATTTCCCTTCACGGTTTCGTTACGCTACCTTGTGGGCATACCTGGTACTATACCCGAGGTTCCAGGCAGAATGTTACGAGCTGTTCTGACTGCTACGAGCATTCGCCGTATGATGGCGTGAGTTGTGTGCTATCACGATCCGTCATCAAAATGGCCGGACATTAGAGTTTTATGGAGAACTACTTGGTGTATAATGGTATAAATAAACATGAACACTCTTATTTTCTCACTCTCATATTTAAGATATTTTCTGCGCTACAGTGTTGCCAGATCTACTCGAAGGCGATTCCAACTTCATTTATTTTAAATGGAACACAATGTGTTATTACATTTCTAGATTCTATGAAGCAGTTCAATTTTTTTTTATGTAACATAGCTATACCTATCTTGAGCCATTTCGGAAATTAAAAAAAATGTTTAAGAAATTTGACAACAAACATTCCCGAATAAAAAAAAAATTACAACCAGTATAGCGAGATACTTGAATGTTTGAATATGGTTCCTTAGGTTGGTTTGTGGCAATATGACATGAGAATTAATTTATCGCATTCAGGGCGTTTACAAAATAGTGCCCTTTTGTCAGAACTTAAAGATTCATGTTATGTAGGAATTTTAACTGGAACACCCTGTATTTTCTAGTGCAGCACAAAAGTGCAATAAATTCTGTATCTAAAAGTATATACCTTTTTAATGGTTTTTAATGGCCTTTTTAATGGCGACTTATAAAAAAAACCAAAATAATGCAATTAAAGCAAATATTACGGTTTAATTTATTTTAGTAAAACAAAATTAAAATTAGAAACATATGTAAAAAACTATTTTTATAGTAAATGTTCGTAACGCTGACCGTTTACCTCCAAAGACTTCAAGATTCTAATATGGACTCTTTCCGTGACGGCTCTTCTTATATCAATAAGATCTAAGATTCCGAATACTTGATTCACCCAATGTAGTGTTTACTGACGTTTTGTAGATAATATCTTTTATAGTACCTCAAAGTTAGAAATCAAGAGGAGTTAAATCGGGTAATCTAAGTGGCCTAATTCCACGGACCCAAACGTCTAAACCACCTGTCTTGATAGTTCATAGAGTTGTCTGCTTACTTCTTCTGTATAGTGTGCCGGAGCACCAGCAAGCTAGCAGCAGCTGCTTCGATGCACTGCCAGTGGAAAGTTTTTTTGCGAAATCATCTAGTGCTGTTGTTACTATTTCCAGATACTCCCTGATAAAATGACGATTTTTATTGGCCCAGACGTGACAATTTCGTCTGTTAAAAACATCAGTTCGGATTATTTTTTGTAAAAAATGTGGATTTTCCTGGAAATGAACTAATAAATTTTCACAAAATTCCACTCTTTGAGGGCGATAGTCTGGCTTGAGAAACTGAGCTTTAGAAAATTTGTAAGAGTGCATGCCTTATTTTTTTTATTATTCTTTGTATTGAGGAGAATGTTATATGCAGCTCGTTTTTAGCTCTTCTAATAAAAGATAGTGGATACGCATGGAATTAAGCCAGAATGTTAATCTCGTTATCCTCATCAGATGTTAATAACTTGATCAAATTCCGGGGTGCCTTCGAAAAACCCAAATTTATAAAATTTGTGTGAATCCGTCTAAATTGCCTTTTATTATTTCGTGCTAAATTAGGATACATTGCGCTAAACTGTCTGCAGGTGCGGTCGATCATTTTTTGATGCTGTTCGTTTAAAATAAATAAATTCATGATCACCCCATTCAAATAGTTAATTCCTTCAATTTTTTTCTGGGACAATTACATATTTAAATAGGTTAATAATGAATCATCAAACTAATGACAAATATATACATTTTTATAATATTTGTTTTGAAGTAACGTTACCTTATTCGGCCATCTACTAAATAACAAGTTCTTTCTTTACGTTAATTGCATTATTTTGGTTTGTTACTTATAAATCGAAAACCGCTAAAAATTGATGTATCATCACTTAACACTTCTAGATATATAATTTATTGCTCTTTTGTGCTTCACTATAAAATATAGGATGTTCCATATTCAGGGATGTTCCTTACCAAATTTGTTAAAAAATATTTTTTATTTCCTAAATGGCTCAAGATAAGTATAGCATAACATAAAAAGTTTCAAAATGCCTCACAAAATCAAAAAAAACGTAATATTATGTAAGGAATTCCATTATTTTTTTTTAATTTGAATTAGCTAAGAGTAGATTCGGCAACACCGCTGCTCAGAATATATTTTAAATAGAGAGCACATGTTCATTTTTTACAGAGAATTATTTTCACATCATAGAATATTTTTCTGATAATATTTTTATCTATTACATCTTTTTACCATTCTAATCTATTTGATGATTAATTTTGGTATTCATTCCTTAACGACAAAACAACGTAATCACTAATTACCATATAGATGAAAACTTAATGCTGGTCTATCGCAGTCCGTTAGATGAACGTTTATTAAGCTTTATATCTTGTTCTACTTGGATAATTCTGGTCTGGTTCCTAGCTTTGGCACGTTCAATTTCTTTTCGAGACGAGAAAAGAGAGCGATTTTATTTTTAGAGTAAGTAGTTTAGGTTGATACGTTGTTATCAGTCACAATTTTTGTAATAATTATTTCTATTATCATTAGGACTGTCCAAAAAGTAGAATTCACACCTTTAAATGTTTATAACCAATGTCAACATTGATTTTTAAGTGAATTTGTTGAAACTTTCATTAGTATACCACTTCTTTAAAAGAACTACCTCTAACAGCACAAATATATGTGTTCACAACAAAAGTGTTCATTTAGGCGGAGACGCAGGTTGTTGTGTGTTCCACATGAGATTGTGGAACCCAACGGTTGGGTGTCTGGTGACACTCAACTACTGCTGTCTCATTGGACGCAGTCCAAGAAAATCTACCACTTCATATATACGCCATCCGACGGGAGGTCGGCGAAAAACATGGGTTGTTGGCTGTGGATAGGGTCTCCCTATTTTTGATGGTATGGTATATGTCGGCGCCCTGAAGAGTCTGAACCTCGAGATACGAAACATATGTCATCCAGTTGAAGGGATAGGTGGGGCTCCTTCCCGGTCAATCAACCAACAAAAGCGTTCATTTAGGCGGAGACGCAGGTTGTTGTGTGTTCCACATGAGATTGTGGGACCCAATGGTTGGGTGTCTGGTGACACTCAACTACTGCTGTCTCATTGGACGCAGTCTAAGAAAATCTAACACTATATATATATATATATATATATATATATATATATATATATATATATATATATATATATATATATATATATATGTAAATAGTTTTTGTAAGTCTCAATGCCGTTTCCATTTTTTGACATCTACCCTTATTGGCCGCTTTTTCCAACACATTTTCCATGATTATTTCACCCAAATATTTGAATTGAGAGACTCGTCTGATGTTACCATATTTTGTTTTTCGAAATGGTGTTCTTAGTCTGTTGCAGGTCATGTATTGTGTCTTTTCAAAGAAAATTTCAATATAGCAGATTTCAAAGAAAAAAGGAGTCCTACCTTTTCTGCTGTTTCTTTTAGGATTTTAATCTGTTTTTGTGCCGTTAATATATCTTGAGCCAAAATTGCTAGATCATCAGCAAACGCCAGACAATCAATTTTGATGTTGGTTCTCCCCAGCTTACTGGGCTGGTCAATATTCAGGGCCGACTTTTTGTCACGCCACTCCTGTATTACTTTTTCTAGAACACAGTTAAATAAGAGCGACGAGAGCCCATCCGCTTGTCTCACTCCAGTTTTAATTTCGAAGGGCTCTGAGATTTAGCCATTTCAAGATTTGGAATATATATATATATATATATATATATATATATATATATATATATATATATATATATATATATATATATATATATATATAGCATATATATAGCATTTTTTGACAAATTTCAACTAATAAATTTTCAATATTTTTGGTTTTTTATATATCAATATTATATCAATTATATCAATTTATATATCAATATTTTTGGTTTACATGGCTATTCAAATTTAATATTGTATATTATTGATATTTTTATAATTATATTGATATATTTGTTCATTAAGATCCTAAACCTACGGATGTTAGTTACTATCCATAATTCAGAATTGCAATTAAGTTGTTTTTGTAATTTTTCCTATTTTTCTTCGATTCCACTTTTCTGCGGTATATAGAGGGTCTTTCAAAATGAGCGGTTTTTAATTCTTGAATAAAATACAGAATGCGTTGATTTAAAATAAAATATTGGCAATTGAAGCATATGGTATGACATTTAAACACGAAAAGCAATATCTGCCAATCGACTATATCTGGTAGCTTCACAGAAGTCTACTATTTTGTCATGTATTTTTGGATGGCATTTTAGCATAACCGTGGCTCTATCTCACCAATAACTCGAATAACTTCATTCTTTAGTTCAGGAATCGATTGTGAATTGTTCTTATAGACCTGGCTTTCAAATTACATGATCTTGGTGGTCAATTAACATCATTGTTCCTTGCAATAACTCGTCCAAGAAATGTTTCCCACAATAAATTAATTGTTTCATTAGCAGAATGAGGTGTAGCGCCATCTAGCTGGAACTACATATCCTCCAAATCAATATAATTTAATTCAGCCCATAAAAATCCAGTTATCAACTCACTACATCGAACACCATTCACAATTGCAGCTTCACCAGCAGCATTCTGAAAGAAATACGGCCCAATTACACCTCCTGATGATAATGCAGACCAAACAGTGTCTCGTTTAGGATGTAAAGGTTACTCATAAATCAATAGTGGATTTTCTTCACTTCAAATACGAAAATTTTGCTTATTAACATAGTCACCAATTTGAAAGTGTACTTCATCTGAAAAGATGATTTTTGGAGAAAAATCATTTGTTTGTTCTTTGATCCAATTGACAAATGCATCACGTTTTTAATGATCCAGTGGCTTTATTTTCAATGTTATTTAAACCTTATAGCATTCAGAGCTAAATCCTTTCGTAAAATACGCTATATTGTGGATTCAGTGAGATCAAATTGTTATGAACGTCGACTAATGGCAATTTCTGGGTTTTCAGTAATACTTTCACGTACCAAATCATTATGCTTTTGTGAACGACCAGTACGACTATGAAATTTTTTAATTTGATTGATAGTTCTTTCAGATGGATCATAAAGCAAACCGCAAATAGCACGCAATTTTCTAAAAACATTTTTCCTTGAACGCCAATTTTCATAAAATAATTCGTCAGCTTAACGCGTTGTTGTATTGTGTACGATTCCATTTTTAACACGTTTTTATTAGCTTCACCTATATCTATCTATGTAATGGAATCTTTGAATGCCCTTTTCACCCACTTCAAAAACGTCAGATTAAATTGAAACTTTGCACACTTATCAAGGACCGATGAGAAAACAATAATTTAAGTTCGCCTCATTATCCTGAACAGGATCGTCAGGATCAAGGATTTGCTTTCGGAGAGGGAGCCTGAGACACCGTTATAACGCCCAAGGAAGGCGGTAGGCGCGCAAATTACCCACTATTAGGTAGGTAGTTACGAATAAAATCCAAATCAAATTTCTTTGAAAAATTCGACACTAAAAAATTAAAAAATAAATAATAGTTAAAAAAACTAAACACGCTTTACTAAGTAAAAAAAGTAAAAAATAATTTTTAGTATAAGAATGTGATGAACGAGAAAATTAATGTGTCATTGTAAAAAAGCGTGGGGTTTTTTGTACCATATTTTCATACTAACGGTACTTATAGAAACGGTACTGATGGAATATTTATAACAACTGACATCGAGCACCCCAAGCTTTTTTACAATGACACATTAATTTTCTCATTCATCACTTTATTCTTATATTAAAAATTGTTGTTTACATTTTAGTTCGGTTTACCATTAAAGCGCGTTTTTTAGTTTTTTTACCCTTTTGAAATAAGACAAGTCCTAGGCAAATTCACAACGTCATCTGTGTTTTATTTAAGAATTAAAAAAAAAAGTTCAATTTGAAAGACCTATTTTATATTTCCTATCCACTGATTCCATGTCTATTTAGGTTTCCCTCTCTTCCCCTTTCCTTTCCATCCAGCCTCCTAGATCTTCTAGAAATTATTTTACTCCATACTTACCAGGTGTCAATACCAGCTGAGTGGCATCTTTTATTTTTTCTATAATATGCTCGATTTTCAATCTGTTATTTCGCTTCTTATTTTGTCCGAAGTTCAATAATTGCTGTGATTTCTGTGACTACTTCAAGTTTTCCGAAGTATTCTCTTTTATTTTCGCGTTATTTAAACTTTACTATGTTGTTTAGGATCCAGGATTTTAGCCCTGTACACTTTTTTTTTCGTGGTTTTACTGACTTCTATGTCTTATTTAGGAAAACTAACTTCATTGTTGAGGTCATTTAACGGTCCATAAAGAATATTTAGCATTTATTCTATCCAGATATCTTCGTCTAGGTTTCTAATATTACCTACCATGGATTCACATAACTAGTGAAGTAGTATTACTTCCTAGCTATATTCTTGATCTTTACCAGGTAATCTATGAGATGATCTTTATAGATGGAACCTTTCTCACTTTCTTTTACTCACACGCATATGCTTCCACTCACTCTTTGGACTTTTGTTTCGTCTGTAGTGTATAATAATGAATTTATATTTTATCTACTGTTTCAAAACGGTAAGTCGTAGGGTTTTTTTTAGCATATTGAGTTTAAATTTACCTCTCTACGTTTTATCGTCGGGGAGGAAATAAGGAGGTAAAGAAGTCTTTAAGTCAAATATATCAACATTTGTTTGCTTTACTGGGTCGCCACATCAAACAACTTCGCAGAATATTTGGTCATTCTTGCGCCATCCCTGTGTCACTGCTGTAGTTAATAAATTGTTATATAGATTCACACAAATATAAAATTATAATATTTAAGGGCTATGCTTAAAATGCTGACTAAAATATAGATATCGAAGAAGTATCCGGGTTTCCTGATGATGCTTAACTTGGTTAGCAAAACGCGCTTCGAGTAAGTCCAATGGATTTAGTGTGAGTGAAGAACGTGTTATAAAGTACTCATTTATTAGTAGGTAGATTGTGTGTTAAATAGCGAATATAATATGATAGTTAATAGGGGAAAAGTTGGGAGAATATGAGAGCCGCTAAAATTAATGTTATTTCTAATTAACTGGATTGTTCCTAAAACAATGCTAATTTTAATAGATTTAGGAAGACCATAGACTACGAAAGCAAGGTTTTGAATTTACCATATGCAATTAGGGTAGATATGAGCTTTTATATAATTTAGAACATAAAAAAAGACTGCGTTTTACGGTTGTCAAAACTTTTCGGATAGCAGGAGCATGCGTGCGCCCGTCACCGCCAACTTTGCGCCAACGAAAATTGGCGCATTTATACGTTCTTGTTGTTTAGTTTGCCCCCGTCGTTCGTGTAAGTGGGGCGTTTATCGTGCGAAACCGGATATTACGCGAATACGGCCGGAAACGATATTCCGCACGCCAATTTTTCGGCCTAGTGGTCTTTTTTACCGACCGGCGTCTACCGTAAAGACATCCGTCGTTCACGACGATAATACGGTCAGTGATTTTTTCATAATTTTTTACGAAAATTGTTGACATGGTGTGATTTTCGGGTGTGACAAGAAATTATTATTTTTTTGTTCCGGGCGAATCATGTGAAGTTTTAAAAGTGATTTTGTAAATTCCTGTTGGGGGCTTTAACGAAAAATGAAAACAAATAAAGGAATTCTGGTTTTGCTACTTCTTTTTCAAAGTAAGTATTACTTTTTGTGTTATTTTTTAATTAAATTTTTTTCAACAAAAATGTTTTTAAAGAGATTTAATTGAAATGAAATTTGTAATGCTGTTTATTTGCGAACAAAATATATTTTTAATGGTTAGAGTGAGTTGTTTCAGAGAGCGTCTATAGATAAATCCTATAATATTTTATCAAAACCTTTTTTTTGGAAACTGCAATGTATGAAACTTTTTCTTAAATTATTGAATTTATCAGATGTGGCAGTGCAAGTAGAAGATAAGGTAGAAGTTTAAAATCATTGTCTTTATATTGATGAATATATGTTACTGCTTGGATGTTTATGTAAAGAGTTGTCCAATAGGAGTGGTATCAAAACTCAAAAACTAGGCATAATGATAACTACCGGAGGGAATCGGATAATTTTCATGTTATCTTGAAGAACTATGTTTTTTGTTGCATTGTTCAGTTTCTACTTGCTTTCAGTCCTGAAAATAGGAGGTAGAACTATAAGTAAGTTTGTAGTTTGTTAAAATTGCATTATCATAGTTTGGGATTGCTATCCAGCGATATAAATCCCACCAATTTCCTCTATTTGGTGTATGTGTATTTGATGAACTATTATTTCAATCTTTGTTTTCAGAACCGATAAGGCAGATCCAGTGGCTTGAGTTTTTTATAGTCTTTGCGTTTGTTCACTATTGTCTAATAGGTTCAGTGGTAGATAATTTGGGTGTGTCGAGCTTTTTTAAATAGTAGCTTGTGCTGAATTTACTGATTTTCTATTTGACACTAAATCATTTCTAAATTTCTTTTTTCTAAATTTCGCTATGGTATAAACCAAGGTGCGTTTGTAATGGTGCATAATATTTTCGCCTGGAATCTTTGAATCATTTCTAGGTGCGATTTGACAGCTGTTCCCCACAATTGTGGCCCATAAATCCATATTGGTTTGAGGCTCATTTGGAATACCAAAAGTTTGTTTTGTAATTGTCGTTCTAGAAACAAGTAGTATTTACTAAACTTGAGTCCCAGTTACTTCCTCTAAGCCAGAATGTGTGTTCTGCATGTGTAGGTACTTTACGCTGTCCGATGTAGGAAGCATTCGTCCATTTATGGTTAGAGTTTGGGCGTTACCTGTACGCTTGGTGAACGTTACTTATACCGACTTCTGTTCGTTGATCTTTAATTTCCATTTTCTTGCCTAAGCTTGAATTTGGTTTAGATGCTGCAGGAATCTTCCTGCTAAATCAGGATCCGAATGTGTTGCAATTATTCCTTTATAGTGGGCGACTGTAGTTTTAATTATATTTTCACTTGTGGGTAGATCCGCTGTAAATAAAATATAAAGGATTGGCCTAAGGAATTGCTCTGTGGAACTCCTGATTTAACTGGGAATAAGTCAGTTGATTCTTAAGCATTTTTCACCATTAATTGTTTTTCTCGCATGTAGGATTCTAATATAAGGAATACTGTTTGTGGAAACGTGTTTTTTAGTTTGTAGAGTAGTCCTTGATGCTGGATCTTGTCGAAGGGCTGGCTTATATCCAAAAAGGCAGTAACTTCTCTGTTCAAATGCTTTGTTAATGGTATCGACTACTCTATGCACCTTTTCTATAGCACCGTGTTTATGTCTGAACCCAAATTGATGTTCCGGTAGGAGATTATAAGCTTCATTATATGGTGTAATCCTCATCAGAAGTAGTTTTTCGAAAATTTTGGTCAGCATGGGATGGAGATTAGTAGGTTTGTCAGAGATAACGTTATTGAGAGGTTTTAATTGGAATTATGCATTGATTGAAAAGCGACCAGAATTGGCAACAAAACACGGAAAAGTGACTTTGCAACACGACAACGCCGCATCACACAGGCAGCGAAAGTGGTGAGAGACATAATTTCCGTGCTTGGCTGGGAATTTTAGTTCTGCTCGTCGTACCCTCCATACTGTTCCCTTTCGACTACCACTTGTTTTCATCGATGTCTCATGTACTCTCCATGCCACACTTTAACAACTACAGAGATGTCAAAAAATGACTTGATGTGTGGAAGAGCTCAAAAGGTGTACAGTTTTTCTGGGAGGGCAACCACAAATTGCCAGAGAGATGGAAAAAATGTTAATTTGTACACGTTCTGCTGTTATAACGATAAATGGTAACTTTTCCAAAGATTCGAATTCCCCGTAAATTCTTTTTAGGGTATTTCAAATTTATATTTGCCAGATGTACAATATAAAGTGTAGCTGTTTTTGAAATACCCTTTATTCAACTATGGTCAAAAAGTAAAGTCACTTTTGTTTTCAATATTCGCTCGCTTTACGTATTGATACCACCATTTGTTTTTTAAGTTGATATGACTGTTCTTCACATCTGGCGGAAGTCTCATTTAATTTTGGTGTTAGAAGATAGAATTTAGAAATTGTATCTTTTGTAATTACTAACAATTTTTGTAAAAAAATTTAAAAAATTTAAAATGGGTTTGCATTTAAATTTTGTCTGGGCATATTTATTGCCGATTAAGCATTACACTCCACTCGGAAAAAAATGGTTTTTACATCAGGATAAGGAACCCTAACACACCGTAATAATATTCGTATTTTTTTTTGCTAATAATTAAAAAAATAGCATTCCACAAGTACTACAGAATTAAATTAGAATGGTGTTGTGTACTCTGAGCTTCTAAAACAAGGTAAAACAGTTAATATCGTTCGTTACAGTTAACACATAATTAATTTGAATCATGTATTGATCGAAAAGGGACTAGAATGGGCTACAAGATATGGAAAAGTGATTTTGTAGCACGATAACAGACCATCACACACAGTCAGAGACATCATTTCGGTGCATGGCTGGGAACTTTTGTTCTACTCACCGTACCCACCATACTTGTCCCCTTCCATTGTTCCTTATGTTAATATGTTTATCAAATATGGCATCATGTGACTTTTTCCTGCTACTTTGATTGAAGAAACTACTTCACGAACATCGTTTTGACTCCAGGAGCCATCAAAGATATTTCGCCTGCCGCTTTGAAGGAAATAATCGAGTATACAAATTGTTTTTAACACTGGGAAAACGTTGGAATAAGTGAATTTTAGTAAGAGGGGATTATTTATCGATGAATATAAAAAAAAATTGGAAGTATAAATAAACTTGAGAAAAATAATGTTTTTCTTTATAAAAATATAATGCATCCTTTGAAATCTTTGATTCAAAAATAAATAAATCAATTGTTAAAATATATCGATGACGCCTTGAAAACATTTAGTTAAAAGAAATTAAAAAAATCGTTCTCCTAGATTGCTTTCTAGATTTCTCACAGACCCAAACCAATTGAGAAGTTTCCAAGACCAATAAACTCTATAAGAAAGGGAAAAACAAACTATCGCGGAGTCCGTAATAGGCCGTTTTTTACAATAATCGCTAAGAAAAAATAATACCTTTTCTTTGTTTCTTTTTCTCGACCACCAAACATTGCAATTCGGTCTCGATATTTATTGTTGGTGCTGAAATTGACAGAGTGCTTATTTGATATAAAGATAGTGTTTACTGTAGCCTGTATATAGCGGTAATGAATTATGAGGTCCCCAACTTCATTCTCGGTCTTTTTTACTACTTTTGAAATTTATTTACGAAAAAACCTTTCACTAGTTCATGGCTCGCCAGAATTATTCCATGATAATAGTAGTTGATTCATTTTTTGACACAGGTCACAATCTTATCCAGGAGGTTCTTTTAAAAAAAAGAGTAATGACGCAACATCAGAGCGTCAATTACTATTCTCACCTATGAGTTTATAGGAGGCCAACGACTCTTCTTCTGACTTTCTTCTAGTTTGTATAAACTTTAAAAATTGCCTTGTGATGTTACTTCGAGTTTTTGTCCAAGCTTGAACAGTGCTGACAATTATTCTCGTCCAGCAGTGCTTCAGATTTTTGATGCACTGCTTTTTTGGTTGTCTGGGACGTTCTGCATCATATAAGTCAAAATTTCCAGTGTAAAATTTCTGAAACCACTTTTTACAATTGCTGTGCCGATTAGCATTATCTTGAGCTTCCGAAGCATCTGAAGCCGCTGAAAAGCGAATCAACTCATTGTTTCAAATGCTACTTTTGAAACGACATCTCGTTTAGAACTTGTTGTGGTTTAGCGCCGACATTAACTTGCGTTAGCTACAACATCATGGCTCATAGTAGATACTAACCCAAGTGGAAGAACACCTAGAGGTTTGGCCGCATTTTTCCCAACATTGGGAAAATAGTGATAGCGGTCTCAACATAATTCTTTGCCGAATTACACGCTCGTTGTAAATAAAGATGAGTGTTAAATTCTTCAGTGCTTCTTTTGAACGACAGTGGAGCTTTGGATGTGGGAAAGTCGCATAATACTGGCAAACCCATCCAGCCTCTCTAGTATATACTTTCAAAATCTAAAAACTGATTTTTTAGGTTATATTTGTAGTAGGCTTGTCTTTTATAACTCCTTTTTAAGCTAAAAGACAGCGCTTTAAAATAACTGTACTGCAGAAAAAAATATGTTTGAACAGATTCTGTAGTTGATGAAACGTTGGGGTTCGAGTAGGTTTTTATCTAGTAGGTTTAGTGAAAATTTTTCTCTATTGTTTTATGTCTTGGATGTGGTGTGAACATTATGAAAAACGCTTTGTTAACTCGTAATTTAATTGACGACCAGTTAAATTTTCTAAAATGCTGGAAACTCTTGTTCATGAGGTATTTCCTTGAGGTTGTTGAACAATTAGAAATCAGGCATTACTAGATGTGATGTAAGTCTATATATATATATATATATATATATATATATATATATATATATATATATATATATATATATATATATTCAGTCATTCACAGCACCGATTACGAGTATAGGTTCGGTGCATGTTTAGTTAGTAATTTATTTGCTTTTCGGTAAATAAAAATATCGTGTAGCTGTTCGGTAAATAAGAATATCGTGACATTCCCGTACAGGATACAGTTTTGGTTGAAATGGAACTTAAATACATGCACTGACATGCAATAATTTTTGTTGCCATTTTGACAAATCATAATTTTTCAATTGATGATTTAATAATTTTGCTTTTCTTTTCTCAAGAACCCTTCGGTTTTTGACTATTGTCGTACGGATCTTTTTAAAATGACGTGAAGATTCGTTGGTAAAATTTACGAAAATTATTTTTTTTGCATCTTGGTGAGAGTTATCAGAAGAAAAATCTTAGTCATTCAAAAAAATAGAGCAAATTGACACTCTGTGGTGTATTGACACCCTGTAATTTACTAACACCCTGTTCAAGTACTGTGACTACAAATCTTTATTTTTCCTTAATATTTTTTTTGTGCTGTAACCCTGAATAGCCCTTCTGTAAATTGCTGTCTGTTGCTGTAAATTGCTGCTTGTCTGTTGTCTGGCTAGTGACTTTTAACAAACTTGGTAAATGGTTTTGCAAAAAATCTCAATAAATCTCTTACCTTATCTTATTATATACCTTATATTATTATACTATTATCTTACTTTAAACCGAACTTATCTTCTACCGTGCACTAGAAGCATTTTAATTTACTGAAAAGAATTTGCTTGAAATCGGGTGTCTATTTAAGAAATAATCAAGCAAGTGTCATATTGTTTTGGAATCCGGACTGAATACGCCATCTTTTAAAGTCACTTGCCAAAATAGCGTAGCATATTTTTTTTCCAGTACAGTTCGTTAAAGTTGGGCGATATATTAATTTTGAGTACGTAGTTGGGTAAAAAGTGATGTTTTCTTTAAAACTGAGACAGTTGTATTTAAATTTTATACTGCAATTTACAGAAGGATTTAGGGTTATACCACAAAAAAAATAAAGAAAAATAAAGGTGTGTAGTCAGAGTACTTGAAAGATTATCATTGGGTGTCAATTTTTTCTATTTTGTTTTGAATGTCTATAATTTTAAAAGTACGTGACTAAGTCTTTTTTAAATTCTTTAAAACTGCCACCATCTGACCTATTACCCGTTTCCGGCTGGACGTTGATTTTTGGGACACCCTATAAATATATATATATATATATATATATATATATATATATATATATATATATATATATATATATATATATATATATATATATATATATATATATATATATATATATATATATATATATATATATATATATATATATATATATATATATATATATATATATATATATATATATATATATATATATATGTAGCAAAGTTTAATAAAAAACTACCCTCCTTACCATATTTTTTCCTTTATAATCCATGATTAAAGGGTCATAACTGTCACGATCAATCAGTAAAATATATCGACAACGTTGGAAAAACGCCGTTTAGTTAAAAGAAAAGTTTTTTTATCTTTTCCAGCTTGTTTTTCCTATGTTTTACTGACCCAAACCGATTGAGAAGTTTCCAATACCAATTGATTCACTACGAAATGGAAAAAACAAACTATCACGTCTCTTTTTATAGGTTTTCCTTTTAGTAATCGCTGAGAAAAATTATCCCCCCATTTTTTCATTCGTATTGTCCTTAAAATGTCGTAGATTTTTCCGGATATTTAAGGTTAGTGTTAGGGGTGACAGTATACTCGTTCAACATAAAGTTAGAGCGTGAAGTTGTCGATAGATGGTCTCTGTAATTATATAAAATAAAAAATCAATGATACTACTAAACAGTAAATTAGTTATTTTTGATTTCTCGATGCGCGTTTCGCTAGCATCATCAGGATATGATTCAATCAAATTCTAAAATTAAATGTTCTATATATATATATATATATATATATATATATATATATATATATATATATATATATATATATATATATATATATATATATATATAGAGCTGTCATTTAATCCCGTAATCCCCCTGACTAGTGATTTATTTATATTTAGAAACTTTCATTTTTTTTATTTAGTCACCAAAAATATTTTTTTTCCTAAAATTTCCCCCTAGATCTGTTATTGAAATTTGTTTGCCGTGTGTTTTCAATTTGTTGGTTTAGTTTTTATGCTTCCTGAGTAACAACAAATATTTTTAAAGCACCTTTTAAACACGTATGATTATTTAAAAGAAATATTTTCCATAAAAAATCTGTAACATACGCTTCTCTTCTTTTTTTCCTTCTATGGCATCTGCTACGATGGAGTTATTTAATATTTTTGGTTTACTTTAGGCCCAAAATAATGTAGGATTGGTCAGATGTTTATTAAATTGTGAATAAAGTTCAAAGGAAAATATTATTTATAATAATTATAAATAAAACAATAAACGTATGTCGTAGTTTAAGAAAATTAGTGATTTCGTGTTAATCATTACCCACTTATCGTGTTGGTTGTCCACATATGTAGGTTATGTGGGTTTTGGGATTAAATGAAGCTCGTATATGATAACAGTACCTAAAATCATGAATCGTGAAGCAAACCAAGCGATATATTTCAAAAAGTTGACTGCAAGAAATAGGTTCCTTAACCTGGTTGATATATTTTGCAATTTGAATGTTCAATTCTTCTATTAGAACCTTCAGTATTAAACACTAAACTCAAAAAGATTTACTACTAAACACCAAATAATTTTTTTTAGTTCTTGACGCACGTTTTGCTAACCATGTTAGCATCATCAGAAGATGATTGAGATGATTTAATCTATATAAACAAAATAATATATGATCACATAAAATCATCTCCTAATGATGCTAACATGGTTAGCAAACGAAACGTGCTTCGAGAACTTAAAAGTGATTCGGTGTTTAGTGGTAAATATTTTTGAGTCTAATTTGAATGTTTCTATATGCATGCAAAGCACTATTATTGCTCACACTTCTAAGAATTGTTATGTGATGGTTTATTATGTATTGACAGAGCCGGACTTCGTCCTAATAGAGTAAATACTTTTTTCTAGTGCTCAACGCCTCCTTTTTTTATGTGATCTCTTCAACGAAATTTAGTTTCAAAAGCTGAGTGTTATAATTACAGGAATATGTGCTTTTCGTTTATTTAGGAAGTAAATATGAACTGATTTGGTTTAATTAAGTTATATTTTCTACTTTCACATCCTGTTCTGAAATTTATTGATGGTTATTTGCAATCAGCTTGTTGTGCGGATTCTTTCTCTTTATCTAAGAATATCATAGCACCATGACCAGCAAATGTTGATTATAACTAATTTTGGAAGATTACAAATATAGGGTAGGTAGAGAATCGAGCCCGCGATACAATCTTGTCGTACTTTTGCTTGAACTATTCTTAGATTGATATAAGCATTTTTCTCTTAAACTATTCTCTATAAAGGCCTCTCAAAATGAGCGGTTTTTTAAATTATTGAATAAAAATCAGAATCTGCATTTATTTCAAAAAACTTTTTATTAATAATTGAAACATAATGTAGAAGAAAGTCGCCGAATTTGGACCACCATCTAGATTGGACCTCCACTGTATCTAGGTCGGATAATACATATATGTTATAATGTGAGCACTATACTGAACATTAGCGTAAACCACGTTGCTGTAAAAAGTAGTATTGCAGTACATTGTTTGACAGTGGAGGCAGAGGAGAATTATTGCTTTAATAGATCTGAACTAAATAATTTAACAAACAACGATACACTTTTGGTTATTGTTAAAGTAAGTAACAACAAATTGTATTACATATTTTAAAAGCAATTTTATTCAGGTACAAATTAGTGTGATAGTTTTATTAGCACAAGTTAAAAGCAGGTCATATTTGGCATTATGAGTCAAGTTGCTTAGATTGCACCATATCGCAGTTGCCCAAAATGGACCGGTTCAATTTAGGTAACCCTGATAAACACAATTCCGAATTAATCTTTTATGTCTTTTAGGATCCATATCGCTAAAACATGACATTACGGACGTTGGTCCGAAAGTGATTTATTAAAGGTTGTTGCAGCTTATAGGAATGGTGGTACTGGTTTGAACGAGTGTAGTCGTATTTATCATATATCTAAAGCAACGATAAAGAGATATGCGGATAAAAAAATACTACTGGAAATAAAGTGAACACTTGGTAGATAGCCCACATTTAATAAAGACATGGAAACAATTCTAACCAAACATATTCTTCAACTTGAAAAATGTTTTTTTGATTTGGCTATCCGAGAATTGCGAAAACTAGCTTTCGAAGTCGATGAAAAATATTCTTTTCCACATATAGGTAATAAAGAACAGAAAATAGCAGGGAAAAAGTGGTTCTACTCACTTACGCGCAGAAATCCACAGCTGTCAATACGAAAACCTGAAGTTACCTCAATGGCAAGAGCACGAGGCTTCAACAGAGAGAACGTAAGGCATTTACTTGATATTTAAAAAATAACTGTGGACGAGTTTAATTTTACCGCAGAAACTATTTTTAATGTCGATGAATCGGGATTTTCGACAGTACAAAAAACTTTACAAAAGGTGGTTGCTTGTAAAGCTAAACGCTAAGTAGGAGGCTTAACAAGTGCTGAACGTGGCGTTCTTACAACTATGGTATGCGCGGTCAGTACCGCTGGATTTTATGTTTCTCCGATGATCATTTTTAAAAGAAAAAAAACCACAAGGAACTTTAAATTGGGGCATTTCCGGCAAGCTTTGTTACTATATCAGAATCAAATAACACACATTTTGAATTGTTTGTTGAGTGGTTGAAGCATTTCAAAAATTACTTAAACTGTGTCAAGATAAGAAAGTTCTTTTACTGCTTGATGTGCAGACGACTCGTAGTAAAAACTTAAACGCTTGTACCTTTCGTAGAGAAAATGGAATAGTATTACTGCAGTTGTCTGGGCATACCATCGTCTGCAACCTCTAGATGTTGCTTCTTTTGGGCCGCTACAGAAATATTTTGTTCAGACGCAAGAAACTTTTCTTCGTCAATATAAAGGTGATAAGATATCAAACTAAAATTTTTAAATTACTAAATAAAGCATATGGCAGAGCGGCAACTGCGACAGCTGCTGAAAATGCTATTTGTTTTAACTGGTATTTGGCCAGTTAATAGACATGTCTTTCAGGATCACCGGTTTGCACCATCAGATATGCTACAACCTCAACATTGTGGTAATATTACTGAAAATGAAATAATTACTGGAAATTCAGCAAGTACGTCAATAGCCAATGACAGTGAAAGCGGCAGTGATTCCGCTGTTGTTTATATTTCTCGTTTTGTAGAAAAAGCGTAAAATCTTTGAGGATATTCTTCATAAAATATCACCGCTACCAACAGAAAATCCACAGCCAGGTCCATCGTCTTCTCGAGCACAAAGAAGTATTGCTCAAAAAGCATGCAGCAAGATTAAAACGTAACATCGAAGAAAAGATTAAAAATACAAAACCACAAAATATTGGGATGAGAAGATGTGGCAAAGAAGAGAAGATTAAAAAGAAAAAACAAATAGTACAATTGAAAACCACATAGTTTTGTACCATGTGCTAAAATAGGAAATAAGAGATGAATCAATGCATTAGATGTCACGCTTGGGTTCATACAAAATGTGCTGGTGTGGGTCCAAAGATCAAGAAGTATTTTTGTTTTAATTGTACTTAATGGTCCATTCTAAGGAACAAGTGGCTCATCGCAAGAAACCGGTTTCCTTAGATGGACCGAATATTCAATTTTTAAAAATTAATTTTTTATGATAATAAGGAAAAAAAAAATAATTATGTTAGTTTGAAAATTGCAATAGTGCAATTATTTTCCACCAAATGTTTTTATTAAAAATGCTTTTACAAGCAACTCTCTCCTATGACATTTAAAAACGAAAGACAATATCTGCCAAATGACCACCTCTTGCAGTTCCACAGATGCCCACTCTCTTATATGGATATTTTGGCATAAGGTTGATTAGCATGATATTTTGGCTCTATCTCACCAATGACTCGAATAATTTCATCCTGTAGTTCAGAAATCGATTGAAGATTGTTTTCACGTAACTCTAAAGATATTCTATTGGTGGCCAGTTAACATAATCTTTTCTTACAATAACTCGTTCAGGAATTTTTGAAGTGAAAATTTCTTTAGCCCCGTTGAGCGATTTTCGGTAGGGGCAAAACGTATGGGTTCGTGTCACCGACATGCTAGTGATGTGTTGCGCCAGACTGGCGCTGGCGACAATTGTGTTTTAAATGTGTTTTAATGTGTTTTAAATTAAATTGTGTTTTAGATAATCATTATTTTAATTGTTTAATTGTAGAATCACTGTGCAGTTGAAGAGTGAGTACTTAATATGCTAATTTTTTTATGTAGGAAAATGAATAACAAAAACAAAGCTTTATTTTCGAATATTTCCAATATTGGTCTCAACATTTTCGTTGAAAAAATTGATATTATTTATTTTTCTACTCTTTAATCTCTGCAATGCATCGTGAAAGGAATATTTTATAGTGGATTAGGATCTTACTAGCTTGACAAAACATATTTCTAATTGTTCGACAGTATTTTTGTCGCGGATTTTAAAATTAAAAATTCTATAAAATTTTATAATATATTTAATTTCTCAAAATTATTGTATAATGATTTAAATTGTCAGATATAATCTACGAGTTTTGTTATTTTTGCAAAATAATTATATATAAATTTATGTCATTCAATTTCACCATTTGCAATTTATAAAAAAGTATTTTAATATAATTAGTTTTTGTCCATTTTCTATATTTGTTTAGATCTTCGATCTTACATAAAAAAATACATTTTAAAATTGTACATTTAAAGAATAATTAATTTAAAAATTTAAAAAAAAGCGCAGTTATTTCAAAGATTCGAGTTTTCACTTCAGTCGGCAGTCCCCATGACTGCCGACCTTTTTTTTCTGTTAATAAATCAATTGTTTCATTATCAGAGTGAGGTATAGCTGTTGGAACCGAATATTCTCCAGGTCAATATTATTTAATTCATCCCACAAAAATTCAGAGCCCAAAAAAAATTAACAGAAAATCACAAAAGCAATAAAAAATAGGTCTTCTTATATAGAACACCATTCATAGTTACAGTTTCACCAAAAGCACTTTGAAAGAAATACGGCCCAGTTATACCTCCTGACCATAATGCACACCAAACAGTGACTCGTTTTGAATTTAAAGGTTTATCATGAATTAATCGTGGATTTTCCTCAGCCCAAATGTGGCAATTTTGTTTATTGCCACCAATTTCAAAATGTGCTTCATCTGAAAAATAATTTTTTAAAAAAATCATCTGTTTGTTCTTTGATCCATTTGACAAATACAAGACGTTTTGTATGATCCAGTGGCTTTAGTTTCAGTGTTATTTGAACCTTATATACCTTCAGAGCTAAACCCTTTCGTAAATTACGCCATATTGTGGATTCACTGAATCCAAATTGTTACGAACGTCGACTAATGGAAATTTCTTGGTCTTCAGCAACACTTTCACATACCAAATTAATATGCTCTTGTGAACGACCACTACGACTACATATTGCTTTTCTTTTATCTTCCACCAAACGACTTTCTTGAACAATTCGATTGATAATGCTTCCAGATGGACGATTGTGCAAACTGTAAAAATCACGTAATTTTGTAAAAATATTTTCAAAAAATAATTGAAAACTCCATTTTTATAAATGCCATACATTACTCTTCTGAAATGAGACCTAGACCTAGGCAAATAGACAAAACACAACGCCATCTGTGTTTTATTCAACAATTAAAAAATCCGCTCAATTTGAAAGACTTCTTATTAACAATTAAAAAAAACTTTTTTGAAATACTCATTATGGGCATAAAGCTTACTTACAAGGTTCTATTCTATTTTCTGTTAATCTACTGTTCTATTAATAATTTCTTTTCTAGAGTTTTTACTAACCTAAATGGACCGAGACATTTCTAAACCTAATAAACTCGTCCGATGCGGAAAATCAAACTATCGACTCGCTTTCTTATGGTTATTATCGAGACAAAATCTTATTTTCTCTTACTACCTCCTTGTCGACCTTGAAATTGACGCAATTTGGACCGGATATTAACGGTTGGCGTTGGGAGTGACAGAACACTCGTTTGACGTAAAGATAGTGCGTGCGGTTACCGTTAGATGGCTTCGGTAATTAATTAACAAGTATGAAAATGATCTGGTGGGATCGTACATTGTCGGAGAGGCCCGAAATTTGCTCATGTATCCCCCCAGATCTCTTATAAATTGATTTCAGGTTTGTAGGGTGTGAAGGGTTAGGTTTCGGGGGCTTTGGAACGTGATAGATAAAGTAATGGCTTTTGTTTTTGTTAGGGCGTGGAAAAGGGAGTTATATTAATAACCAAGGGGAATAATCCTCGTCTTAGTTTGATCGTAAATTTTTTATGGGAAATATTTCATTTTAAATGTGTTTATTTGAGAAGGTAGTAATAATTAACCTTGATGATTTCCATCAGAATAAATTAAATTGCGGTTCTCTGCCCTGCTAAGTTTTAGTAGTAAACAGCACTTGGTTTTAAAAGGATTATCCAAATTTTTAATGATAGATTAACAATATTATAAACTAAACCTCGAACCGAAATTGTGGAATTACGATCTGAAATACTTTTTTTATGTGATTTTTTGTAACAACCTTTTGTTGTGTTGTGTAATAACCAAAAATGCAGTGGCGGGTCGTGGGTTTTTAAACTGGGAGGGCGTAGAAGAAAATAGTGCTGCTGAAGATTTTTTTGCTATTTTTACATTCCTTTTGAATTTGACTCAAATTCAACACGGGCGTGGGACGACCGTTAGTTTTTAATTCAACTTCTCCAAACTTAAATTAGTCATTATTCACTATTTTAAATCAGACACCTTCATGTTTGCAATTAAAAGTTGATTATTTTTATTTAAAAAGTGCTGCTCAGTGTGTACACACGTAGCAAATCCCAAATCAAAACAAGTATTCGTGGGGCAAACGAAATACGCGACTCGAGACATATCAAATGCCCCGTACACGTCAAATCAACGTTTAAAACTAATTACCGATGCGCTCGGTCGCAGTGAATCTACGTCCAAATCGCATATTTTAGAAAGCAGTTAAATCCCCAATTTTGGCAACCAACAAAACATATAACACCAACGACGAGATAAGATGACGGTAGCGTAAGGTCCTTGAAGTTACACGCCCAACCAACAAAGTAAAAATTGTGGCGAGAGGATGGAATTGTTATACGCATTATTTCGTGTGATGGGTCGGCAGACGTTGTTCTACATTTGGAGATTTTAATTTTTAATAATATCTTAAAATGAGTTAAGGGAAAGAAATCAAACGGAAATAAAATATGGTGTTTAGCTCTGAAAAATTGTTTACTGTAAGAAAGGCTGGACGGGCGGTGCCCAACGCCCTCTCTCACGAACTACCACTGCATAATTGCTATGTTAACATTTTTTAACTAGTAGGAACAGCAAGGACACTTGCGCCACAAACAATATAGCAACTGAAATAGCGTAAGAAAAAAAAATGCCTGCAGCTGAATAAGAGAATAAATGAAAAATGACGATATTACTAGGAAAGTAGTGAGTGAAAGCAGAACATTAAAAAACTTTAGCCCTAAAGAGACTTTAATGATCAAGGACGCAGATGGTAAACAATTAATTAACATGGATAGGATACCATACCGATGGAAAGTATATTTTGAAGCGATGTGTGAAGTGAAACCACAAGAGAAGGTCAAAATGGACATCACTTACCCAATGTCGAAAATAGGTGTCCTCCAGATGTTTCCACGTTTTTCTATTTTGTGCAGTTTCAACCAATATCAGTTTGCTCTGATTCGTTTTAGATCATGCATCCATCAGGTAGGCGTTGTCTTCTTTTGTCGATTTCTCTTGTCTGATATCGGTTTCTATTCGATGACGTTCTTCGTCCAGTTGTCCTTACTTTGTCTGGCCCGTGGTCAGCCCACCGCCAATTTGACTACTATTTTGTCTATTATATCGTCCACTTTATTTTTTTTTCGGATCTCTTCGTTTATGACTCCATCTCTCAATATGATCCATGTTACGTTAGCTTTTATTCTGATGTATTTGAGAGGGGCAAAGTCTCTGCTTCATAAGTCAGAACCGGCATGACACATGAATATATAATATTAAGTGGTATGTAATGATGTTAGGGTAATAGGGCTATTTTGACTTATCACGAAATCTTCGGAACTATAAGACCTACAGACTTGAAATTAGATAAACATTTTCCTTTTGCTACGTATAGATCAGCTAAGAACGGTTTACCGGAACGGAACTCCGAAGAGGGGTTGCGGGGGGTTAAATGTAAAAAAAAACGTTTTTTAACTATAAGTCCTACGGACTTGAAACTTGGCAGGGATGTTCATTATAATACAGAAACATCTATTAAAAATGGAATGTTTGAGAATCCATTTACAAAAGAGTAAACTGGGGGGAGGTATGGGGGTGTCAAGGATTAAAACATTTTCATTTTTTGACTATATATTCTATAGGCTTGAAACTTGGCAAAACTATTCCTTATTCTTCACAAACATTCACTGAGGACAGGTTATATGAAAATCCGCTCCAAATAGGGGTTGCGGGGGCGTAAAATGTTCAAATTAACTCGTTTTTTAACTGTCAGTGCTACAGACTTGAAATTTGGCAGAAATATTCTTTATACTCCACAGACATTTCATAAAGACGAGTCATACAAAAATCCGCTCCCAAGGGGGGTAGCATGGGCGTAAAATATACGAATAAGCTCACCCACTAACCGTAAGTTCTACAGACTTGAAATTTGATAGGAATTCTCCTTATACTTCATGAAAATTGATCAAGAACTATTAATGTAAAAATTAATTAAAATGAATATAACATTCAAGTTGAATATAACATCCACAACCGCGTAGACTTATATTGTTGTTTCTTACTGTGTACAAAAGAAGGTTACTGATCATTATAAGTTGTTTTAGCTGTAATGTTTAATTACTAAATATTTATAATTAATTTTTAACAATCTCTTTAACTTTTAATGAAGTTATTTTTGCAGATTATTATTAGAATAATGAAAGTTTGATAAAAATTGGATGATCGACGTATGTTACATTTAGTTTAAATTAAGCTGTCAAAATAATTTTTTCAACGTCATATCTTTAACAATATGAAGGCATTATTTATTGATATATTTAGTATTGTTTCCAATAATTTTTTCATATATATATATATATATATATATATATATATATATATATATATATATATATATATATATATATTCAATATCAATAATTTTTTCCATATTTGAAGTTTTGAGGAATTTTTATTTGATTAATCTTACTAATATTATAAATGTGAAGTATGTTTGTTTGAATATTTGTCTTTCAATCACGTTCGAACGGATGGAAGGATTCTAATGAAATTTGCCATAGAAGTCGATTATATCGTGGAATAGGATGTATGATAACACTGGGGAACAGCAATTTTGTTGACTTGTATCTGTGACTTGTTCTTGACTAATTTTTCATCTCTGAATTCAAAATTATTCACAGTTTTTCTCTATCACCTCAAGTTCTTAATCTACAGCATACTCCTCATTTTACTTTAAAGGTGTACATACGAAAGGAAATAAGGTGAGGTCTAACCAAATAGATTAGAATATTTTATTCATAGAGAGGTTAACATATTATTAAAAGTTAAATTGTGTTTATACAAAAAATAAATAAAAGATATTATGGTAAAAATTTCTTCTTATAGCTTTTCCTGGAGTGTTCAGTTTGTGGACATCCTCGCTTGATGCTCCAATAGTAGTCAGCCATCATACTGACATCCCATCTACCTTGATACCGCGCTTCCATAACCTTTAGATCTTGGTGGAATCGCTCGCCCTGTTCATCACTAACATCACCAAGATTTTCTGGGAAGTTAGTAAGATGACTATGTAAGAAACGCAGTTTGATGCTCATGTTGCAACAAAGCTTTTTAAAGCTCTCCAAAAGTTGTTGAACAATTTCGATGTAATTCGGGGCTCGTGTATTTCCAAGAAAGTCTTTAACAATATTTTTAAAAGCCAACCAATCATTCCTTTCAAGTTCGGTCATTGTTTCAGTGAAATTTTCATCTTTAACGAGTTGCCGAATCTGTGGACCATCAAACACATCAGCTTTTATCTTTTCATATGACAGGCTATGAATGCCGAAATGATATACTTAAAGCAGTCTCCTTCAATTGACAAAGCCTTAACAAATTGCTCCATGAGACCTAGTTTTATATGCACAGGTGGAAATACAATGTTTTTTATGTCGACAAGTGGTTGATTTAAAATGTTTGGATCACCAGGTCTTAGATTAGATCTTGGCGGCCAGTTCGATTGCACCCAATGCTTCTCACGAGCTCTGCTGTCCCACATGCACAAAAAACAGGGATACTTGGTATACCCGCGTTGCTGGCCAAGAAGGAAACAGACCATTTTAAGGTTAACACAGATGACCCATTGGTGCATGTTATATTGCAACAAGTCAATGACTTTCTTTATGTCGCCATATTCTTCACGCAAAGAAACTGAATGACCTATTGGGACTGAACCGTAAAAATTTCCACTATGTAGGAGAACACACTTCAAGCTACACTTTGAGCTATCTATAAACAATCGCCATTTAGTTGCGTTATAGTTAGAAATGGTCAATTCTTTCATTAAACCTTCTACGTTCTGGCAATATAGAAATCCGTCATTATTTCTGAGCTACTGCCTAAATTCACTTTCTCTGGATCGATAGTAAGTGACTTTAGCTCCTTTGTCAAGCAAATTTTTTCGTGCAGCCTTGATGCTAATAATTCCGATGCTTTTTTTGGATAGTGCCAAATCTCGTGCTAAATCGTTTAATTTATGTTGATTGAATACTTTACGAACATAATCATTGGAAACTTTAAATTCTTCGTCGGTGGAGTCACTTCGATCTTTACTTGATTCACATTCTTGTATTTCTAAAGAAGGTAATTCTTGAAAAACTGGCAATGGAATTTCAGCTGAATGAGGTACAGGCCGTATAGCTGACGGTAAACTAGGGTAGTCAATTTTATGTTTGTTTTTCTTGTTGAATCCTGATATTTTCACTATGTAAAAGTAGCAATCATTTAAGTGATCTTTGGGCTTTCGCCAAACCATTGGTATACCAAACGAAAATTTATTACGTGTTCTCTTCGTTCACATTCGTAAACTCTCTACACATTGTTTGCACACTTTATGAGGGGCCCATGATTTATCTTGGTCACCTATTATCACATTAAAATAAGCAAAATAGGCCTGCCTGACAAATGTACTAATATTAGTCCGTTGAATGGGGATGGTAAAACTGCCACATATATAACAAAATGAATCAGCGCTGTTTAAGCACTTACCACGAGAACTACCAGAGGCAGACATAACGAAAATCTGTAGTTCCGTATGTATACTTTGACTTGTCTATATCAGAGTGACACAGACCCGCGTACTTTAGCATCTCATGCGTAAATGACCGAACTAGTTTTGGATGACGCAACGTCACTCACGCCCCCACTCCTAGGTCGAAGAAGGTTCGCCGGTAGGAGAGCAGTATTGACTTCTGTGATTCGCCAAGCTTAGTCGGATGCGCAACAACTGTAGAGAAAAAAGTTGACGTGATAGAAAAAAACTAAATAAAGCTTTGGAATTAACATGTCAATTTACATGTAAAACAGCTTAAATATCGAACTCAACAGAAATTATTTTTCAAATTGTTCCCCAGTGTAATTTTTATAGCGCTATGAAGTTCTGGCGGTGGTTTACATCAGCACGTATGTATATGACTGACATATTTTATATATTTTTTTAAGCTAACTGTAATTCATTTGAGAACTGATACTGATAATTTAAGTACTATATATAATGACATAATTAAATTAAAATTAGTGTTTTTGCACCTAATACCATTAAAAGTAAAAAATATAAAACTGTTAGCTTAAAAAAATTATAAAATATGCCCTAGTCAAAAAATATGTCAATTTAAAACTAAACAAAAAATAAGATATTTGTAAAAAAATCTCAACTAATAATTTATAATTAATTCTATAACGTAAATATAGCATATTAAGATATTATAAGAAAGTATGTGTTAAAATATAAATTTATACTATATATATATATATATATATATATATATATATATATATATATATATATATATATATATATATATATATATATCCGTTTTTGAAATTTAAGTCCAACAGCCTTGAAATTTGGCAGGATTCTTCTACATGCGTCGTAGATGTTCGCTAATGAGAAGGGTTCATAAAAATCAATTTTTAAGAGGGGTGGAGGGAGCGTAAAAGATAAATATACTCCAAAATTTAAAATTTGGGATTGTATCGTTGCGAATCCCTCGCAATTTTGTCTTCTTGAAATATATAGAAAAACAAATGATGAATGGCAGGTAAAAGCTATGGAATTCTAAAAGTAATTTTAATCAAAAACAGAATCAATTATTAATAAAGTTTAATTTGCGCTCAGCGAAGCGGGAGGGTAACAGCTAGTAGGGTGTAAGTGTTATGGTAATAGGGATATTATTGTCTAAACTTTTTTATCATTACCATTCGCGATACATTTGTCAACTCTTAGAAAGAAAAATAACTAATATAACTAATAAATAAATAATTTAATTCATGGAAAATATTGAAATAATCGTGACAGCATGAACGTCCTGTCAACAAACAAAAAATTATCAACAACTAACCTCTAACTAACAGGCAAATTGCGACAAGCTAACCATTGTTTTAGATCGCGGACAATATGGTCTTGTACTTTTCAACGTTTTAATTTAGCACCAGACACATCATCTTCTGTTAATTCCATTTTTAAAATGTACTTTGAACATTACTTTAGATAGCAAAATGAAAATGTTTGTATCTCCTATCCGTGCTGCCTCTGGCGGCATTTTTTCATACCTTCCGAGGAAAAAGAGATATTATTTGATAAAAAGATCTAACGTAATAGGAAACTAAAGGAAAAATATATTTACCAAAGATTATTCGACAGTATTTTAATAAAGCAGTTTATATTTCAAACACATCGAGTAGAGAAAACAAAAAGGAAACCCGATAAACAAACGAAAGATTTATCATTTCAACAAAACGCGGTTTATCTTGAATCTATATGACTGCCAACGCCGAGGACAAAATCGCTGTTGCAATTTGCCCTTATCGGCACCACATTTTTTTCTCTGAGGGAGTGGTCCGCCGAGACCGGTCCCCTCGTCCATAAAAACGTTATTTTTTCTTTCGGTCTTATTAAAAGGCTCCCTATAAAATGCTCAATTCGACGATTTTTTTCTGTAGTTTTCGTTTCCGGTGGCGTAAAGTTTACGTTGCGTATTCTTGATAAAAGGGAGAACGTGGATGTAAACAATAATTTTGTTAACGATGAAGCAGTAAACGAACCAAGTTTGTCAGTGTTGATTAGAGCGCCGTAGATGTTACGCATTTGTTAACGGATTTTATTGGGTGTGATTTACATATGGTTCTGGATATACGTTAATTTTAGAGGGTCAAGGTCACGGGAGAAAAAGCCACGGTTTCAAGTTTTAAAAATTGTGGTTTATGTTTTTTGCTTTAAACGTTCGTATAACTTTTTTGTGTTGGTAATAACACAGATCTACAAAAAAATTTTTTGATGTCGGCGAGTTAAACGTAATTTTAAAGTATAGTGTCTAGCAACATTAAATTATCAAAAGTATCTACAGTTTATAATCTGCTCACATTGATAACAATGTCTTCTCAGTAATCATTTAACTTGTATATATTTTTTTGTTTGTTCAATTAAAAAAGTTAGTAAATAAAACCTTGAAGATATCGTCGTCAAAATGATCGTGTTTAAACGACCAGAACACTTTTTGTTGCTTTTGTGGCAAGTATACGGTGAAAAGGTATCGAAAATCTGTAACTGAATTTGTACAAAAAGGCGTATTTAGCTTACCTTAACTTGAAAATCAAAGACGTTGATAAATCATGAATTCAAAAACAAAGTTTGCAAAATGTGTACTGATACGTATATGTCAATTGAAGTTTGGTGTGCCTGTGATTTAGAGGGAATTGAAAAATCCCTACGATGACTTATTTTTGCAGGGTACACGGTATTAACCGAAAAAAAATTACGTATCCCGATCTGGTATCTGCTAAAAGACCTGTTTCTCATTCAGATGATGTCCCTGTTCCAACTTTTTGTGGCTTGTCTAATCTTTCAGATACTTAATGTAATACATACTCAGATACTCAGATAGGCAAGTTTGTGATAATTTTGAACATACGTCGCCAAGGGCCCTACTTTTTACTCAAGAGGCTTTAAGTGACCTTATCAGAGCCCTCGACCTTTCAAAAGAAGTATCAGACCTGTTGGCATCTAGACTCAAAAAGATGAATTTATTTATTACTACATTATTTAAGTACTACAATTACATGCTATCGTATTCGAGAAAAAGAAGTGCTTCCGTTTCTTCGATCAGAAGAGGATGTTGTTTTTGTAATGACGTCGGTGGTTTTTTATCAAAAATGGGTTTTTTTGAACTACCAGCCAAATGAATGGAGACTTGTTATAGACAGATTCAAGCGGAGTTTGAAATGTGTTTTGCTACATAATGGCAATAGGCATGGTGCGTTTTCCATTGCTCATTTTACTACATTAAAGGAGGAATATGAAACTCAAGTACCCTAATTATAAGTGGGATATATGCGTTGATTTAAAAATAGTAAACTTTTTATTCGGTCAACAAAGCACCTACACGAAATTTCCATGTTTTCTCTGTTTGTGGGACAGCAGAGAAAAAAGCGAGCATTGGATTAAAACAAACTGGCATGAAAGAAAATACTTGACAGTTGGGAAACATCATAAAATATCATAAATCCAACGTTAGTTACTAGAGAGAAAACAATTTCATTATCACTGCACATAAAATTGAGACTAACGAAACAATATGTCAAAGCATTGGATAAAAATGGTTCTTGTTTTAGTTATATATCGAGGAGGTCCCGTTTTGAGTAAGGAGAAACTTATGGCTGACATTTTCAATGGACAGTAAATTAGGCTTTTGATGAAAGAGAACAATTTCGTGCATTCAATGAATGACATAGAATCATGAGCCTGGTTGTCTTTAGTCAATGTAAAAAATTTCGTAGAGAACTTTAAGTTCGAAAATTATCGCTAATTGGTGACAAAACATACAAAAACATACAAAACATACTGGAAAATTTGAGAAAGCTTGGGTGTAACATGAACATCAAAGTTCACTACCTCCACAATCATTTGGACAAATTTCCGGTCAACCTAGGCTCTTGCAGTGACGAACAAGGAGAGCGATTTCATTAGGATATAAAAAATATAAAGGAATTATACCATAGTCGATGGGATGAACACATGATGGTTGATTACAGCTGGATTATTATGCGTGAGTACCTGGAAGGAACTCACTCGAAGAAATTACGAAAAAGAAGCTTTCTCCATGTTTAGTAATGCAACAAAAAGTAAAAAATATGAAATAATCTTGTTTTTTCAACACCTATCATATTTCAAAAACTACATGTACATTTCAAAAAATATATGCACGGTTAGAACCAGTATAATGAGCATATTCATACTCCACACAGTCTTAGTACTTCTGGCACCAAATCCACTATAGACCTATGTAATTTATTATTACCAAAGGTCGTCCACTCTTTTTTTTCGCTTTTCTTTTTTTTTGTCGCTATTGCTCAACTGATTTCTACAATTAAAAGGCTAATTGTAAGCGTGACATCGAGTTCTCTATTTGTAACGATGTATAAATAAAATAATGAGACTGGTGGCATAGCGTTCAATCCGGCAACACTGTTGGCTTTTCCTTTGGAGCTATCCATCATCCGATGCGTCTTCAACACGAGCTTTGAAAATGACCATTACCAATTTCGAGCAACGCTACGCTATCAAATCTTCACCAGTATATGAGGATCATTTTCAATCAACCTCAAAAATTGAAGATATGTTTATTTCGTGTTGTCATTTTGATTTTGTAAACGGTTTTCCGGAAATATTTTCGCGTAGATTTTCTTCATCCCCAGTTCATTGAACAAAATATGATGTGTAAAAAATCGATTGACTCAGGGTAGTTCAAATTCGTACTGAAGACGCGTCAGATATTAATCTTCCTTCCATTTCCAAAAGGAAAGTCAACAATGTTGTTAGATTGAACACACACACACAGACACGAATTACTGCAATGCATAAGCGGTACTTACATAAGATCAGGAATACAACAACAGGATAAGAAACGAAATACATATACAGAATTACAAATTAAGTCAATAAACGAAAAATTGGTAGAGGGAGAACTTGCTTTGTGCCTATGTGCAGAATACCAGATAACCGTTTCACGAAGATAGTGTATGACTCGAAAGCATCCGGAAAAATTATATACAAGGTCAAGAAAAATGTAGATTGAAGAGATTGGAACAAAAAGTAGGGAAATAGATTGGGAAGGGATTAAACAGTTAACACCACAGGATAGGAGGGTAAGTAGAATGAAATATATAGAGGACAATCAGTTTAAATAAAAAGTTTTAGAAATAAAGGAGGATAGACAAAGAATAAAAAATAAACTTATAACTGTCAAATTTACAAAATTAATCTCATAATATATAATTTTCATACATATATATGTATATATATATATATATATATATATATATATATATATATATATATATATATATATATATATATATATATATATATATATATATATATACATACAATAAAATTTACATGTATTTATACAGTGTATCGCATTTAAGGTAGTTCCAGCGTGGTATAGAATAATCAAAGCCTTTTCCTATTGTCAGAAATGTGAAGCCTCGGCAACCATATATGCACGCACAATAAAAAATATTTGAGGTTATGATGATTTGGCAACAATGCTCTGAGCACATGAAGCACAAGTGATAAAAGAAAAAAAAAATCTAAACAGTTAAATTATGTTTCTGTCATGCAGAAAGTAAAAAAACAAAAGCTAAATCAATAGAAAAAATGACAGTGTCAATTCTAACCTCAGAGAAGGAACGCGTATCATAGAGTTATTAGAACTTGGGAAAAATTTAAAATGTTAATTCCAAACTGTGGGTTAGATGTAAAAATTGTTTTTGTGTTACTCAAATTATGACAGGTAAAGTACATGAAGAAGATAAAAAGTCACAGCTTTCTGATATAAATTCTCAAGCTGTTCTCTGTAAGTTTGTATTAAAATAAATTAAAAAACCAAGATTAATATCTAAATTTCCACTATATTTAAAACTTGTACGTATGACAATTGTTTCGACACACAGTGTCTTTTTCAAATACAAACTATAACAATAATAAACAAATAATAACAAACAATACAGTTTGTATTTGAAAAAGACACTGTGTCGAAACAATTGTCATACGTACAAGTTTTAAATATAGTGGAAATTTAGATATTAATCTTGGTTTTTTATTTAAAATGAATTTCCATCAAGTATCGGCTACCTCAGTTAAATATATTTAATATAAATTTCTCTTTTTACTTTAATTTTTCTTTACTGTACACTACTCGAGACAGCTGTACGCACAGCGTTGCCAGATCACTGTTAACCATAGAAATAACGCGTTGAAATTGTAAAATGACTAATTTTTTAAATTGTTATATCTCTACTTTATGCTACTTTTTTATTAATTTATTTCAAAAACATTTCTCTTTACTCTCCCATTTTTTTTTAATTCTGTTGAGAGATTTTTTAATAAAACAGAAAATAGTTGGTTGTAAAGGAAATTTGACATGCTTTAAATGGAGAGTGACCTTGAAAATTGTAAGCTTTGTTATTAAATATTTCGCGTTCTAAACGGTCAAAAAAAAATGGGCAAAATCTGCCGAAAAGGGGTTTCACCCTGGAACTACCTTAAAATGAAGATACCCCCATATTTTTGCTATTTAAAGGAATACAGATTTGAATTTTTGCACAGTCATACAGCTTGATGGGTCACATTTTTAAGATACTCAACTGAAATCTGAACTTTAAACTCAGCCTACTACGAATTCACAAACAGGGTCAATTTTTGATATTTTGCTTCGCGTTAGAGATATCGAAGAAAAGTTATTAGAAAAAGTTGTTCAGAATATTATTTTAACCCCACATTTCGAGTTTCATGACAAAATTAGCATTTTTAATTTTTTCATTATTTTGGTCTAGTTTATATTTTTTAGAAGAGAAAAGGATTTACGGTTAGAGGCGCATCAGCATTTAAGGTTATTTAACGACTGGACCTACAGCTTAACGTGGGTTCCGAACCACGGTCATCAGCTACCGACAAACCCAGGCCAGCACCCCCGTCAGGCTATCAACCCTTGGTTATGTGCCTACCCCCACAAGTCTGTCGGAAAGACTACCGACTAGCGAGCGACCAACGTAAAACACTTCTCAGAAGGCATCCGGCCTTACCCAGCCTTTAACTGGCGTGACTGAGGGGTCGTTGTCGGATTTTACACTCTTGCCTAGAAACAATTACAGACATTTAGGTGTGGATATGTGTGGGCGTGTGTGTGTGTGTACGTGAGTGTATATAAGTGTGTGTGTAGGGTAAGAAGTAAGACGGACCAAAGAATTAAAGAAAAACACCCATCCGAGCGCTGGAATCGAACCAGCTACTTTTGGATTGCCAGGCACATGACTAACCCACCAGACCACCGCTGCCGGCAGTTTATTTTTTAACTTGATAATTAGTGTGTTATGTTAGTGTGAAATAATCCGGTTGTTTGGGTTTTTTTCGTAGTAGCAGAGAAGTTGCTGCAAAGTTTAACATGCTCCCATTAGTTATGGAAAAGAAGCCGTGGTAAATCAAACTAATCCATGTATGAGCCTTCGAGATTTAACGTCTTAACTGACTATTAGCAAGGATAAAATCAGAAGATGTTTTGGTCATCACAAAATCAAGTCCTATAAACTGAAGTTCTTACATACATTGAAAGAAGGTGATGATAATAAAATATTAGACTCCTGTTATTGGCCCAAGATAATTTTTTAAATGACAGACATTTCTTGAAGAAGATTATGTTTACTGATGAGGCTACATTTACCACTAATCGGGTTGTATCGTCTCAAAACTGTAGATACAAGGCCAGAGGTAGTCCTCACTATAAAATGTAAAGGCCAATATTCGTAGAAAGTCAATGTCTGGTGTGGGATTTTAGGAAACTGAATAATTACTAATTGTTTCATTAATGAATCATTGAATGCTGGTCGTTTAGTTAACTTCTTTGATGGGGAATTTTGGGATGCAATTGAAAATCTTCCTCTTAATGTGCGAAATGATATGTATTTGCGAGAAGAAACAGTCATTTTGAACTGTGGCCGCCGAGATCTCCCGATATTCCACCCCTCGATTTTTATTCTTGGGCAATGGTCAAAAATAAAGTTCATAAAACAGGCTCAGAAGTCGAGATTAATTTTGTGCCAGAATAAGGTCAGCCTGTCAAGAAATCAGCATCCCGGAACTTAGGCGAGTAGTGAAATACAATCGCAAAAGGATCGAAAAATGTATTCGAATAGATGGAGGACTAGTTGAGAGTTTGGTAGTTAATTATTTGTATTATGAAAATTATTGTTGTACACTTTTTCCTAAATTTAATCAATATCCCTTTTCAGGACTAGTTGCGCACCAGCGCATCCGCCATGTTAACAAGGCGTTAATATGAAAGGTTCGGGCACTTTTTATAAATATGGCTGGATAACAAGGATCATTACCCTTATTATCAGTGCAACTAAATGAAAAATTAATTGATGGTGCTTTATTAATGCATCCCACAATAAAAGCACATAATTGTATTCGATTACCAGAATGGTTGAAATGCCATGGCCGTCCCCAACATGGAAATAAAGCAGAACTTGTTGAAAGGTTAGGATGACAATTATATTTATATTAGTTTTATAGTTATTATATTATCATTATATTTATTACATTTACAACATTATATCTATATTTTTAACTTTATATTTATAACATTACATTTATTTTTATATTAAGTTTCGAGCATATTTTTATTTTCGTTTCTTTTAATACTTTTATATTCTACATAGGAGAAATTAGCAGCATTTAAAATAATTAACTTGCGCCATGACTTTGTTTATATTTTTCAGCCAAACAGGAACTTGCTACTTTTACCTACAAAAACATTCATTATTCGAAATTATAGCATAAGCAATTAGATTAACAATTAAATCGATTAAAATTATCTGATTACATGATTTTTTTTACCCAACTGATGGGGTCAGGACGTTCTGTTGTTAAAACACTTTCTTCTTTGAAATGAAGAGAACAAATAGACGTATCTGTGTTAATATGATCAATCGGTTGGAATCGACCATCACCTCATCGACAGTTTTTAAGTCACAAATCACATTTAGCACGCTTTAGACACATTTTTAAATGTTTTTGTTGCATTGATTTAATAAGTTTTCGACGATATTCAAGACAACGCTTTGAAAAACTAATAAAGTAATATAAATGCTCCGAAAATGATTTACTACACGTATAGGTGTGACATATTCCATAACAACAACTGCTGGTATTAATATTTTACTTCAATTATATAACAATTCAAACTGTATATTGATAGTGAATAAATAATTAAATATTTTGTTTTGTTAATTACATTGAAAATATAATATTTACAGCTTATACATTCATAAAGCGCACAAAAAAACATGGAATGTTTTTGAACATGATGCGCATGCCTCATGAAGTTGAGGCACAAAAATTTTTCAACTACGAAAAGGCCTATTATCAAAAATTGATTCCCCATAAGAATAAAATAATTATTCCTTTATAAGTGCTATTTATTTTACTGACATATTTGTTAATATATTAACACTAATAACACGATTAAATTGACAATGTTTTGAATTGACATTGTGACAAATTGACAAGTTTTTACTTTCTATGGCACACTAATTATCAAATTAAAAAATAAAGTAATAATTTTCTGCATAGACCAAAACAATGAAAAAAATAAAAATGCGAATTTTGTCATGAAACTTGGTGTGCGGGGTTAGAATAATATTCTGAAACAATCACTTTTTTCGATATCTATAACGCGAAGCAAAATATCTAGAATCGACCCTGTTTGTGAATTTGTCGTAAGTTGAGTTTAAAGTTCCGATTTCAGTTGAGTATCTTAAAAAATGTGACCCATCAGTCTGTATGACTTTGCTGAAATTAAAATCTGTATACCTTCAAATAGCGAAAATATGGGGGTGTCTTCATCTTAAACACTACACACTGTATAATAAAGTATATTTTTCATGGTGTTTTTTTTGTTCCTCGGTATATTTAAATGCCTTGTACGGTCCCACGCGTGCCATTACAGAGCAATTTGTTAAACTTCGCTTCTTTTCCTCCTCCGTCCATGAAATAACCGATGTAATAAATCAAACGTTTATACGACCACCTTAACTCAAGACGGCAATCCAAAAGATTTGTTAACAAAGATACCGGTAGTAACCTTCGTTCTTCGAGCAGTTCAGCGCGGAACTAAATTATATTGTAAAATCTCTTAGGGGTGTCGACTTGCTTTCATTTTCCATTAATTATATATTTCCCCATGTTGTGCGAAGGTGGGTGACGCAAAGAAACTTTCAGCACTATGTATAATCGTAAAACCGTCTTTTTAGGTCGTCTATACGAAAGTTCTAAAGGGAGCAACGTTGTGGTGGTCGGCGACGTTGGGGGCAACGAAGGAGTGTGAGGGTTGGGGAGGAACGGAGGCATAAAGAGCGACGTTTAAGGCTTATGAAAAAGAAGTTTCGGTAGCCCGTCGGGTAGCTGTGGAAATGCGAGTTAATGGAGTAAAAACTGTTGTATGCCGTTATTGAAGTTTGAAATATTGAGTTATGGTGGTAAATTTTTTTTCATAGGAAACAGGTTATTAGGAGATTTTTTTGTATTATGTGTACCATATGGTTTTTTTTGTTAAATCGCCTTTTTTTTGTCTATGTGGCGTAATGACGTTATTCAACGTGTATAAGGTTGATTTATTTTTTTAATATACAGGGTGTTTGGTGCATCGTTTGATAAATTAACTTATTGACTTTTGCTATCTCCTCACCCTCTATAAAGTTTTATTGGGTCCACAAGTTTTTTTATGTTAATTATTTAATTCTTTATTTGAAAAATTCCAACAGTCAGCATTGCAACTTGAATAAAAAAAAAGTTATTGGTATAGCCTCCAAATTATATTTTTATTTTAATGTGTAATATAGGGTTACTACTTTTTTTATAGACTCTCAAAGTTTTTGGAAGAAGTAAAAATAAATAAAAATAAGTAAAAACAAATTTAAAGCTCTATTTTGAGCATATTAAAAAAAACTAAAAGTGATCATGGTCTTCAAATTCTTTAAAAAAATCACTGGTTTATCCCCATTCTAATGGTATGCATTCATGCCATAAAGTAAATGTCAGTTTTACTAACATCACTGATTTTCTAACTTTGTGTATCGGGACCCATTAGGCTGATATTTGATATTACTTATTTGCATAAATAACGTACGTTAAGTAGGTAGAAAATGCTATCTCACTCTTGCGCAGTGAAGTCTGGCTGCTATCTCTTTCTTATACAAGGTACTAACGCTCCTTGGACTTGTTTTAATTAATCACAAATCTTGCTCGAGTTGCTGACCTCTGGGAAGGTCAGCGTCTGTTCGGAAAGCGTTCTTGATAGATTCCTTGCGCTTCTCTTGCAACACCATTTGCGCTTCCATATGTCATCAAAATGTCCGCGTATTCTTCATTACAGAATGCAGTCATCATCAAATCAACAACAATATGCCATAAAAACAATATGGCATAACAAAACTAAACAAAAACTAACACAATTAAACAAAAACAAATAACACAAGTAATATAATTAAAAGATGAGCGGCTTGCGTTAATCAGCAGAGACAGTCAAATCTCGACTAAAAAAATTGCAACCACGACGCGCGTTTTTTGATCTGGTTTTCCGTTTACCTTATGAAAGAGAGATAAACAGAAGATGCAATTCTACTCTATATGAGAGAGATAAAAGTTTTAACGTGCTTTGCGCGTGTTGTTTACACATAAACAAGTTTTTATCCTGCATATCGAATATCAGCCTAATGCGTCCCGATATACAAAGTTAGCAAATTAGTCAAGTTAGTAAAATGTTTTTATGGCATGAATGCATACCGTTAGAAAGATGATAAACCAGAGATTTTTTTAAAGAATTTGAAGAAGTTTTAGTTTTCTTTATATGCAATTTAAAGTTGAACTTTAAAGTTATTTTTACTTCTTCCAAAAACTTTGCGTGTCCATAAAAAATTACATGTCGCTTGCTTGTAATTTTTCATAGAACCCTACAACATTGCATATTAAAATAAAAAAAAAAGAATTTGGAGGATATACCAACAACTTTTTTTTAAATTCAAGTTTCAATGCTGACTTTTGGAATTATAAATTAAGATTTATAAATTAACATAAAAAAACTTGTGGGCCCAATAATTCTTTATGGAGGTTGAGGAGATAGTAAAAGACCCCTCCTATCGGTCGTTTTAATTTGGCAATCGGTGCACCAAACACCCTGTATAAATATATATATATATATATATATATATATATATATATATATATATATATATATATATATATATATATATATATATATATATATATATATATATATATATATATAATTTTATTAATATTATAACATTTTAAGTATGTGTGTTTGAATGTTTGTCTTTCAATCACGCTCGAACGGATGGAAAAATTCTAATTTAATTTGGCATAGAAGTCGATTATGTCGTGAAATAGGACATATGATACTTTTTATAATGCTATGAAGTTCCGGCTAAGGTTTACATCGATACGTGTGTATGACATATTTTGTACTTTTTTTGCTTTAGATTTTTTTTACGTTAACTGAAATTTGGGATTGTATTGTTGTGAATTCCTCGCATTTTCGCCTTCATGAAATTTATAGAAAACAATTGTCAACATGAATTGGATTTGAAAATATATTTATCAAATGTATGCTATATAATTTTCAAGTGTTCAACGCTTCACTCGAACTTCACTGTTCACTGTCAACTCAAAAATGTTAAATTATATTTTGGCGAAACGTCGTTACCTTTCATAAACCGAACGGATTGATACTTGTGGCAGAGCACACACTGAGCGCGGATGCATTTTATTTGCCTATTAATATTCATTTCCACGGGTTTATAATGCAAGTTTTCGTTCACATCTGACACCTACCCAGAGCTTAGGCCACCGACGGTTTCGCGCAATCTAAGTGTTAGTCAGTGCGCAGTCCGCAGTCCACCCTAAGATGGAGTGAACTGTATGTGATTGTAGCTACTACCCAATATGGCCGATCTATATGTTCATTCATTCATCCGCTCTTCGAGTGTCGAGCTCCAATTGGACGGATGATGGCTTTTATATATATATATATATATATATATATATATATATATATATATATATATATATATATATATATATATATATATATATATATATATATATATATATATATATATATATCAACCAGGTGGTATTACAAAGATCGGACAAGAGAAATTCAAAGGGACCAAGTGTGAAGAATACGCCGCGTGCTATAGAATATTCCAGCTTAACCCTATGATCGATGGCAGAGAGTTTCTTGAGAGGTAATTCGACGAGAAAAAATCACTAAGTTAACTTTTGTATGCATCCAATACTTGTCCTAACCATCACACTCCCTCCTTCCATTTGCCGACTTCGAAAATTCAAGGAAAAATCGACAGTTCCATCTAAATTTAACACTGATGATAAGATGATTAAACCTTGCGAATTTAAAAATATTCAGCTACTTTTATTATTAGTCCTCGTAATGATGGTTGTATTTTAAAGTTGTCAGTGATTCTAAGGAGTTTGGAATATTTCATTATCAGTAAAAATAGTTATAAATTATTTACATAAGAACATTAAACTCACAGTTGAAGAAGAGCTACATAATAGTATTAACTTATTAGATTTAACAATCAAATCACGTCAGATTTAATCATGCACAATAAATCTTGTCATTCTTATTCACAAAAGATGACAGCATAACTTATTTATACATAGATTATTAAATATTACAATGCCAATAGATAATTATAATAAATAATTGAATGCCATCAAACAGATCGCAGTAAATAATGAATACGACCCAAACATTATAAATGAAGTAATTAATAAAAAAAGTTTAAATAAAACAGTTAATTTGATATATCATGTTAATAATATCAATAATACAGCGTTCAAAACAATTACGTATACAGGAAAAGTTACCAAATTAGCTTCTAAGCATTTATCCAAAATAAACAATATAAATATTGCTTTCAAAACAAACAATAGCCTTCGACACATCATTAAAAACAATGAAAGTCAAACAAATAAACTCTATAACTCAGGAATTTATTTAACTGAGTGCGAGTCGTTTTTCAGTAATAATTTTCAGGAAGGTTTTTCAATAATAATTTTAAATGTTACATAATAAAAATCACTCTAAAAAATAATCTTTTAGAGAGCCTAGACATTAATTAAAAGGAACAATTTGGATTTTTGGAAATAACCAGTTAGACTTGAATGGTTCATAGTTATTAAACTTATATTGCATCCCTAGACGTTGAAAAAATGGGTTTCCCCATTATCATCTTTTATGGTATTATTAGGTTGTTAGACAGTTTATGATATAATTATTTTTCTTACTGTTAGTTTAACATAGTTTGTAAATATATTTTTGTGTATGTAAGTGATACTTACATTTACAATTAACATAGTTTGTATTTGAAAAAGGCACTGTGTACCGAAACAATTGTTATACATATAATTTTAGATATAGTGGAAATTTTAGATATTAATCTTTGCTTATTTATTTAAAAATAGTTTTATGTTCTGTAACACTGCTAGAAATTAAAAAAAAATCAATTTAGAAAACACAATATTTACCTTTCTTTAAGACATATAACAATATATAGTTTAAATTTCGCTCTCCATTTTCCTTACTGCCTGAAATAGTTGAGGTGATAAATCAAGCGTTTACACCACCACTTTAACTCAATATGGGAGTGAATGATTCTTTAACAGACATTTTACCAGTAAGCTTCGTTCTTGGAATATGTTAAGCTTGGAACTAAATTATATTGTAAGATCTTTTAAGGGTGTCGACTTGCTTTCATTTTTCATTAATTATATATTTCCCAACGTCGGGCGAGGGTAGGTGACGCACAGAAATGTTCCGGTTTGCGTATAATCGTAAAACGGTCCGTCTTTTTAAGTTGCTTATACGGAAGCTCTAAATGGAGTAACATTGTGGAGGACGCTGAACGGGCAGAATAAGTAAGAAGTTGGAGAGGAAAGGAGCGTAAAGACGAGCGTTTAAAGCTTATGAAAAAGAAATTTTGGTAGGACGTCTGTAGAAATGAAAGTTAATGGGGTAAAAACTGTTTTGTGTGACTGTATAGGTTTGAAATATTAAGTTGGGGTGGGAAACAGTTACCATAGGAAACAGGTTATTATGAGATTTTTGCATTATGTATACATAATAAGGCTTTTTTTTGGTGAGTCTTTTTTTTTTGTGGTCTCTAATGAATTAATATAGACGAATCGGGAAACATATTGTGTTTTCATTTTAATAAGTGGTTCTTGTTGCCAAATTTTGCCAGAATTTGACAATCGTACTTTTTAGATCGTTGTAGCGTCATTATTATTTTTTATTACAAAATATTTCCGCCAGCCGCTTTTAGATTTACATGTTTAATGTTTATCAATCGTATTTTCAATAAAGAAAATCAAAAATAAAGCTGTTGGAAAAATACGAAAGTGTTTAACAGACGGAATAAAAATGTTATCTAGCCTGTACCGTTTTACCGATGGTACCTATCCCTACCTATTCAAACATATACATACAGATAGCGTCGTTCGATCAATTTGTGCCCGTTCACTCAACCAGAAAATAAACTTCTTCGATCTGGCGCATAGATGGCGCTTTTTATAAAAGTTGATTAAAACGTATATTTTACGTAATCGATTGATTTAAATTTTTTTATTTAAAAAATCGATTATTTGAATTAATATTGAAATCGATTATTTTTTCACATCCCTAAATTCTGCAAGATAGTCCTCTGTTTCATTACGGCCATAATAAAGATCGTCACATCTTTTTAGATAATTAAATATTTAATTTTCTTGATCATTATTAGTAAATATTGCAGAAAATCGTCCTAATTATGTTGCAGTTGCACCTGATTTTAATCGTTTCCTAAGAGTATTTTCTTTCATTCCTATTTGTGCAACTGCTTTTCTTTTACTTATATGTTGAGAGATTAATAATTTAGCAGCCTCGAATTGATTATTTGTAAACAACGTTACCGTCTGGAGTCTCCTGTTGTAAGTTCGAGGCATTTTGTCATTTTATGGACATTTTGGTATATTTTAAATCTGAGCAATATATTCTAATATTTGTACAAAAATGTCACAATCGGGGTAAAAGTACGCATGTAAATATGTGCACTCTTACCCGACAAGGTTATGCGCACTCTTAACCCTAACTGTCTGAACGAAATTGACTTAAATTGACTTGAACTGAAAATTACTCATTATTGCGTCATTCCACAAAACTTTGTAATGTTACACATCAAACTAGATAAAATAATATTCATGTTCGTATATAATAAATAATAAATACCATAGCACAAATATAAACGTTTTTAAATTGAAAATGAAAAAATATCGCAAGATTTTTAACAAAACTATCATTTACCAATATTGAAAAAATTACGCAAACGCCAGACAAGAGTCGAGCCTGTTGTCCAACGTAGAAGGAAGTATAGTCCGTTTCAAGATATTTCGTTGTCCTTCGGCCAAATGTTAATTGCCCCAATAAATCTCAATAAAAATATTTCTAGTTTCTTAAAAGTCTCCAGATCTGTGTTGTCACCAGAGTGGTTTAACTTCTGAATAATTCTGTGAAAAATAAAAAATTGTTAAACTATTATTAGTATTACGTATGCCTAAGGCATTCTTTATTGGTTTGCATATTTTGAATTTATTAGTACACTAAAAATAAATAGATATATCTATACACAATAAAATACATATTTATATAACTTAAATTTAATTATACATTTAATTCGGGTTCGAAGTATATATCATTTTTTAACATATAGTTTTAAATTTCCAATTTAGTGTTATTTGCATTAAGAACTTAATTTTTTATGCGGTTATAATAACTAACATTGTTCATTACAATTAGACTTTCCTTAGGCACATTGGGCTATTTATAAACAAATCTTTAAAAAGTTCTGCTGTGGAGTCGTCATGGTAGTCCAAAGTTGAATGTTTAATATTTTTGGAGGACAACCGTAAATAATTTGGAACCCATCCATCCTCGGAACCAGCATGAAAAATTATAATTATTTTTCCCTTGTTCGCTGGGGCTTTGGTTTGGCATTTTCTTGATGTATCTATCCATTTTTTGCTGGCATCTCATGTGATGTGGCGAACCATGTTTCATCAAGGTAGATAATGGAACGATTTTCTAATCTGTATTTTTTTATAGAGTTTAAGTAGTCAAACCGTCATCGTTGCTGTGATTCCATTAATATTTGTCTTTTTTTAATAGTCCGATATGCAAAACCCATTTGAGATAATATTCTCCGGAGGCCAGTTCTGCTGCAAAGAATGTTGGTTTCATCTTTCCTTAGTCGCCTTTACAATGAATGCAATGTAGGTACAGTTTGCTCTTCATATATAGCATACATTTTGTTTCGAATTAAATCTTTGTCGCTTTCATCAGCACATTTGCTCTTATCAGAATCACTACGGACTTTTTTGGCTTTTATTGGCTTCGTCATAACATCTTTAACTGTAGGCAACAGGGTTTTCGTTAATGAAGGCGTTTCTGCTGCGGCTGTATTGACATTAAGCCTCCTCTTCAATAAAAAAACATACACATTTTTAACATTTAGCTTAGTATCGGGCGATAAATGTTTTCTTTTAAAATTAGCACTATCGGAAGCATAATGATCATTATTTTGCCAAGGACGCCGCATTTTTAGCACGTTTGGAATAATAAAAAATACGATGAAAATTATAGAATTACACTGTTTAAGAAAATATTACGAACTAAACTAAAATATTTCGAAATTACTTAACCAAGTATAAAATTAATTTTGTCTTTTTACCTGTTATTTTATTAGGCCCGGCGCTGTTTACGTTTCTTGCAACTTTGCCGGGTTTCGTTACGGTAGGGGTTGTTAAGAGTTTATTGCAACTAATCGGTCAGTGATTTATCTTGAACCGCACTATACTAGAGAGAGTTGGTTCCCGGTCTCTAATTTTAACGGTTTCTGAAATAATGCGTCTGCGCACACTTATCCGATGCGCACACTTGCCCCACATGACTTTGGTATATTTTTTATTGATAATCGGTTCTTAATAAAAATCCAATCTGTAAATCAATTTTTAGGATTTTCTTGAGCGCACTGCGCTAAATCGACGGGTTTATATAGGCGCGACCCAGTTAGATATTGGTTTTGGATTTTGTAATTTTCAGTTATTCGTTCGGAATCCGATCGGGACTTCTCATAAATTAAATTTTAATAATCTAATAAGTTTTTTTTTGTTCGGTGCCGCACGATTTATCTGTCGATTGGCCGATGAACGATGGTCATTTCGGAAAAAAAATATTCAAATTTTCGCGGTGCGTATGATACTCGCGTGATATATAGCGGTTTGCATTGGCGAAATTTGATATATTTCGCTTTTTTTTTTGTTCGTCGGTCGGTTTCGATATTTTCCTGCTTGAATTAAAACCATTTTTTATTCGAAATTATTTTTGCATTAAAATATCGAATTTTAAAGTATTATTTTTTTTTTTGATTGGGGTAGAAGATTATTTATAAATAATTCGATTTAAATTCGTAAACCAAATAAAGTCTTATCTCGTTACACAAATGTTTATTTTGAAAATCTAGGAGGGTATACTACGTCTTCAGAAAAAGATGTCACGCCGTTTAATTTCAGTTTCACGTGGGTTAGCTCCTTATTGTGTGTAAAAGTTTGTCAATAATGCCTTACCAAACCGAACTAAACCAAACATAATGCCTTTATTTGATCTTCAAGATAAAAAAAAGGTAGACAGTCATGGGGATGGTTTTCTTTTTAAAATTTTAAATTAATTATTCTTTAGGATCGACGATCTAAACAAATACATAAAATGGACATAATTTAGAAAAACTAATGTTATTATAATACTCTTTTGTAAAGTTTAAATCATTTTGCAAAAAATAACAAAACGCATATTTTATTTCTGACAATTTAAACCAATAAACAATAATTTTGACAAATTAAATTTATTATACAATTTTATAGAATTTTTAATTTTAAAATCCGCGACAAAAATACTATCGAACAACTATAAATTTGTTTTACCACGCTGGTAAGATAACTCTTATGCCACTATAAAATATTCATTGCACCATGTATTGCAGAGATTAAATATTAGAAAAATAAATAATATCAAATTTTTCAACTCAAATATTGATACCAATATTGGAAATATTCAAAAATAAATGCTTTGTTTTTGTTATTCATTTTTCTACATTATTAGCATATTAAGTACTCACTCTTCAACTGCACAGTGATTCTACAATTAAACAATTAAAATAATGATTATCAAAAACACAATTTAATTTAAAACACATTTAAAACGCAATTGGCGTCGTCAGTCTGGCGCAACACGTCACTGGCATGTCGGTGACGCAAACCCATAAGTCTTGCCCCTACCGGAAATCGTTCAACCCGGCTAAAGAAGTTTTCACTTCAAAAATCTGAAATTCTCATTGGACAACCCTTTCATTTAAGGTTATTACAACGGGAGCACATGACAAGCAGTTAGACGAAATTCTGAATAAATGAATATCTCATTAAAAACATTTCTAGAAGTCTACATACAGTTTCGAAAATGCAGATTACAAGATTATATTTTCGACCGAGGAGTGAATTTGTCAGCAAATCTAGTTGAATTAATGCTAGATGCTGTTATTAGGGATCGAACTACGAGTATACGATGAATTAGTAGGCAAGTTGAAATACCACAAGGCTGTTTGGAGACATTTGAAACGCGAGGATCTACATTTATATTACTATATCGAGGTGTAAGGTTTGCTTTATGCATACCACCATTGTCGCCTAGGTTCTTCACCTGTCGTAAGAAAATCACGTCTAAATTTTAATTTCTACAAAACAATCTTTTGGATAGATGAAACTTTATTTACGAGATACGGTCAATCAAAATCTGAGAAACTTGCACATGTGGCACAAACTTGTATATTTGATAATTTTATGTGTATATGAATAATTCTTTTTGTGTTATTGATTGATTTGTCCGTTACTTTGTAATAATTTATTTTTTAAATCGAATAAAACAATTTTTTACATTGTTATCTATCACTTTTATTTTTAAATGTGATAGGAATGTGTGTGATAACAATTTAAAAATAAAAGTGGTGGATAACAAAGTAAAAAATTGTTTTATTCGATTTATTTTTTGTATTATTACCGATATATTTAAGATTTTCTAAATTATAGCTAAATTTATATACAAGTGCATTATAGGCTAAGTAAGAATTATTATATATATATATATATATATATATATATATATATATATATATATATATATATATATATATATATATATATATATATATATATATATATATTAGAATTACTAGGTTCTCAGGTAGAACCGCGTTTTAGATTTATAAAATCTCGACGTTTCGCCTTCCAGTTTGAAGCCATTTTCAAGAGAATCTAGATGATTTACTCCGAGGCCTCAATCTGCCTACTCCCCAGAGTTCACAACTAGAAAAGAACGTGGACGGTGCGAGCTCTGTATTAATAGGTGAGGTTGTAGGTGGCATGCTCGGTTGAGGGGCGGGGGTGAGACGGGAGGTGGACGTTTGACTAGAAGGGTTTCGGATGGACAATTTGGAAATAAGCGGTTTCCATGTATTTGGAACTCTAAGACCGTCGCCCCTCTTGTTTAAGCAGTCTGGACGTTTTTCGATTTCATTTGCTTCACGAATTATGCGGGGTAAACCAAAAAAGTCGATTTTTTTTTGTTCAATATTCTATCAATCGACGAAGCTTTTTTGATGAGGAATGGGATGGTGGATATTTTAAACATTTAATATAATAGAATTATTAATTATGTGTTGTTTAATATGACGTGAATCATATAAAAAGTGCTAAAGTGTGAAAAAGCAGTGCTAGTAATTTCAACTTTGATTTTAAACAACAATAATGTGTAAGTTTTTCTTTTTGTGGGACAAACAAACCAAATGTATGCAGATATAACACAAATTGAATTCGGATAAATCGAAATACCAAAGACAATAATACGATTCGATCGAAATAAACACGACAATGCCATTGTTAAAAAAATTAAAATAAACCTTCCGACCTGTTTTCCATCGAAATGGTTGCATTTTGGATACATGTTACAGGGAAACTTTTTGTTTAAAAAAAAATAAAAAATCATGAATGATGATGTTTTTACTGTTTAATGTTTTTACTGTCTGATGGTTTTACTGTTTGTTAGATACTGGTTGATTAACCCCTGTACCTACACATTTATTGTAAAACAGCATTTTCGTCACCTCATAAAAAAATTCAAGTTTTTGTACAGTCTCAGAAGATTTCTTAAAGAAATTGAATGTGGGACGATTTTTTTTTCTTGACAGCACGAGCGTTATGGGAAAAAGTCGGTATTCTCTCGTGACCTATTCGAACATTCTTCCGATATGTATTTTTAGTGTGAGCGAACGGAAATGGATGCAAGACTTGCGTATGCACGAACTATCAGGGTTTTAAGTAAATCCCTGCGGGCTTTGAAAGCAGTTTGTCGAATTTTATTTCGGTTGGAAAAAATTGTTGGACCTTAAAATGGAATGGTAGTTTGGTTTCGGCCAACTTATACTTTAATACATTCGCAAATAAATTTAGTGTAAAGGAAATATTGCATATATATTAGGCCCTCAACTTTATTCTCGGCCTGTTTGGGCTACCTTTGACATGTATTTACGAGAAAAACTGTTATAATTTTTATATGAAATTCTTTATACTGAGTCTGGGGAGCAATGACACAATAACATCAAAGCGTTTACTCTTGTTGCTAGCTGTAAGTTCATAGAGGACCCAATGATTCTCCTTTTGAACTTTCCCTAACTTATGCAAATGCTTTGCGGTGATACTATTAGTTCCTGTCCGAGTTTTAGTGTACGACAAAGATTTTCCGCCAGCCGTGCTTCCAGTTCTTTATTCTCCACTTTTTTAAGTCATCTCAGACGTTCTGTATCATTTAAATGAACATTTCCAGTTCGAAATTTCTGCAACCACATTAAGTACTTAACAAATACCTTTAGAAAACTGCATTATTTTTCAAAGCCGCATAAGTCACGTTCTGAGCTTTCAAATCATTTTTATTTTTCAGTTGAATGCCGCAAGGAAAGCAGTGCCTCAAATGTTGCTTTGTGTCTACAACTGATTTTTCAGGATATTTTCACAAAGGCTCGTACCTGATGTATGGAAGGATTCAGAATCAATATTTCGTTTCGAAGTAGAAATATGACACTTTAAAATAGTTGTACGGGTGTAAGAAAATATTTTGATTCGAACAGGAACTGCATCCGCAAGATTCTTGTGGGCGTTTGTTTAGATGACTCAAAAGTGGTGATTTTGATTTGAAAGACAAATAATAATTTGCAAGAAGTTTTGAAAGAAGACGATATGTAAACTCAATAACAAATGACAGATAGGTTAAATGTTGGTTGCCGAACCATTTGTTATCATTTGAATGCCATGGGAAATATCCAGAAGGCAGGAAAATGGGAAAATGGGACAGATGGAAAATAGAAGGTGTGCGAAGTTTTACTTTCTCGGCGGAAAAATCGAGGATTGACCCAGGACAACCATCAGCATCCATCGCAAGTCGGAATCGCTTTGGAAGACAATGCTCCGCATTTGGTGGGATCAAAAGGGTGTCGTATATCATGAGCTTTTGAAACTAGGTGAAACAGTGAATATCATTTGCTACTTTAAACAAATGATCAATTTGAATCACGCATTGATCGAACAGCGACCAGAATGGGTTACATGAAACGGAAAAGTGATTTTGCAGCACGACAACGCCCCATCACATCCATAAGCGGTCAGAGACAACATTTCCTTAGTTAGCTCGGAACTCTTGTCCCACCCGCCATACTCACCAGACTTGGCCCCTTTCGACTAGCACTTGTTTTCATCAGTGTTTCATCAAACCCTTCAACATTTACGGAGATATCGAAAAATGGCTTGATGACTGGACCACCTTAAGATGTACGGTGTTGAACAAACCATTTTTTCCCTTTCTTCCAAATTAACCGTGTTATTTTAAGAGAATATTAAGAATTATTAACCGCCACACCTTTGTGGCTTTGGAGGAGAGAGAGTAGAAATTGCATGGGATAGGTAAGTCTGTAATTATCTCATTCAAAAACCTCGGTTCAAATCTTAGTTAAGGTGTAAATACTGAAAATTCCTGAACCAGTAAAGAAAAGAAAGCAGGAATAATTGAGACGAGGCGTTTAATTTGATCGTGTTATAAGAGATTGAATCAACCAGCGGCGGTTCGTGGGGGAAAAACAGGTAGGGCACGTATAACCAAATTTTGGAATTGGGACAGGAAAATGCGTCCCAACCAGAAATAGTTTTATATTTCTTAGCATCATACACACACTTTGCTATGTAGAAATACGAGTGTAATTGTCAGATATCAAATTTTTAAATAGGTACCTAGGTAATAAAATTTTGTTAAACTCACCATAGAACCATTACCATTAAATCTGTTTGTAGTCCATCCTCCTAAATTTCTGAGTAGCAAAGTGGTCGATGACTGTTCATTAACATTTGTATATATATATATATATATATATATATATATATATATATATATATATATATATATATATATATATATATATATATATATATATATATATTGCATTGATAAAGCGCACAGCTGTTCCTGGCCCATAGTGTCTCTAAGAAATGTTTTGATTCGTTTGAGGGTAGAGAAACATCTTTCGCTTTCCACAGTCGTCATAGGGACGGTACACAAAATAGTCAGCAATTCCACAGATTCACTAAATGTTAATGTTAAATTGTTTTGGATAAACATTTGTAACAGCGGCACAGTCCCACTGTGTTTCATAAAATCGTCCCGTGCGTACATTACCGAGAGTTCATTTTTTAATTTTCAGTGATTTACGTTTGCAAACAAAAACGGCTCGATATTCATGAAATTTTTCAGTTTTAAATAAATTTGCAACAGTTGGGTATACATCGAAACTAAAACATTCATGAACCTATATGGTTAAGGTTTCATAGATTTTCTTGCATATCCTGTCATTCGGATTGGGGTCCTCCTTGTCAGTAAATTTCCGTTTCTTATTGCAATTCTCTATGAGAGTGTGCTCCTTTTATTTCTTTGATTCTCTGTTGTTCTTCACCAGTTAAGTTACCAAATTCTTGATTAATTTGTTTTTCTATATTGTCTGTAATATTTTGAATAGCTGTTGAAAAAGTTACCAAACTCTTCTAACTTAACTTACTACTAACTTAAGTGCATCTAGTTGACTGCTTTGCAGCTGATCAAAGAGAATGTCGCAGTGAGGCATTATTTTATTGAAGAAAGACAACCAAAATTTAAAATTATCATCCACCAAATAATTTATTAACTCCCGAGCTTGATTAATAGAATTTTTATCCGACTCGGCGTCCATAATTTCTTCAAGGCATGTTTGCAAATCTTATTTGTAAATGTAAACAGTATTCACACATTTAGCCGTAAAGTTCCATCTGGTAGGGGTCGTACGGGGTAGACCCTTTTCGCGACTCTGTCCAGAACAGTTGTCTTTTGGATGACCAAGAAAAGAAAATGGAAAATGTAGACAGATTTGCAAAAAACACGTTTACACCTTTTTCTATTGTACAATACCTCTCAATTATTATATTTAATTGGTGAACATACAGTAGTGAATATACTGTGCATTTTTATAAATATTTTTAATTTTGGCTTGTACTCCCCCGACTGTATTTCTCATCATGGAGGCACCATCATAACTGTGGGCTACGAGTTTCTTAGGTTCTTAGTCTATTCCTAACTCGCTTAGCACCGTCAGAATTTCGTCTGCAATTTCATCTGCTGTGTGATTTTTTGGTATTAAAAATCCCCAGAATATCTCGGAAATGTTGTAATTTTTAACATATCTGATTATAAAAACCATCTGCATTTGAATAGATGTATAGGACGTTTCACCGGCCTGTTAGCAACATATTTTGCTGTATGAATTCCATTTTTGAATCCAACATTGAATCCAGTAATTCGTTCTGAATTTGTTTGGAGATGTCTAGAAATAATTTATTTTTAGAGTCTTTTAAATAAGCTTCTAAAATACTTTCTATTTCGGCTATCCAATTTACTAGCCCTTTGAATATGCCAGGATTTTCTAAAGTGTATGTTTCGTCATGCTCACGTAAGACAAGCTCAAATGCCCCACATAATTTTATACCGTCAATTAACTTAGACAATATGTAACGATTACTATCAACAGTTTTATTGTGCTTTTTAATAGAGTCCCGATGTGCATTACTGAGTTAAGAACGAATGTCTGTCTTCCCCAACATACTAATTTCTAGCTCATTTTTCAAATGTCTTTGTGAAATAGAAAGCGATTTTACCTTTGCATCCAAATGTTTCAAATCATTAACACCGTGTTTAATCTAGCCAAGATTAAGATCGCCCGCACTCACTGGTTTTCCGACTTGTGCTAAAATGCACGGAAAACAATAACATTTATTTGTTGTCTTGCATCCACATAACCACAAATTCTTCTCATTCACGGTTTTATTGAATGTGCGTTTGTATGTTCGTTTTTGAGTAATATTAACTTGTCGTAATTTGAGTAATATTAATGTCGGCCGTCCAAGATTTTGGATGACAATTCGGTCCTCAAATGTTAATGTGACATATCTCATATGTTAATGTGTATTTAATCTCCGGGTTACTAGCAAAGCGATGCTGTCTTTTCTTTTCGCACGCGATAGTAAACAAAACAGTAGCGGCACAAACTTGTCTGTGTCCAACGCAAGTGTTCCTTAATCGGTGCACTTTGGCAACCCACGACCTATTTCATTACCGCGACATTATGGATGTTAGACTATAGAAGTAGCAAGTGGTGTGATGATAGACAGAACACAATAAATATAAAATCTGAAATAATTTTTTCCACTTCATTTTTTTATTTTTTAGGTAGGGCACATGCCCACGTGTCTTTATAGATCAACCGCCACTATTATCAATAGCTACTATTCACGCCAATGGTTTGTAAAAACGTTTTTTATTCAATAATCTGAAGGAACATTTGCGGAGAACCCATTTTTCTGACTCTTTCCACGTAATTACACTAAGTAAACTAAACAAAAACAATTCGAAAATGAAAAGCCTATTTTTCCTAAATTCTCATGCAGAACAAGAAATCTGTTCGCTTTTCGAGGGCCTTTCATGAAACTATTCTATTTCCGTCCCCTTCCGGGCGACCTTTCCACTTAAGCTTAAAGCTTAAACACGGCCCACCATGGCGAATACAAATACAGACGATCATCGAAACCGTACGAGGGTTTTGCGACGACGATCAACTCACTCTTACGCCACAACCAGATCGATCGTTTTTTTTATTCTGCGTCCGTTGTTAATGTGATGTTCAATTTGAGGGCATTTGAATGTTGCGTGGGACGGATCAGAATCCGTTCCATGTTTGTACGTTTTTAATCTTTTTTTCGTTTTGGATATCTTGAACGAAAAATATCCGTTTTAACTGATAATATTTATCTGCTTAGCGTTATATTTTTTTTACACACACACACATATATATATATATATATATATATATATATATATATATATATATATATATATATATATATATGTAGTATTAGATTTTCTTGGACTGCGTCCAATGAGACAACAGTAGCTGAGTGTCATTACACACCCAACCGTTGGGTTCCACAATCTCATGTGGAACACACAACAACCTGCGTCTCCGCCTAAATGAACATTTTTGTTGGTTGCTTGACCGGGAAGGAGCCCGGTTGGGTGTGTGATGACACTCAGCTACTGTTGTCTCATTGGACGCAGTCCAAGAAAATCTAATACTACATATATACGCCATCCGACGGGAAGTCGGCGAAAACATGGGTTGTTGGTTGTGGATAGGGTCTCCTTATTCTTGATGGTATGGTGTATGTCGGCGCCCTGATGAGTCTGAACTTCGAGAGACGAAACATATGTCATCCAGTTGAAGGGATAGGTGGGGCTCCTTCCCGGTCAAGCAACCAACAAAAATGTTCATTTAGGCGGAGACGCAGGTTGTTGTGTGTTCCACATGAGATTGTGGAACCCAACGGTTGGGTGTGTGATGACACTCAGCTACTGTTGTCTCATTGGACGCAGTCCAAGAAAATCTAATACTACATATATACGCCATCCGACAGGAAGTCGGCGAAAACATGGATTGTTGGCTGTGGATAGGGTCTCCCTATTCTTGATGGTATGGTGTATGTCGGCGCCCTGATGAGTCTGAACCTCGAGAGACCAAACATATGTCATCCAGTTGAAGGGATAGGTGGGCTCCTTCCCGGTCAAGCAACCAACAAAAATGTTCATATATAGATATATATATATATATATATATATATATATATATATATATATATATATATATATATATATATATCAATAACATCATATCTCATTTTTAGGATATAACATCTTACATACACACCTTAGGATTTATGTTATTATTAAATTAATGAATACATTTGTGATAAGTCATGATATATTAAGAATGTAGGCCATCACATGTTTTAATATTTGATTAGAAAACAAATATTATAGATTAACAAAACGAATTGTTATAGGAAACAAAATTTAAAAAATATTTAGTTTATACAATCATTTAATTAAATGTTCAATGTGTCTGCCATTTTGTGCAATTCAAACTCTATGTTGCCAAACTCTATCAAAACCTATGTTGAAAAGAACTGTTGACTGTAATGAGCATTGCCTTATTAATATTCATAAACACATTTCTTATTCTAATTTGCATGCCCTCGATTGTGGTGGGTGGCATTTGAAACTTGTTCATTAACAAAACCACATGAAAAAATCTAATTTTGTTAGATCCGGTGATATGACTGGTTACGCTGTGGCCTGAGCTCTATTTATTTTTATAATTTGTATCCAAATATTGTCTCACCTGCCTGTCAAAATGTGAAGGAGCACCGTCTAACTGTAATCACATTCGTCTCTCTACAGTTAAAGGCAATTCTTCAATCCACTCTTCAAAATTATTTTGCAAAAAATTGAGAAAACTATCTAATTAACTCTATTTTCAAAAAAAAAATTGGCTCTAGGAGGCGATCTCCGATAATACCAGCCCACACATTAAGAGACCATCTATGCTGGTGATTTAAAGAGACAATGAATCTTGCATTTTCAATGCTGTAATAGTGGAAGTTATGTCGGTTGAGGTGCCCATTTTTGGGGAAATTTGGCTCATCCGTGATATTTGAAAAAGTTGGGTTTTTCTCTATTTTTTATTGCTAATAAAATATCTACAAAATTCAAGCCTTCGAACGAGATCATTTTGATTTAGTTTTTGAGCCAATTATATATTATACGGGTGAAATTTAACGCCTACCTCGTTTTCTATCTGCCTGTATGAAATATGCGGATTTTTAATTACAGTTTGAAGAACTGAATATTTGTTTTCTGCACTTATAGCTCTTTTCTTCTAAGCTTTTTTCGTAAACGACACACCCAGTTCTTTCAAATCGCCCTTTCAGTCGTATTACAGCTAACGCATTAGGATGACGTTCGGCATTAGGGAATCTTTGCACATCAATTCTACTTGCTTAAAAATAGTTTTGACAGTTGCGCCTAAAAGGTAGATCATGTTTATCAATTCCTCTTTGGAAACATTCATTTTCGTTCTATTTTCTGTTCTAACAAACCCCGTACTACACAATTTGATAGTTCACAAAGTACAAAAAATTGACCTTTTGGTTCATTTGTTTCTGCGCCATAATTCTGTAGGGCATCTAGGCCATCTGCGTGCTTAAGTTGTAATTGGATATTCACATTTCTTTTCGATAATCTATATATATATATATATATATATATATATATATATATATATATATATATATATATATATATATATATCTATATATATATATATATATATATATATATATATATATATATATATATATATATATATATATATATATATATTTATATATATATATATATATATATATATATATATATATATATATATATATATATATATATATATATATATATATGTTTTTTTTTTGTTAATATAGATCTAAGAGTATTTTTTTGTTTTAAATGTCGTTCTTATGTTTTATTTATTTCCTACTCTTGTGTTTACTTTGTTGTGTAATTGTGTCAGAAATATCGCGGATGTAATTTGTGAGGTTAATTGTTTGAGAGTTATTATTATTGTTATTAATAACTTGTCTGTTTTATTTTTGAAAAGAATTATTAATTATTAATTCATTTTGAAAAAAATCACTGAGAAAGTTGGTCTCCATTTGGTTTTTTGTTTTTACCCAGTGATTCTTTATTTAAATAATGACAGACATTTTTGATATTTTTTGAGTTTTAGGTCGTGGCGAAATCGCCCACGTGATACGTCTAGACCGTTAGCTGTTAGAATAAAAGAACATAAAAACCTTCTTAGAAAAGGCGATTTAAATAAATCTGGAATTTGTCAACACACAAGGGAATTGGGACATAAAATCAATTGGAATAATTCCAAAATGGTCTTAAAAGAATCGGTAACAAAATACAAAAGATTAAAAGAAACCGCTATAATTAATTTAAATAAAAATAACTGTATTACTATGCCTTCGGTAGATTTAAATTGAATATGGTTCCCGATTCTAAAGAATATAATTAAACACATGTAAATATTTGAATACACAGTCAGTACAGTAAACACTCACAGAGTAAACCTTACTTATATATATATATATATATATATATATATATATATATATATATATATATATATATATTTTTTTTTTTTTTTTTGGTAGTATGTCACTGTCATCAAAATTTATTGTAGCCAATGTAAATATCGTTGAGGAGTTACATTAGCTGTGGTGTCTAAGACGTCAGCCTTACATTACGGCAGTTATTATGGAGCGGGTTCGAATCCCGTTCTAGGCAAAAAAGTTTTTCTAAAATTCTTGTGAATGTTTCTAGGTAAGAGTGTAAAATCTGACAAGGAATCACCCCTCAGTCATGCCAGTTCGAGGGTGGGTAAGGCCGGATGCCTTCTGAGAGGTTTTCTACGTTGATTGGTCGGTCACTCGATAGTCGGTAGACTTTCGAGATACTTTCGGTTAAGCATAGAACCAAGGGTGGTGGTAAACCCAAGGGGGTGCTAATCGGGGTTTTCGGTAGCTGATGATGACCGTGGTTCGGAACCCACGTTAAGCTGTAGGTCCAGTCGCTAAATAGCCTTCTCGGTTGCAGATGCGCCTCTAACTCCAAAACTTTACTTTTAAGTATCGTTGACATACACAAAAAATATATTTACTTCCACTCTTTACTTTATATATTACAAATTAATATAATTTATTTTTTCGATTAGTTTTGTAAACGGGGGGAGAGGACCCTCCGAAACGTTAACGTTAAAAGTTTGTATTTTTTAGAACGTTTTTATATTTTTAAAATTATTTTCATTAGGCAAATTTATTACAGAAAAGAATCATCGAGAAATTTGTCTCTGTTTGGTTTTTTGTTTTTACCCAGTGATTCTTTATTTAAATAAGAACAGATATTATTGATATTTTTTGAGTTTTAGATTGTGCTGAAAAACTTAAAAAAGAAGTAATGATATCTTTGAAAATATCGTCCTTTAAAGGAGGAAATTAAACAGCGAAGAGAAAGCTTGGAAAGTAACAAAGGTTCAGAAATAGATGATGATCGATCGATAACGTGTTAAAGAATTCTTTCAAAAAATAAGAGAAGTGCAAAAAATAATTGAAGATATAGATAATATTGAGGAGCTGAATATTACTGATAAAGAACTTCATATAAAATATAAAGATAGAAATTAGACAAATAAAAGGAAGTTTAGAAAATAATAATCTTCCTGAAATTGATAATATACCACTAAAAAAACATATGCGACAAAAATATTACTTGTGTTTCTTAAAAATTTATGAATACTGAATAGAATGTCAGAGAATTTGAATGCGGGTAAAATCATCAAATTGTCAAAAACAGTGTGCTAAAATTTGAGGCTCATCATTTTCAGCTTATTGTAGTACAATTCTTATATATACAATCCAGATGGAAACCCCTAAAATGAGAAAGAACCAAACACATTTTAGACTCCAACAGAGCTTGTAAGAACAATTTACAAATTATTTTGTAATAGAGTACCGAGAAAGAATAAGATGCAAAAATTTTTTTTTTTTGCAAGAGCATTTGACATTCTGTGATGTCATTATGCCATGTCTTACCATGCCTCCTCTCTTGTTCTTTTCCATTGCTCTAACTTCCCATATCCTCTGGGTTTGTCTGTTTTGGTCCATTTTGGTTAGATGGCCGAACCATCTCAGTTTTTCATCTTCTGTTTATGCTATGAGTGATGGTATTTCCAAGTTGTCTCTAACTATGTTATTTCTGATATATATATATATATATATATATATATATATATATATATATATATATATATATATATATATATATATATATATATATATATATATACATATAAAAATAATAGGATAAAATAAGGAATGATATCGTATTTCCTTCACAAGACGCAGAAGAGCTGCAAAGAGACGTACAAGAGCTGCAAGGGGCTGGAGGACCATTTGGCTTGAAAATAAACTAGAAGAAGAGTTAGGTCATGTTCAATAGATTTGCTGAGGATAGAAGAATTACTATTTTAGGAACGGATTTGGAATTCCCGCAGTGTTTAAGACCTAAAGTATATGACTAATGCATAATTCCTGTTCTAAAACATGGTGCCCAGATATAGACCTTAACAAGCGGAATAGTTACGAAGCTAGAGGATACCTAAAGAGCCATAGAGCGATCAATTATAGGGGTTACACGGAGAGATTAGAAAACAAATGATGTTCGTCAGAAAACTAAATTAGCCGTTCTCGTGAAAAGAGTGACGCAATTAAAATGGAATTGTGTGCGCCATGATGTGCGCAAGAACAACAGATAGTAGACGGAATATTAAGATCCTTTAATAGAGACCATGGATGGGGAAAAGGAATAGAAGTAGACCAGGGATGAATAGTATAATAATCTGAAGAGGGTGTCATGGTTGCCATGGATGAGGATCGCACAAGATAGTGATAGGATATATATATATATATATATATATATATATATATATATATATATATATATATATATATATATATATATATATATATATATATATATATATATATATATATATATATATGGTTAATGGTTCCGTAATGGTTCAAATTTTTAATTCAAAGTACAAGATGAAGAGTTCTAGTAATTACAAAATTATCCCAGGAGGTAGACAATCCTCTGCCAGCTTTGATGGTACAACCATACTTTCGGATTCTGGGGCGTCCGGGCTTAAACGCAAAATCTTTCAGAGGAGTCGGAGAACTCTGGACAACATCTGAAACCGAAAACAAAAACTTTTTTTGGAACGGTAAATATCAATTCTCTCCTGCGCCCACGAAAACTACACGAATTGGGGCGAACATTTTATCAGCAGAAAATCCAAATTTTAGCTTTGCAAGAAACCAGATTGATAGATGATAACACCTTGGAATTCGGCAACTACAGACTTTTTAAAAGTAAAGCGGACAAAAGAATACTCAAAAATACACCACATCTCGGTGTTGCTTTCGCTATCTCAAGAAACATTCTTGGTTCTATAACTAATGTCCAGCCAGTAAATAATCGACTTATGACACTATCCCTCAAGTGTGCTAACAAAAACTATACATTAATCAATGCACATCTCCCAGTTAACGAAGAAAATAAATCTAATCCTGAAAAAGTAAATAAGTCCTGGGAAATTCTGGAAAAGACCATCTCTAAAATTCCCTCTAACCATGTAAAAATCTTATTGGGTGATTTCAACGCCCAACTCATAAATGGACTAACCATAATGGTAGAAGATTGGTTGAACTATGTTCGCAGTTTAACCTAAAAATAATGTCAACCCATTTTAAGAAGAAAATAACAAAACAAAAGACCTGGAGGTGCCCAAACACGTACATGGGTGAATTTCAAATTGACCATGTTGCCATTTCGTACCCCAATTATAAAGAGATTTAGAACGTTCAATTCAGGAAAGGAGCTAACATAGACACGGATCACTATTTGACTAGAATCAAACTTAGCTTAAAACCTCAAAAACTTATTTAAAAGAGACTGCTAATACCAAAGTTCGATCCTACAAAAATAAAACCAACCCTAACAGCAGAGCTTGATAAACAATCAGCACAGAACTGGCAAGAATTGAAACAAAAAATTACTAAAACAGCCTTAAAGTTGGCCCCTTTACAAAAACGTAGAAAACATCCATGGTGGGATGAAGTTTGCGACCAAGCCGTATTAAGTCGAAGTAAAGCATTCAAAGATTGGAACAGTCAAAAAACAGCAATACATTATAACATCTTTGTGGAAGTAAGAAAAGAAACATCGAAACTAATTAGACAAACTAAAAGAAACTAAAAGAAAACTAAATTAACAGGCTATCAACCCCAAAGTCTTTGCTTCCGAAAGGAAAACGCACAATTACCGTTCCAAATACCGTTCCAAAAAAACCAAGACAATTGCGAAGAACTTGCGAAATATTTTGAACAACTACTAAACTGTCCTGAGCCCTTAAACAAATTACCAACATTAAACCCTAAACAAACAAACCCAGATTCATTAGGCAAATCAAGCGACTTAAAAATAACAAAGCTTCTGGTGAAGATGCTGAAATGCTGAAATTTTTAAATCCGCTGGTCAAGGTACAATCAAGGAAATAACCAAAATTCTAGAAGAAGTTTGGCGAACCGAACGGATTCCGGAAGATTGGAAATATGCTCTAATCCATCCACTACGCAAGAAAGGAGATAGAACGGATGTAAACAACTACAGAGGGATATCTCTTCTCCCAGTTTGTTACAAGATTCTATCTCAATGTCTACTAGACAGAGCGCAGGGACAGTTAGAATCTAAAATTGGTGAATATCAAGCAGGTTTTCGACCGGGCAGATCCTGCCCTGAACAGATCCTGAATCTAAAGTTGATCCTAAGACATCAAAAACTGTACAATAAAAATCTCGTCTGTACATTTGTGGATTTCAAAAAAGCATATGATTCTATTGACCGCGAATCTTTATTCCAAATTTTGAAAGAACAAGGACTAGATCTGAAAACGCTGGCAATTATTAAAGCAACATTAACTAACACAAGGTCAAAAGTTAAATTCATGGGTCACATCTCAGAGCCCTTCGAAATTAAAACTGGAGTGAGACAAGGGGATGAACTCTCGCTACTCTTATTTAACTGTGTTCTAGAAAAAGTAATACAGGAGTGGTGTGACAAAAGGTCGGCCCTGAATATTGACCAGCCCATTAAACTGGGGACAACCAACATCAAAATAGATTGTCTGGCGTTTGCTGATGATCTAGCAATTTTGACTCAAGATATATTAACGGCACAAAACCAGATTGAAATCCTAAAAGAAACAGCAGAAAAGGTAGGACTCCAAATTTCCTTTGAAAAGACACAATACATGACCTGCAACAGACTAAGAACACCATTTCTAAAAACAAAATATGGTAGCGTTAGACGAGTCTCTCAGTTCAAATATTTGGGTGAAATAATCATGTAAAATGGGTTGGAAAAAGCAGCCAATAAGGGTAGATGTCAAAAAATGGAAATGGCATTAAGACTTTCACAAAATATTTATAACAAAAAATGCATATCTAAAAACACGAAATTGAGACATTACAACACAGTTATTAAACCAGAATGTCTATATGCGGCAGAAACGCTCATTATGAATAGAAAGAGAGACATCGAGGACATTGAAAAGAAGGAAAGAAAAATCATAAGAAAAATCTTAGGCCGCAAACAAATAAATGGCACAACATATCGATTTCAAGAAAACCAAGAAATCAAACAATACACTGATATACATAGCGATATGAGAAAAAGAAGACTTAGGTTTTACGGACACATAAAACGAATGAATCCGAGTAGATTAACTGGACAAATAGTCGAATTTTATGAAAATAGGAGTTGAGCTAAAGTAGACACAGGTTAAAGTTTGGGAGGTTGGCCAGAGGGAAAAATGGAGGAAGACTGGAACAACTTGGTCTGATGAAAGGAAAAAAGCTCATAGCGAAAGAATGAAATTAGTATGGGCGCAAAGGAAGGTTAACCACAACAAACGCCTCTAATTGTACTTCGCGTGGTCCACCAGGGCCCAATAATTATTATTATTATTATTTGTGCGGGGGTGGGGAGTGGATGCCTCGCGAAACCGTTGCGGCATATAGTTTTGGAGACCATGGGTGGGGAAAAGAAATAGAAGTAGACCAGGGATGAATAGTATAATGATCTGAAGAGGGTGTCATGGTTGCCATGGATGAGGATCTCACAAGATAGTGATAGGAGGAAGCTTTTGTGGAGAGCCTATGCTCAGGATTTGGCGAATAAAGGCCAAAAAAAAAAAAGAAAAGAAGAAAAAGGTTGTGTATCTCAGTTAAATGTAACGGCAACAGTTATTTAAAAAATAATAATTGCAGATAAAAGTTAAACAAAAGTAAAGATTTCTTTTAATCGAAAACTAAAAATTGAATTAATATTTTGGCCGCGGAAATACTTCATTTTAAATTTTTGCCGGTGTTTTTAACTGAAAATTCGATTGATTTGGAGGGTAAAAACATTCAGCTTAGCTTTCCTAGGTAGATATAACTGAAACTGGGGTTAAATTAATTAAAAAGTTTTGGAGTGCGAACATCTAGAGTTAGCACAGCACTTAATTTGCCATTGTTTTCCGAAAGACCCGAAGAAAAATTTTTCGCTTAATCGATCTGAGTTAATTTACAAATTTCCCGTTTCCCAAGTTTCAGTGTACACTATCTTATCAGCCAGTTCATAATTTTACAGAAAAAAAATGAAAAAAAATGTGTGTCTAATTTTCTTCACACACACACACACACACACACACACACACACACACACAGATATATATATATATATATATATATATATATATATATATATATATATATATATATATATATATATATATATATATATATATATATATATATATATATATGTATATATTGGGTAGGGGTCAACATAGTGTTTAAGAACAAACTACCACTTTGCCTGAAAAGAAAAGTCTTAGATCAATGTGTCCTGCTCGTTATGAGATACGGAAGTGAAACCAGGACACTCACAGTCACATCACAGTCAGCTCAAAAACTTCTAGGGTTTGCACAGTCGGGAATGGAAAAATGTATGTTTGGTATTACTAAAAGGGATAGAAAGACCTGCACATGGACCTGAACAATCGAGAGTGAGTGACATCATTGAAAGGCTAAAGGATTTAAAATCAGGTGGACAGGCCATGTAGCGAGGTGATGGGACGAATGATGTACCAAGACAGTCATGGACTGGATACCTCTGGATCACAAACGTCCACGGAGAAGATCGAAAACACGATGGACTGATGACATAATGAAGTATATTCGAACCGAATGGCAGAGGAAAGCTCAGGACCGCGAGAGTTGGATGATGCTTATGATGATAATAAAATAAGTGTTGTCCGCTTCGACTGAACAGTCCAACTCCAACTCAGTTTGATCGTCGAGACTCTTCACATAATGAACCGATATATATATATATATATATATATATATATATATATATATATATATATATATATATATATATATATATATATATATATATATATATATATATATATAGCGTCCTTCGGTAGTAAATAGCTTTCCCATGGTAAATCGGGGCTCTGCCTTGGGTGACCGTTTTTCCCTTGAACCCATATATATTTATGGAGAATAAAATACATAATATTATACAAGGCGGTAGGGTTTTGCGGACAAGAACCCTTCGGGACCGTCGGGAGGATTTGTCCGGGGTTGGTGAATCTGGAGCGAGTGGCGGTTCCCAACTCTATGGCACCACAAGAATGGCAATGAAAGAGGCACTCGAACAACAATTAGATCATCTAAGTCTAGCAACACCAAAGACTTTACTACAAAATCAACAGAGAGCGGAAATTAATAATGGAGTAGAAGATCAAAATACCCCGGTACTTGCTGACTCGCCCCTAATAAGGAAGGCTGTCACTAGGACCGAACGCACTCTACGTATCAGATGGACACGCGAAATGAATATTGATGTAATGCGTGCCTATTACTACGTAAACCAGTGCGGAGATAATCCGCTCCCTGGATGGAGGCATGCACTCCACCAAGAATATAAAAAGAGGTTCCCTGAAACTCAGCTGTCGGAACAAAACTTAGCCGACCGTAAAAATGTAATTCTAAGGAAAAACTATCTAACCGAATCGGAATTAATGAACATCAAGAGAGAAATCGGTAATGAACTACATCAAAACATTACATATCAACAACATAAGGAAGATACTATAGACGTTCTTAACTCGAATGCAGAGGAGAAACAAGTAGAACAAATTCAAAATGTATCACCAGAAGCATCATCGTCTAAAAATGAAGAATCAATCTCGCAACGTAACTTTTCTAACATACGAGAGAAGTTTTACAGCAATTTGGCCAGTTTTACTGGCTCAAACCCATTGAATAGATCAAAAATTCCAGTACTGCGTAATATTGCAAATTCACGTATTACTCTAATGCAGATTAATAGAGTTTTGGAATCACATCTATCTGGGATGACAAATTTAAGCGATATGCATCTTGCATTATATTGTGCAGCAGTGACTGTCATCGAAATTTCAGGTCAAAAGACTTACACCCATAATGCGGCTGGTCGTGAGTATCCAGAAAAATACACCTGTCTGGAAAACGCGCCTTGAAAACAATATCAATGAGTTCCGGAGGAAAGTTGACATTATCTCAGAGTATCTTTCTGGTAATCAGTCAAATAAAGTAGCGAGAAAAGCAAAAATAATTGCCAATAAATCTGGCATTGACTTCGATGATTCAAACCTGACAGAAAAATTGTTGGATCTAAAAGATCGGTTTAGGCAAAAAGCTAAATCGAAAGGAGCCAGGCTAGCAAGATATAATGAACTAGAAAAGCGAAAACATCAAAATTCAGTATTTGCAAACAACCAAAAGAAATTTTATAGACAACTCGAAGCAGAAGGTAAGAGCAAGTCAGAACTTAAGAATATCGATGTGTCTTCCTTTGCGGAATATTGGAGATCGGCTTGGAAAAAATCAGACGGCTACGAAAAATTGGCTCCTTGGGTTAAAACCATTCAAGAACAGACAAATGCTCTCCCAGATATGGAGTCTAACGATTTCACAGAGATTGACATTTGCACTGCTGTCTGGAAGACTCACAACTGGAAGGCGCCTGGACCAGATAGATTGCATAACTTCTGGATTAAAAGCTTTATAGCCGCCTATCCCGTACTTGCAAATGCATTTAAAGAGGTTTTAATAAATCCAGACACTTTCCCTGACTTTCTAATGGAGGGCAATACATACCTACTGTTCAAAAAAGGGGACGTTAAGCAACCCAATAACTACAGACCAATCACATGTCTGTCAGTGTTATATAAACTGTTCACAGCCCTACTCAATGAAAAAATCTACCAACATTGTGATAAAAACAACATTTTTGAAGAATAACAGAAAGGATGTATAAGAGCAAGTATGGGCTGCAAGGAACAATTGACGATCGATGCTGTAGTTCTTGAGCGCGAAAAAGAAAACGCAACTTAAATATCTGCTATATAGACTACAAGAAAGCATTCGATAGTGTCCCTCACGATTGGCTGGTTGAGGTTCTGAATTTCTATAAAATTAGCCCCCAGATTATTAATTCTTTAAAGTGCCTGATGGGGAAGTGGAAAACGAATCTTTTTGTCAGCCAACAATGCATTGCTGCTACAAATATCGAGAGGGGAATTTTTCAGGGAGATTCCCTTTCTCCAATTTGGTTCTGTTTAGCATTGAACCCTTTGTCCACACTACTCAATAACAGCAATATTGGATATAAACTTAACATGAGGAATCCAAGAAAGCTCTCTCATCTACTCTATATGGATGACCTTAAATTATATGGAGAAACTAGAGAAAAATTAAACTCATTGATAAAAACGGTTGAAACATTCAGTAGGGATATCAGAATGTCATTCGGACTGGACAAATGCTTTACCATTAGTATACAGAAGGGAAAGGTTCAGAGTCAACATTCAACACTTTGTAACATACAACAACTAGCACCAGAAGAATCCTACAAATATTTAGGAATACCCCAAAAGCATAAACTTGATCATAACCAGTTAAAGAAGGACTTTTCCACTCTATACCAAAAGATACTTACAAAACTTTTAAACACCAAACTGAACGGAGGAAACCTCATTAGAGCGATCAACGGTTGGGCGGTGCCAACTCTGACATATTCTTTTGGCATAGTTAAATGGTCAGAAACTGACCTTGATGAACTCGATAGGTTGACGCGCCGAACATTGACAAAGTTCCGATGCCTGCATCCAAACTCATCTACGAAAAGACTATACATCCCAAGAAAGTTGGGGGTAGAGGCCTTGTAAACGTAAAAAATCTCTGTCTCAATCAAGAAAATAGAATGAGAAAACACTTCCTTGATTCAAACAGTACGTTAATGAAATTGGTTGCAAATGAGGATCGGGGTTTCACCCCACTGAACCTAAATAAACAAAATCGTATTGATAGCAGAACAACACTCACGGACTGTGTTCGAGAATGGAAAGGACAAACATTGCACGGAAGGTTTCCTAAGTCACTCGAAGATGACACCATTGACGAACAATTGTCTCTGAAGTGGCTGACCGATGGACTCTTGTACCCAGAAACAGAAGGTTTCGCGATATCTATTCAAGATAGGGTAACAAGAACAAAAAACTATGAAAAGCACATACTGCATTTGGACGTAGTCGATAAGTGCAGGAAATGCGGTACTTTGGGGGAAACAATTGAGCACCTTATTGGCGGTTGCCCGGCCCTTGC